>JBBPBP010009779.1:31708712-31735792 GCA_037974735.1 Cicer chorassanicum
CTATTCTTTTCCGGCGGCCATTTGCTTTTCTTCTTCCTTTAAAAACCCACTTTTTATTGTTTTTTTTGTTCTGTTGATTTTTTTTTATCATTATATGTAAAATTTAGTTTTTGGATTTTAAGATCATTTGGTTCTTTATAAGTTTTATATCTTTAGCATTTTTCATTTAATCTTTTTTTTATTTAAAATAAGTCTTACTTTTATATATTGAAATTTAATTAATTTTATAATAAATATTAAATCTGCTAAAAACAAATGAGAAATTTTCTATCTAATTAATTAGATGCGACATCTTTTAATCTTTGAGTTGTTAAGACACAAGTTGTACTACTCGAAAATTTTAAAATTTAATATTTAAGATAAAAAATGATAAAATATTCTTAAAAGGATTAAATTAGATGTGACATCTTTTTACTCAATTTTTTTGAGACACGAGTTGTGCGATTAGATAGTCGTAAAACTTGCATTTTAAAATATTATTCAAATCAAACCAATTCTTTTTCAAAACAATTTTTTTTATCAACAACAAAACAAATCTTCTTTAAAAATAATCAACACATTCGTATTTTTTACCAAGAACTACATAGCTTTGATTTCTCCATCGCACCGGGAGATACGTAGGAGCAAGATCACACTCTTGTCAAGCACATTAATAAAAATGGTTTTTTATTTTTTATTTTTTATTTTTATTCTCTTTTTTTAAAGCATACATTTATTTCAAAAAAAAAATTGATATTAATATTTAATAATAAGGAGAAATAAGTATATTTAAATTAACATTAATTTTGCACAACTAATTATAGATAACCGTTTTTTTAACAGATGTTGTAGGGTGCTCATACCTTCCCTACGCATAATCGACTCCCGAACTCAAAATTTGGTTTCAAGAACAATTTTTATTTTTTATTTTTTATTTTCATTTTTAAGGGTTTTCCAATATTTTCTCTATTTTAAAATAAACTTTGGTGGCAACTCTATTGAATTCGAGAAATACTCAAAAATTTTAGGCTGCAACAGCTGGCGACTCCACTGGGGACCCTTAGAGAGTCAAGCCTAACATAATTAATTGTGTATTTTTTTATTTTATTGTTTACTTTTTTTTTCTTTCTATATTTGTTTGTTTTTCATTTTCTTTTACTTTATGTGTTTATTATTTCTTAAATATTAGTTGTCATTATAATATTTTTGTAAACTAGTAGAACACCATCATCATCATCATCATCATCATCATCATCATCATCATGAGTGTGACTGTTTGACTTTGTGTGGTAAGTGTTGAATGATTGTGAAACGTTTTCGAAACTGAAAACTGCAAATTTTAGTAGTTGTATTCGGCTACAAGCAGTGTGTAGTCGAATACAGATGTTCAATTTTGCTTCTGACTTGTGAAATAACACTGTATTCGAATACAAGGATGCTGTATTCGAATACGACAGTGCAGTTTTGTCCAAAACTTCATTTTGCAACTTTTATTATGCATGTTTGGCATATGAAAACATTTTCAATGTGTATGCTAAGTTGAAAGGTAATTTTGTGCATTTAAAATTTAGATACTATGTGATATTTGTTAATTTCGGTTGGTGACCCTTTACAATTATTGTGGAAATCTGGGCTTTGCCCTCAGATGAGGATTATGACCGTCCTACCGGTTAGTACCTTGGAGTTGGGAACATAGTTAGTCTTATCTGACCGTGGCTGTGTCAGAAGGATTTTTGCGGAGCGCGTGGGAATCACCCGGGTTGTTAGTTTTTGTGGCATGATCAGATTAGATGGTTGTATAGGGGCTAGACGTCTTTCTTTTGTGGTTGTATTTATTTCATTTTGGAAGACTGTACCTATACCTTATATTGTCAGCTTGACTTTTATTTTGACGGGTCCTTGTACCACTTTTTGATGTGACTTGGGGAAGTTAAAGTTCTTGGGGCAGTGCTTTTGTACAGGTGTCTGCCGAGAATACCCGAGGGGTATGAGCTACGTTGGATAGGTCTCATAGCCCCGATGTATTTTTCTGTTTTAAATACTTTGGATTTTTATTTCAAAATTGTTTCCGCTGTTTGTAATTATTGCTGACTTTTGTCGTTGTGATATGGCTTAGTATTTCATTTTTATTAAGTTGAATTTGTTTTGTTTTGTTTTTAAAAAAAATACACTCGCGCTGTTAAAATCGGGGTGTTACACTTCCTATTTGTAGTGATGTTTCAATACGAGTACTTGGCTCTAGAGACCAATGAATTTTAAGATTATAGAACCCGCCCTGGAAAGAGTTCACGAATTTAGAAGCTTATAGACCTTAAAATTTCTTCAATCTTAGATAGGATGCATCTAAGTCATATTGTAGTCTTCTTGCTTTTAAATGGCAGATTTTTTTTTTTTAATTTTATTTTTGTTTATATTTATATTTATATTTATATTTTTTTTCTCCAACATCCGACGTCATTATACCTTTCAATTTTTTTTTCTTTCTTGGTTGCATCCATGCAAATATCTTTCATCGTTAAGGATAAAGTTAAATATTTTTTTAGTACCATACATTCCTTTCATGCATTAAAAATTATTTCCAACACCATACCATACATTATTCATAATCATTCATTTTTATGTAGGTCCATTAGAGAACCATTGATTTCAAAGCTAGGGTGTGGATATCTTTGATTAAAAATGGGATCCAACAATGAAACTGCAATCCCAATACTAAGGAAAACTATGAATGTGAAAGCCAAAAAGCCTCAGGTTGATAGTTTAAAAAGACTTCGTAGCTTGTTGGAACTTAATCACTGGTCAACATTTACTAAGAAATATGGAAAGATTCTTGATTTATTGGATGTGGATGTACAAATAGGGGCTATTACCGCTTTGGCTCAAATCTACGACTCTCCTTTGGAAGAGTTTGGACCAATGTTAGGCTACTTCCTAGAAAAAGGGAAACCTTATCGTTACATGGAGAATTATCCATCCACAACCAAAGTAGCTAAGATACTAAGGGTTGAAGAGGAAAGGTTGATTAGCCAAAAGAAGAAAGGGACTTCTTGTTTTCTAAGAAGTTTTTTTGAGGAAAGAACACATCATTTAGCTGAAGCCCAAGATTGGAGTGCTTTTATGGAGGTGCTAGCTTTCACCATCTATGGGGTTGTTCTATTCCCGAGTGATGAAGAAATTATTGATTTAGCAGCAATCGATGTCTTCCTAGCTTTGAAGAATAGAGGAAAAAAACCTACAACAGCCGTCCTTGCTGTCGTGTACTATACATAAAGGATAGTGGGTGCCAAAAGCGTTGCCCTATCAATGATTTCAGGAATTGTTATGTTGACATAAAGGATAATCGAGAATGGGCTTGGAGGTTGGTAGATCTTAATGAAAAAAAAGTTTGATGGTATGCGAGATGGCGAGAGGTAAAAGAAGTAATATACCAATGTGTAACATTCCCTAATGTGCCACTTATGGGGACTAGAGGTTGTGTGAATTATAACCCAGTATTGGCCTTGAGGCAACTTGGGTATCCTATCATAGGAGAACCAAAGCCAAAACTAATAACCCCTTTTATTCTTTATGACATGAGTTTAGAAATTATTGAAGATTCGAGGAGAGTACATCAATCTTGGAATATGATAATCAGAAAAGAGAAGGAACTAGGAAGTACAAGTTGTGGTACAGATGATTGCTACGGACAGTGGGTCAAGAATAGGGTCCAAAAGATTAAGCTGCCTTTTCGCCGTACCTCTAAGGTGGTCGATGAAACACCAATGCAACCCATTATCGTTAGTGAAGAAATTCAGAAGTTGCAACCATCAATTCTAGAAGCGGAAGAGAAAAAGAAGAATATGCGAGAAGAGTTGATAGTAGTTCGTTGAGCATATGAAATTGCCTTGTTGGAAAATGAGAAGAAGACGATTTCTCTTGAAAGATCAAATAAGAGGGCGAAAATAGAGGAGGATTATAAGCTCAAGCTTCAATGCAATTTAAGGGCTTTAGACGAGTCTTTATGTTTAAGAAAACAAGAAAGAGACCAATTGCGAGAGGAGGTTGAAAAGTTGAGAAAATGGTTGAAAGATTCAGAAACCTGTGAAAGAAACGCATAAAGACAATTGGAAGATTTGAAACAATAGTTGGAGAGAGTGGTAGTAGAATATAAGACAAGGATAGAAAAAGAAGAAATTGAAAAACAAGAAGTTATTGATATGTACCGAGATGCGTGGTTGAAGGAATAAGAGAAAGCAAATATGTTAAGAAACCGAATGATGGAACAAATGGAAGCAATAGAGATGATTGGGCAAGAAGGGATAATGTGGATGGATCGTTGTGAAAAACTCACTTTCACAGCCAACCAAGCCATCGAAAAGGTCTCCGTACTCTTAAGGAAAGCAGAAGCAAGCATAGTTCCATCTGTCACACCTGCTGAAATTATTACCTTCATTCAACATTGTAATAGTTTGATAGAAGCAATGAATAGTTTAATTTGCCGAGAGCGATAGAAACAATGTATTTCAGATATAGAGAGAAATGTTGCACTTGTACCCTTTTAATTATCAATGAATGAGCTTGTTTTGAGTTTTCTAAAAAGATGTTTGTGCCTAGGTTGCGAAATCAATGGTTCTCTAATACCTACATGCATGCATATAAATCTTCATTTTTTAACTAGCATTATATGATCTTTCAGAAAAAAAAAATCAATAAAGCTGTTTCCCCGACACCCTTATTGGACTTGCGCAAACTCCAAGATCATGGACGAACTTGAGCAAAACCAAGAAGTGATGAGAGCGGATGTTAGCCAATTGAAGGACAAGGTTGATAGAATCCTAGAGGTTATACAGGCTTTGACAACGAAGGATAATACAGATGGGAATCCTCCAACTACAAATGAAGAACACCAAGCTTCCCCGTCTCACCCACCAGACTTTACCCCAACTACTCAACAATTTCGCGCGCCAACCATACAATTTCCTATGTATGGTCTCCCACCTGGTTATACTCCGCCCATAGTCATCAACCCCATGGACAATAACCCAAACCATTCAAGTATCAACACCCAAAACCTAAACCAACCAAAAATCCCATCTCCTATGGGCTACGTGCCACCCCAAAACACTATACCCTTAGAAAATATTCCATTTAGTGCACCCCAAGTACCCCATTTTGATGCTAACGGAAATTGGCAACAACCTCATGTTGGTGACGATACACAATCGAAAGAAAAATTCCATGTTTTAGAAGAACAAATAAAAGCAATTGAAGGAAGTAATGTATATGGTCTCGAAGCTTTTGATATGTGCTTGGTTCCCGATGTGGCGATCCCTTCAAAATTCAAGATACCTGAGTTAGAAAAATACAACGATGTCACATGTCCTAAAAACCATCTCACCATGTATTGTAGAAAAATGGCTTCTCATGCTCATAATGACAAACTTCTCATTCATTGTTTTCAAGACAGTTTAAGTGGGGCATCATTAAATTGGTATATGCATCTCGAGCGAAATCGAATCCTTTCGTGGAAAGATTTGGCTGATGCCTTCCTGAAACAATACAGGTATAACATTGACATAGCCCCTGACAGGATGCAATTGCAAAATTCGTTGAAAAAGGACAATGAAACATTCAAAGAATATGCACAACGGTGGAGATAAGTGGCATCACAAGTAGATCCTCCTTTATCTGAAAGGGAAATGGTTGGTATGTTTATGGATACTCTTCAGTCTCCCTTTTATGATAAGATGATTGGGAGTATGTCATCAAACTTTTCTGACATGGTCATGATAGAAGGAAGAGTAGAAAGTGGCATGAGAAGTGGTAAGATCGAATGTGCAGCGAGCGGTTTGAAAAAACCCCAAATGGGATTCACAAAGAAGAAAGAAGGGGATGCTAGCGTTGTAATGACAAATCCAAGGGTATCTTATTCTCCAGCCATGAATTCTTATTGACCACCGAATTTTCAGCCTCCGATACCCCAAATTCCCTACATTCCTTATCCATATGTGGTTGCGACCTCACAAACTCCATACCCCCAATATCACCCTTCAAGGCCACCTTATTATCAACCACCCTTGGTCCAACCACCACCTGCCACTTTTTCCCAACAAAACCAATGGAACCAAAATCCAATCCCGAATCACTACAAACCACTAGTTAATCGAGAAAAGAAGATAACCTGTTTCGACCCGATTCCCATTACATACAGTCAATTGTTGTCTCACCTACTCCATAATTCAATGATAGTCCTAAGACCAATGAAACCTCTGGAACCACCATTCCCAAAATGGTACAACCCAAATGGCAAATGTGAATACCATGCAGGAGCCGTAGGGCATTCCATCGAAGATTGTCAATCCCTAAAGTCTAAAGTGCAAGAACTGATCAATGCAAAATGGCTTACCTTTAAGGAAGACGGTCCCAACGTAGGGAGTACCCTTTGCCGGGGAACGAGGATACCTATGTCAATGCCATTGAAGATGAGATAGATCAATGTGCAAAAGATGATCATGTGTTGACCATAAAGTTGTACATGGAAAAAAGTAGATCTTTCCAAAGGCCATTGGAAATCCTCTTTAGAAAAGAGAATCTTAAACCAACTCCTCACGAGACCAATGTAATAATTGTCCAAGCACCAACCCCTTTTCCTTATAAAAATACCAAGGCGGCACCATGGAATTATGAAGCCACGTCCCATTTAGCCAATCAACAATCAAGTGATAGCTGTGAACCTAAAGGAACTGATGTCACCAACATTTTAGGGATTGGTGGGGTGACTCGAAGTGGTCGAGTATATGCTCCTGAACAATTTAGGAAAAAGGAAGGTCATGCTATAAAAGGACCAGAGACTAGCAAAAAGACGGTGCTTGAAGAAGAAGCT
The DNA here is from genome assembly GCA_037974735.1 of Cicer chorassanicum. Classification (NCBI taxonomy): domain Eukaryota; kingdom Viridiplantae; phylum Streptophyta; class Magnoliopsida; order Fabales; family Fabaceae; genus Cicer; species Cicer chorassanicum. The sequence continues at coordinate 31,715,554 of JBBPBP010009779.1, forward strand.
AACGAATTTTTGAAATTTATCAAGCAAAGTGAATATATAGTGGTGGATCAACTAAATCAAACTCCTTCTAAGATATATGTTCTCTCTTTGTTATTGAATTCTGAAGCACATAGAAGGGCACTGATGAAAGTTTTAAATGAGACCCATGTTACTTATGATATCACTGTCGACTAGTTTGATGGAGTTATCGATAACATCACCGCTAGTAGCTGTCTGAGTTTTAGCGATAGCGAATTACCAGTTGAAGAGAGAGAGCATAATAAAGCACTACACATCTTTGTGAAGTGTCATGATCATATTCTTGCATGGATACTAGTTGATAACGATTCATCATTAAATGTTATGCCAAAATCGACACTCTCAAATCTATTTGTTAATGGGGCATGTATGAAGCCAAGTGCTATGGTAGTGAAAGCATTTGATGGATCCAGGAGACAAGTTATTGGTGAGGTTGACTTGCCGTTTCAAATTGGACCCTATAACTTTGGAATAACTTTCCAAGTGATGGATATTAAACCAACATACAGTTGCATTTTAGGGAGATCGTGGATTCATGTTGCTGGAGCAGTGACATCCACTCTCCATCAAAAACTAAAGTTTATAGTGAACGATAAGCTGGTAATAATATCTAGGGAAGAAGATATGATAGTGAGCCATCTATCTTCCATGGGCTACATCGAAGACACGGAGGAAGCCATATAGACTTCCTTCCAAGCATTAGAAATCGCCAATGCTGTCTTCATGGGTGAATGATCTCGCTTAAAAGAACCAAAACTGTCTATCACATCATTGGAGTCTACCAAAGCCATGTTGGAAGGATGGGTTTTTGTTAAATTGGGGAAATTTTTGGAAATACCAAAGAAGAACAATAGGTATGGGTTGGGATATGTACCTACCGGAGCTGATAAAGAAAAGGCTGTGAAAGAAAAAAGGAAAAGCAAGACGATTCGTCTGGAAAACTGGGTACCAAATTCACAGAATATTCCTATTTGTGACATTCGCCAAACCTTTCAAAGCGCTGGAATAATATATGTTGATCAGGTGGCTGTTGTAGAATAAGATCATGTTGATGATGATATCTTCAAATTAGTGTACCCTTGTTCTCCAAACACCAGTCTCAAAAATTAGAAGATCATCGAGTTTCCCGCGTTTGTTAATTCATGTTCAAAGTAATTATGTATTTCAGCTCCTTTTTCTCTGCCCAAGGCTATAAGGATAATTAATTAGGGCACATGTATTTCAATTCCGTACTCATTATCAATAAATGCATTTCTGAATTCTCCAACTGTTTTTTCTTTCTATTCTTCTTTTCTTTTTCTTAAAATGGCAATCTTTATTCATATATTCATTTTTTTTTCTGTTTCTCTTCTTAATTTAAACAATGCAGATTAGAGAATGAATCTGTTGAAAATAGCAACGCTAGAACCCCTTCTTGTAATTTTGAACGCTCAATTAATCACACTGCTGAGGATTATGAAGAAGATTGTGAGCCTCCCCTAGAATTAGAAAAGCTAATGGAACAGGAAGCTAAGATAATCCAGCCCTATCAAGAACCTATCGAGGTGATCAATTTGGGGACATAATTTGATAAAAGAGAAATTAAAAGTGGTATGCCTATGAAAGAAAGTGAACGAGAGAAGCTGATTAAACTTTTGTTTGACTATGTGGACGTCTTTGCATGGTCATATCAGGATATGCCTGGGCTAGATACTAACATTGTTGAACACAAGTTACCGCTCAAGCCTGAATGTGGTCTGATATGTCACTTAAAATTAGAGAATAGGTCAAAAAGCTATTCGATGCTGGTTTTCTAGCAGTGGCCAAATATCCTCAATGGATGGCTAATATTGTCTCAGTTCCATTGAAGGACGGAAAGGTTCGAATGTGCGTTGATTATCGGGATTTAAATAAAGCTAGTACTAAAGACGATTTTCCTTTACCTCATATTGATGTCCTAGTAGATAGCACTGCTCAATATTCTTTTTTCTCCTTCATGGATGGTTTCTTAGGTTACAATCAAATTAAGATGGCTCCCGAGGATAAGGAAGAAACCACATTCATCACACAATGGGGAACTTTCTGTTATAAAGTGATACCATTTGGAATAAAGAATGTTGGGGCAACCTATCAAAGAGTAATGGTAACTTTGTTCCATGACATGATGCACAAGGAGATAGAGGTTTACGTGGACGATATGACTGCAAAATCTCGAACCGAAGAAAACCATGTTGTTAACCTTCAAAAATTATTTGTGCGATTAAGAAAGTTCATACTCTCTTTAAACCCTGCTAAATGCACGTTTGGTGTGAGATCAGGCAAGTTACTTGGGTTTATCGTTAGTCAAAAAGGGATAGTAGTGGACCCAGATAAAGTAAGAGCAATACAAGAAATGCTGGGTCTGCGCACGGAAAAAGAAGTTCGTGGATTTTTGGGTAGATTGAACTACATTGCCAGGTTCATATCACATCTAACCGCTACATGCGAATCAATTTTCAAGTTGTTACGCAAAGACCAAAAGGTTGAATGGAACAAGAATTGTCAAAAAGCATTCGAAAAGATTAAACAATCTTAGTGCCTCTTGTTCTTGGGAAACCACTTATTATGTATTTAACAGTACTTGGCGAGTCAATGGGTTGTGTATTGGGGCAGAATGACAAATCTGGTAAGAAAGAACATGTTATTTATTATTTGAGCAAAAAGTTCACTAGTTGTGAAACAAGGTATTCACTGCTTGAACGAACATGTTGTGCATTAGCATGGGCTGCTCGTCGGTTGAGGCAATACATGTTATGTCATACAACTTGGTTGGTGTCTAAAATGGACCCAATTAAATACATCTTTGAGAAACTTGCTCTTATCGGAAGGATTGCCCGTTGGCAAATGTTGTTATCAGAATATGATTTGGTATACGTTACATAAACAACTATCAAAGGAAGCGCCCTAGCAGAGTATTTGGCCCAACAACCTGTAGAAGATTATCAATCAATGCAATGTGAATTCCCTGATGAAGGAATAATGACTTTATTTGAAGATACTGAATCATCTGATAGAGAAAAATGGACATTGGTGTTTGATGGTGCTTCTAACGTGTTAGGACATGGAATTGGAGCCATTTTGATTTCCCCAGAGAACCAGTTCACTCCATTTATTGCTAGGTTGTGTTTTGATTGCACAAACAATATTGCAGAATACGAGGCATGTGTTATAGGCATTAAAGCTGCTATTGAATCAAAAGCAAAAGTTCTTGAGGTATATGGAGACTCATTGTTGGTCATTCATCAGACGAAAGGAGAGTGGGAAACGTGATATTCCAAATTGATTTTGTATCATACCCATATCAAAGAACTGACAAAACAATTCGATAAGATTACTTTTCACCATATCCCTCGAGAAGAAAACCAATTAGCTGACGCCTTGGCCAAATTGTCGTCAATGTTCAAAATAAGCACCAGTCAGGACGTGCTGGTCATAAAAATTCAACAAAGGGATAAACCTACATATTGTTTATCAATAGAAAAAGAGTTTGACGGCAAGCCATGGTTTTAGGATATCAAATCCTATGTCAAGAATAAGGAATATCTATTGGGTATTTCAGAGCACGACAAAAGGGTTTTAAGGAGGTTGTCAATGAACTTTTTCTTAAATGGTGAGGTGCTTTATAAGAGAAATCATGATATGATTCTCTTCAGATGCGTGGATCAAACGAAAGCTGAGAAAATCATTCAAGAGGTTCACGAAGGTTCTTTTGGAACTCATGCAAATGGGCACGCTGTGGCGAGAAAAATCTTAAGGGTCGGCTACTATTGGTTGACCATGGAGTCCGATTGCTTTAGTTACGTAAAAAAATGTCATAAATGTCAAATCTATGCTGATAAAGTACATGTACTGCCCACCTCTCTCAACGTTTTAACATCACCATGGCCATTTTCAATGTGGGGGATGGATGTTATTGGACTCATCAAGCCTAAAGCTTTAAATGGGCACTGATTTGTGGGTCCTTAGACACTACTGGCCTATTAAACATTAATAAGCATTTTTATGTTTTAAATTATTAATTTTAGCCAAATAAATTGTTAATTAATTCCTTCAATTTTACACTATTTTTGTTCCTTTTTTTTTCTTCCTTTGAGTATTGAACTTGTATATTATTCAAAATAGTATCATTTTACAACTTAGTCTAATTTAGTCTCACTTTAAAAATGATTATTTATCTTTCAGATTTATTTTGTCCTATTTTTACCCTGCTAATGAGCTTTGCACAATGAAAAATTACAGCATACATCAACAACAAAGATTTAGGCTTTAAATTGTACAACATATCAATTTAAATTTACAAATAAAATATTAAGTTCTTCAAAAAAATGTGATTCACTTCAACCATCAACCTGCAGAAACATCAACCTACACAAAAAACAAATTTAAAATTAGAAATCAGATTTACTAAGAAAGAAAACATATTGAAAAAGTGAAGACCATAATATCTCTTAATTTAACAAAGAAATCTAAAAACCAAATTAGAAATATTCAAGATTAAAAACTATATCAACTTATTATTACCATCATTATCTATGTAATTTCTATTCAGAAAAATTATTCCATCTACATAGACATATTAAAAAAAAATATAAAAAACATACATTAAAAAAACAAGAATATCTTAATGGTGGAAGCAGAAAACCAAAACCTAAAAACCCTAAATTTTAAACAAAAATAGAGAAACCAAACCGAAGGCCATATGTTATAAGTAATAAGACACCATAACCCTAAAAGTAACCCTAAATCTGAAAACAAAAACACAGAAAAATAACCCTACATCTTAAAACAAAACACAGAAAAATAGCAAGACTTAACCCAAACCCATATACCCTACATAATAAGACGCCCTAACCCTAAAAACAACCATCAATAAACATAAAAGACTTAACAATACCGTATTGATGTGTAAATGTAACCCTTCCTTCACTCCATCAAGTTTGCCCGATTACAAATTGCTAATTTTGAAGAAAAAAAGATAAAAAAATCACTAAAAAAAAGGAGTAAGTTTAAAGATGTGAAAAAGAGAGACACCGAGAGAAGAGAAGGAGAACCTACATGAGAGGTTGGTTCTCTTTTGAGAGTGGAAACGATGGCTCTCATGAGAGAATGAGTGTTGGTAGGCGGCAGTGAGGAGAGAATGAAGAGAATTAGGGTTAGATTTGTTACTATCACATATATATATTGGGTCGTGCTCCTGGGCCTACTAGTTACAGTGGCCCAAACTCCATTCACACATATATATATACACGGTCGGGTTTGATTATTATCAGCCCAACACAATCCGAACTCGCCTGCACAAAACCAATCCAATTCATTTTTCCACATCCACCAACCCGGTTCACCCGACTTCACCCGCCCGAATGAGCTTTTCGGGCCTCGGACCGGCCGGTTTCGGGGGGGCCTACCATTCTTGTCCATCCCTACTAGTAGCTATTGACTATTTCACAAAATGGGTTGAAGCCGTTTCTTATGCCAATGTGACGAGAAGTGTGGTTGTCAGATTCATCAAAAGAGAATTAATTTGTCGATATGGCTTGCCAAATAAGATAATCACTGACAATGCGACCAATCTGAATAATAAAATGATGAAGGAGTTGTGTGATAATTTCAAAATTCAGCACCATAATTCTTCTCCATATCGTCCAAAAATGAATGGGGCTGTAGAAGCAGCAAATAAAAATATCAAGAAGATCATACAAAAGATGGTGGAGACATATAAGGATTGACATGAAATGCTTCCCTTTGCATTACATGGTTATAGAACCTCTATTCGCACCTCAACAGGGGCAACTCCTTTCTCATTGGTGTATGGAATGGAAGCGGTACTTCCCATTGAAGTTGAAATTCCCTCGATCAAAGTCCTGATGGAAACAAAACTAGAAGAGGTAGAATGAGTTCAATCACGATATGACCAATTGAATCTCATAAAAGAGAAGAGAATGATAGCTTTGTGCCATGGCCAACTATATCAAAGAAGACTTAAAAAAGCATATGATAAAAAGTTCGTCCTCGAGAGTTTCAAGAAGAAGACTTAGTGTTAAAGAAAATATTGCCCATAAAAAGGGATTCTCGTGGAAAATGGACCCCGAACTACGAGGGACCATATGTTGTGAAAAAATCTTTCTCTGGGGGAGCTCTAATACTTGCAGAAATGGATGGAAATGAGCTTCCACTTCCAGTAAACTCAGATGCAGTCAAAAAATATTATGCTTGAAAAACAAAAAAAATAAAAAAATAAAAAAATTTGAAAAAAAATGGGCTCGCTAGGTTGAAAACCTGAAAATGCGTCATAGGCAAAAATTAGAGCATCCCGATGGATTGAAAACTTGGAAGAGCGGTCCATGCAAAAGTTAGGGGTTAAAAAAAGATCAAGAGGTTCAGACTGGGGTAGTTATTATTCTTGGAAGCTGACCAACAGGAGTCCTAAATTACAAGAATGACTAGCGTTTGTTATCTCTCCAACTAAAGCTAAACACACTCATCCCTACATTGTAACCCTTAACTCAATTGTATTATTCTCAATGTAATGAATGTACATTTTCCAATCTTTTCATTCGATGATATGCATTACCCTCTTTCTAAGCTAATTAAGTCTCATGGTTGCTGGTTCCAGCATTTTTTTTAAATGTTATTTTATGATAATAAATTTTGGAATTTGAAATATGTGTAAATATAAAAAATATTTTAATTATTTTGACACTTGAAAAATATATGCACGGGAACTCGATAGATTCTCAACATATATGGGGTAAAAAAAAAGGTAATTATTTTAAACAATGCACATTTGATTCGCCTTAAAAAAAGGGAGGTCATACAAGATATACTAGAGTCGTCATGCAAAGAACGGTTGTCATCTCCATTGATCCATTGAATCTTGTAAGCGCATAAAGTCGCATAAGGATTGGGGAACCAAAAAATGAAAAAAGAATATATCTACGTTGCTTGTATCTTACATTTTTCATGTAGTCACACATGATCTTTGCATCTTCATTCATATTTTAAATATACTCAACAACCTTGTGCAATGCATAATGAATGAGTCATGCATATCTTATATTTATACTTTATTGATACTCAACAACTTTTGTGTCACATTGTTCATTATACGTTTGCGTTGCAATTACCATAAACATGTTTCTCTTTTATTTGTTTATTTTATTTTTTCATTTATATATATATATATAACAAAAAAAAAACAAAAAACAAATTTCTCTCTTTATTTGGTTTCTAAACTGGATCTATATGTTTGTTTATGGTCATCATTTTATTAATATCGATCTACGCATCGGTAACCAATCCGAAGACAATCATTTTATTTATGTCGATCTACGCATCGGTAATCAATCCGAAGACAATCATTTTATTTACATCGATCTACGCATCGGTAACCAATCCAAATACGGTCATTTTATTTATGTCGATCTACGCATCGGTAATCAATCCGAAGACGATCATTTTATTTACATCGATCTACGCATCGGTAACCAATCCGAAGATGATCATTTTATTTATGTTCAATCCGAAGACGATCATTTTATTTATGTCGATCTACACATCGATATCCAATCCGAAGACGATCATGTTTTTTATTTCTGTCGATCAACCAACCATCGGAAACTACAATGATGTTTTTCATTTTGACAATCACCAACCTTTTTTGCATTACATATCAAATTATTTTATGTTTTCGAAATTAATTTTACTTTTATAATTTATACAAAATTTAAGTCCTTATATTTAATAATTAAATTGGGGAAACTGTTAGTACCTCAATTTTGTCCGATTAACTAAAAATAACTCTAAAAATATGCATATAATAATATGTTTAATAATATATTCAAAAATCTCAAAAAATAATATGTTTAATAATATATTAAAAAATCTCAAAAAAATCACCCGTTTAGAAATCTGATTCAAATTTGAGTATATACCAAAAGAGTTGTGAATTACTACGACACAACTCTAACGTGAGAATTTTTTTTTCATTTTTATTTTATTGTCCTGTTTAACTTCATTTTATTTTACTGTTTTTCATTCATTTTATTTTAGTTTCATTTTATTTAACTTTATTTTATTTTATTATTTTTCATTCATTTTATTTAACTTCATTTTATTTTACTTTCATTTTATTTAACTTCATTTTATTTTCTGTTTTTCCTACCCCACCAGCTTTTCATTTCATTTTATACATTATACCAACATAGCACACGGACATCAACTCAACCTATCAACTTCGCCAACCATCGGCCAACCAAAACACAACAACACGCCTCTTCCTGCAAACACAAGAACACTTATCAAAATCACTTGCAAACACATGAACACTTTTCAAAATCATTTGCAAACACATGAACACTTTTCAAAATCACTATGTATTCTTTTATTTTCTTTGTCTTATTAACATCCTAGTACAAATATGCTACAAACCAGTTTCTTGCCTAATTTGATTTATTTTTTAGCTTAATGAGGTAATTACTTGTAACATCTGTGTACTCATTGAAAAAAGGTAGAAAACCCTATTTCCTTAATTATACATTGCTTAAAATTTGTTACAAAAACAATACAAAATCCATTAAAATTGGTTGTAAAAGAATACAAAATCCAGAGCTCAAATTTATGTATTGATCAGAAACATTCACCATTTTACTTATAAATTGAGACAAAAAAATCAAGAAGGGGGAGTATTTTTTTGAATAGGTCTGAGACAGGAGAAAGAATCAACCCAGAGGAGTAGTAAAATTGTCGAAATTGTTGAGAACCCTAAACCCATACAAAAACAAACAAACAAAGACAAGTAAAAACCTCATCAAAACACAAACAAGCAGAAGAAGTAAGGTATTTTTTTATTTTCCTCCATTTAATCTCCTTGTTATTCTACAAAATGTAAATTTAGGATGACTATATATGAAATAACATTGTGGTTATGTAAATCAATTCTTTTTCAAAACAAGTTTTTTTATCAACAACAAAACAAATCTTCTTTAAAAATAATCTAACACATCCATATTTTTTACCAAGAACTACGTAGCTTTGATTTCTCCATCGCAACGGGAGATACGTAGGAGCAAGATCACACTCTTGTCAAGCACATTAATAAAAATCTTTTTTTATTTTTTATTTTTATTCTCTTTTTTTAAAACATACATTTATTTAAAAAAAACAATTTATATTCATATTTAATAATAAGGAGAAATAAGTATATTTAAATTAACATTAATTTTGCACAATTAATTATAGGTTGTATTTTACATTGTCGATATTTTCCTTCTTTTTGATCATGTCAAAAGGGGGAGAAAAGTTTGGTATTTTTAAAACTATTTGTAGGTTTTCCATCCATCTTTTCAAAATAATCACAAATCTTCAAGCTCAACGGGGGAGTACGCATAAATTACGGGGGAGTAATTTTCCGATGATACAGTATCTCCAAACAGCAAAAGTTTTGTCATAATCAAAAAGGGGGAGAATGTAAAATACATGTTTTTGATGAAGACAAAAGACCAACGATGATGATGATGATGATCAAGACAACAAGCTCAAAAAGAAGAAGTCCAAAATATCTCATTGATAAACTTTAGACTTCAAACATATTAGATGTTTAAATGTAAAGGTAAATGATACAATCACAAGATCAAGTACATGAGAACTTTTCATCTTTACATATGCATAAAAAGTATTTTCAAAAGTCAAAATTATATTTACAAAGTGTTACAATTAATATTTTTGACGAAATACAAAGGTGTATTCGAATACAACCTAAGTGTATTCGAATACAGATGAAAATTGCTAAGTCAGTAGCAAAAGCCTCTCATCTGTATTTGACTACATCATGTTGTATTCGACTACATCCTGTTGTATTCGACTACAACCAACAAGTCAGTGGCAAAATTGATCAATCTGTATTCGACTACATCCTGTTGTATTCGACTACACAATGTTAAATTTGAATAAATTTGAACGTTACAGAGAGGTGTATTCGAATACATACATCATGTATTCGAATACAACTGGAAACAATGCAATTTTTCAGTTCTGAATCAACTCTAAATCATTGCAATTGTTCCTCAAACCTCTTGGATCAATGGCCACGAATCTGAAGAGATGTTTATGGACTATAAATACACCATAACTTCAGATTCATTGAAGAAGATCCCACGTCCAAACCTTGAATAACTTTGAACAACTTTTCTATTTTTCTCAAAGTCATTTTTCATAATTCAAGTACTTGCATTTCATTTTCATATCCTTGACAAAGGTTCTCAAAGTACTTGAAGCAATATTGGATTGTTATCATTATACCTCTCTTTCATATTCCTATATCCTTATCAAATCACATTATTTGTAAAAAGAAAGTAGTACTTTCTTTAAGTAGTTTTATCTAAGATAGTGGGGTGCTATCTTGTACATTATCTAAGATAGTGGGGTGCTATCTTAGAGGTTTTGTTAGAAGTTTGTAGCAGAGATCCTAGGGTGGGATTTGTACATTTTCTAACAATAGTGGAGAAATCTCTTGTGGTGTGCAGGAGGACTGGATGTACCCTTGGGTATAAGGGGAACCAGAATAATATTGTTGTGTTCTTTACATTACTGCCATTTACTTTCTTCACTTACTATCCTTAAACACAAAAATCGATTGCTAATTCGCTGAAAACAATAAATACTCTTAAACACCTAATTCACCCCCCTTCTTAGGTGCACATCTTTACTTACATAGGTAATCGTTTTCAAAGACCATTTTATTTTTTATTTTTTTTTTATTTTTAAGGGTTTTCCAATATTTTCCCTATTTTAAAATAAACTTTGGTGGCGACTCCATTGAATTCAAAAAATACTCAAAATTTTAGGCTGCGACAGAATGTAATTACATTGGTCACACAGTAATTTAGAAAATTGATTTATTCAAATTATCACATTACAATTATTATATAAATTAAAAGTATTATAACAATGTAATACTTCGCACTACAAAAAAATTGACTTATCGTGACACACAAAGTGTGTCACTAAATGTTAAAAACTGTAGGTAAAGGTCAATAATACTTTGAGTGACACTCAAATCAAGTGTCAATTTTAAGGGGGCGTCCTGCTACACTTTGAGGAGTGTCACTCCATGTTCTGACGATTGTCACTACATGTTTTTTATTTCAACCTACAATAATGACTGTCACTAAAAACTAGATAAATATAAGTAAAGAATTGATCTATTCCTACGATATTGTCTGTCACTAAAACCTAGAAAAATATAAATAAAAAATTAATCTATGCCTACGGTATTGTCTGTCACTAAAACTTATTATTATTCATTATATTAAATTTATTTTATTTTATCTCCCTACTAATTGTAATTCTAAATTATTAATACCAATAAATTAAATTTAAATTTCTAATTTATTTTTATTAACTAATACCATTGAAACATACAATAAAATATAATTTAATTTTACTAATTCTATTAAAACATACAAAAACTGGTTATTTTGCTCTAAAAGATTCATAAACTTTCAACAAAATTTAGAATGAGTTTCTTACCATTTATTGTGATAAATTGCAAACTAATTTCATAAAGAACAGTACTCATCTTCCTAAACAAAATATTTGAGGCGTTATTGTGAAAATTAAAGAACAATAACATCCTCGATATTTTATCTAACTGCAAAAAAATATATCTCACTCTTAAATTTTTTTCCAGTTGGAGGTGCCATGTGAGTTCCTCCACTCGTTTTTCAAGCTTATCCTTTGCCTCTTAAGTGCGCCAGTTTCTCTTGCAACCTAAAGCAAATGGAAACATATCAATTGAGAGTAGAGAGAAACACAAAAATCAGGAATAAGAAAAAATGAGGCTGCTTAAATATTAATTGGTCATATAGAACCAACTTAATTTTTATAACTGAGGTTCCTAAGTTTGGAACTTACCATTTTCAGGTTCCTAAGTTCTTTTCAGGTTCCTGAGTGTCAAAATTGAACCTTTCTTCAGCCTCTTATAATATGAGGATCCTCAGTTCTGTGTAAAAGCAAACTGCATTAATTTGCAAGTGCTGAAAAATTGAAATTTAAGACGCCAAGTATTTTAATTGAACATAAAAAATATATAGTTACGAATTAATTCACCAATTCAAGATAATATCCTTGTTTTCTTTTGGAAATAAAAAATTGTTGGATGAGAATCAAACCTTTTCAATTGATAGAATATATCGAACATGTTTCTCCGTGGACAGCTCTCCCATCTCTGAAGCAAGAAAGCAACCAGATCAGATTGTCGCCGGAGAGCAACAGATGAGGAAGATGAAATGATGAACCGGGGCAGAGGAGAAGGGAGAACGCCGCGGGGAACGGTCGCATGTGACTGAGAGTGAGATGGAGATTTCCTGCAGTTACAGGAATGACACAGTTACACAGTAAGGGGTTTTTCATACATGGTTTCATATAATTAAAAGATAAGAACAATTTAATGCAAGAAGAAAATGAGAGTTTCATATAACATTGATATCACTTAATGATGCAAGTTTGAAGCCAAAGGCAGAAACTTTACCTGCTGAAGAAGCTCCCTGTGCATCAATGCCTCATGCAGCTCTTGCTTGTGTTTCTGTCTTACGTCTCTAATCTCTTCCTCAAGCTGTCTCGTACGACCTTCTTGAGTGTCAGCTTCCTCTTTTGCAGCAAGATATTCCTGCCTACTTTCAGCTGCTCTTTGTCTCTCCTTTTCAAGGGTCTTACTTAATTGAGTCTGTTCTGCCCTAAGACATGAAATCTGCAATTCATTATTGAAGTTAGTGACACATACACAAAACCACCATTTAAGACATGACTTCATTCAAGAAATTGCAGAACCTGGGCCTCAACAACATTAATTCGAGACAAGGTTTGAGATAAGCGGTCATTCACAGATCGCTCTTTTTCCTCGGCAGTTGCAGCTTTAGCCTCAGCTTCCTGTAAAGTCCATTGAAAAAGATATAGAAACACAATAATATCCAGTAGGAAAGATTTTTAAAATGAAAATAAAAAAGTATTCTAGAGAGATGAAGTCGAGAATTGAGAGATCTTTCAAATGCAGCTCAAGCTTCAGCTCTTTTGGCATTTGTTTCCTGTTATCAGGTGAATTCTAGTCTAGAACAGATCCCAGGCAGGAGAACAAAAAACAGAAGGAAAAGCAATTCTTGGACATATGTTTATTACCTGCATGGCTTCAATTTGCCTTAAAAGAGGTCTTGTGGATTCTGGAACTTGTGTAATCAGCTCTTCACAGTGTCTTTCACTTGCCTAGGGAAAGCAAGTCAAATTAGAAAACTACCAAAAGTCAAATAATTGAAAGACATGCAGAGAGCAGGGGAGCAGACCTGGTAACGTTTTTGAAGATCCTCGATGTCTCTATGTCTTCTTTGAATACAGCTTGAATAGAGATGAAGGGAACAGGTGAATAATAAGCAATATCCTGAGAAAGTCAATTAGTAAAAAGAAAGGCAGAGAGACATCAAACACAACAAAAACTTGTTGTTCCTTTCTACTTAGAGTTTGTCTCAACTCTTCAAGTGTCTAGACTAGCATAGATTCAAGTGTCTGCTAATGCTTCAGCCTCCTTAGCAGCAGCCAAAGCATTAGTGTAATACTCTTTCTGTGCTGCAAGTTCATTTTGATGTTTTTCTATTGTTTCTTGCAACACCTTCTCTATAGCTGTTTTGTCCCTCTTGATACTTTCTACCATATTCTCCTCTACCTGGATTGCATGACATTAACCAAACAGCAACTTAAATTATAAATACATATAAATATTAGGATTATCAACACCTGCTGCTTTAAAAAGGAATTTGATACTTTCTCTCGGTATTCAGTTACCTGAAGTTTAGTAGTCAAACCTTTTTTCTCCTCCTTAAAATGTGAAGTGGGCGATTCATTTTCAAGAAAAATAAAGCAGCCCCAACAATTCAGTGACATTCACTTAATAGACAACCAAAGCCGAATTTGAATAACTTATCATTCAACACAAGACTTATCTACGGTTTGTCTCGATATCATAAAATGAAGAAAATTTAAAGCAGCAATTGCAAATTCAAGACAATTGGAGAAAGCATAAATTCAGTCCGTCATTCACCTTATCCTCAGGTTCCTTTTCTTCAGCTTCTGATTAGAGTAATATAACACTGAAATTTTAAAGACATTTTTTAAAAGGCAGTAAAATTCTAATTAGATTGAGGCACTGACAATGATATGGTTGCAACTCACTTTCAATTGGGCTTTCAATTATAATTAGATTGAGAAAATGGTAACTTAATAAATATGTTAAGAGTGAAACCTCATTATGGTTCTTGAACTTGTAAGGTACTCTAAGAATAGTTCCTGAAACCAAAAAGTTGTTTGGCATAGATGTAGATCCTCTCACTGTTAAAATCACAAATGAGGGGATTATGTTGCATTGTTACTGACCTCACCATTAAAATTAATTAGGTCCCACTTATTATTTAAATAGTAGAACTCAACAAGTTCTAAAGGTTGAGTTCCCAACATAACTCTCTAGTGTTGAATTCCAACATGTAAGGACCCAAATCTATTTAGTATAACCTCATCACAACACCTATAAGCTAACAAGTCCTTTATTCATTTGTAAAGAACAGAGAATTATTTTTATTTAAAAGATAGTAATCCAATCTGAACAAAAACCTCAGCATAAAGTATAAACAACTAAACAGCAAACACATACCCACGAATACGGATAATAAACACGAGCTTAGCCTCTGGATCAACATAGAATCCACCTTTCAGCTTAGCCTCACGTTTCAATTGAATCAATTCCTTATCCTATAAAATTAAAACAAAACCACATCAAGATTAATTACTTAGCAATAAATAAATAACCAGAACTATCACTATAGAGAGTAAACCACCAAATTGCATCCTGAAATTGTAGAGCACTCTCAAACATGAATATTTCAAAAATATCTCCTACTCTTTCAAATATTACTCATACCAATACTTCGTAGTAAGTGGTTAAATATAGGGACAAAAATGTGAATTTGATAGTAATATTAGAGAACAAATTTATAGCAAGTTGTTAAATATATACAAAACTAATTAACCACAAATTAAGGAAAATATATACAAAAATTCGAATGCCTGAGGCATTCGAATCTTCTTTAAATTTGATGTACATAAAAAAACAATTAACAATGAGGTAAAAGCATTCAATTAGTTATCAATTACTACTATAAAATACAACATAATATAGAAATGCTTCTCTAAAACCAAAAACATTCAATGGATACCCAGTCTTGAAAGCTTTTTTGCCGATTACTTCCTTATATTGCCATGAATTCAAAAATAAACATAAAATTAGTTTTTTTTTCCTTTAATTTTTGGGGGAGTGGAGGTAAATTAAGAAATGAAAAGAAAAAAAAAACAGAAGAACTAGATTACCCTATGGTAATGAGAAGTAGGATCAGTTTCAATAATATCAGGATCAGAAGGCTCAAGAAGACCTGAACCTTCCTCTGAGCATTCTGTATCCACCAAACTCATCTATAACGTGCTATAATAATTCATTTCCCTACAAATCAAGCAAAAAAAAACATATGTAAGCTTTTGGGATCAAATCAAAATTATATATGGGAATGTTGATAGTGAATTGTAACATGCATACATAAATGAAAATGGATAATTGACAAATAGAAAAAAGTGAATATAATAATAAATTATAACTTTAGAATAGGTGCAGGACCGTCTGAGGTGAGTTTTTCGAGAGGAATCTCGTAGAGTTTCGAAAGAGAAAAGGACATCAGAGAAAATGAACCCTAATCCAAAAATGAGGATAATGTGTCATGTGAATGAATCGCAAAAATAGAACAAATCGCAAACTCACAACCTCATTCAGCAAATCGCGAAAAAATGACACTTAACAAGCAAGATTATCAAAATAAATTTGAAATCGCAAACTGAAATAATTTGGAAAGAGAATAGAACTTACTAGCTACTGCAAATCGCGAAGTGAAACGAGAGAGATGAATTAAGGATAGTTCGAAATTGAATTTAAGGGTTTTGGGCAAATCACGAAGTTAACTTAGGGTAGTTCGATATTGAAGATATACAGCCTGAATAGAGATGAATTTAAGGGTTCGTTGAAGATATTAGAGAGAAAAGGGTCTGAGCAATGCAAAGAAAATGAAAAGGTTTCTCAGTGTTTGGTGTAGTTGCATTTTCATGGTACAAGAACAAAGGGGCAAAACTGACATTTTTGTGCATTTAATTTTTTTTACAAAAGAGTATAATTTTTTTACAAAAGAGTATAATATTGTATGAAACAGTGACACTCTAACTGTAACTAAAAGTAGCTTTAGTGACAAATAAAAAAATATCATAAAATCTTGAGTGTCACAATAGATACTTTTTTTTGTAGTGTCGACAACATTGACCTCTTAAAAACAAAACTAATGAAGTAAAATTCAATTCAATGCATAACATTGGATAATATTTAGTTTGCAAATGGTTTAGTCAATTTAAACCTTTCTCTTCATAAGACTATAACATAGTTCATTTAACATATTTATAGGGTCTGATCTGAAAAGATATAATCTGGTATGGTGAAACATCAATCATGAGAATATAAATCCTTGAGATTGTTGGAAATTGTTGTCTACCAGCTAAACAAGTCATATTCTACAAATTCCGAACCACTCTGATCATCAGCACAACCGTTTATAGTCTGAGGCGTGTAAAGACATCGTCTTCAAGCTTGTCTGAGACGAAAATTAATCTCCTAAGATTCAATAGACTATTCACAATTGAAATTGAGGTAATAGAACTGTTGAGAAATCATACATGTTAATTATACACAAAAATTATTTTCTAAAAACCAAAACAAGTTCCGTGTGTCTCAATATATATATGCACTCAGAATTGGGGATTGTGTCATTTTTCTTTAAAAATGTTGAATATATAATATTTCTTTGTATGTTTGATGTTAATTATAGGAGATTATTGATAAATTTTTAAGGTTTAAATATGTTTTTGTTCCCTGCAAATATATCACTTTTTTATTTTAGTCCTCGTAAGTTTTTTTGTTTGAATTTGGTCCATGTAAAATCAAAGACGATTGGTTTTGGTCCCTAATGTCAAATCAAAAGTTACAAAAAAATTAAATAGTTGGTAAACCGTCGTTATACGGAAGAAGACGAGTTTTCTAAAAATCTCTAAACCCCACTTTTAATTATCTAAATGATATTAATAAATTTATTAATTAATAATTATAAAACATTTTAGTTTTTAATATATCATAAAAGATGATGTGTTGGTGCGCATTTATAGGGTCACATGTTCCGGCGCTCTTTTTTTGTAATGTTGATTTTACTGGGACTAGATGCAAGCAAAAAAATTTACAAAAAAATAAAATCAAAAAGTGATATATTTCTAGGAATCAAAGATATATTTAAACCAAATTTTAAAGAGGAAATTACATTGAATGAGCAACAATTTGGTTCACAATAACAATAATTTAATTTGGAATCCTAAAAAAGTATTTGATTGTTCACATTTTTTGTTTGTTTGCTCTATATTGTTAAAATGATGCTTATCTTTTTATCACTTTTTGTGTATTTATAGCATATTTTCTCTTAACATGTTTTTTCAACTGGACACTTTTGTAGTTGTCTAAGATTCTAATGGGATTGATCAAGTACCTAAATCCGAAGTATGAGCTTTAGATGCGTCTTGCATATTATGCAAATACTCATTTCCAAGTCCTATAGCAAATTGCACATTTGATTGAGAGAAGGCAAGTAGAACATTTGATTGAGCATGAATGTAAATTTTTTTTAGTACATAGTGATTTTTTGAGTATGTTATTTTTGTAGACATTATTATAATTATTAATTTTATTAAAGTTTAATATTTTACGTTCCTGAATCCGCTATTGCAACCAGCTCACCTTTCTCACTAGTCCAAATTAGGTACATTGTTTTTTCCTTTTTTTTTCTAAAATAAAATCATTGTGAAAAACAGAACTTTTGGTTCTCTTTCTCGATTTTGTCATTAAAAAGAAAACAAAAGATACTATGGAGGAAGACTTTTTAATTATGAGATGCTGACTTTAAAACTTCTATGCGTTTATTCTAGCAAGTTGGTAGTCGACTCGACGTTGTATAAGATAGCTCACATTTCACACTAACTTAAGACTTAAGTATAAGTCGTTTATATTCTTTTTGTTTTATAATTTTAATTTATATGCATCAATAATCTAAATAAATTTATACAAATATCTAATAAAGTTTTACTACGTATTTAAATATACTATAAAAATAATTTTATCAAAAAAAAAAGATTTACACACAAAAAAATCATCTTATTTAGTATGTTCTCTATATAATTATAATATATAAATATTAAACAATGAATTTTGATTGGAAGGCCCGTATAAAATGACTACATTATCAAGTTGCACAAATTATATTATTATTTTTTTCGCTTCCATTTCTAGCCTTGAAAGATTCATATATATAGTAAGGATGAAAAATATTTGGAAGTCAAGAAGTTTTGTAGTTTGGAAATAAACCTAAATATTATTTAGAGATAGTTAAAAGACACTTATAGTTTGTTAAATTAGTTACATTAAAAGTACTACAATAAAAGTGCATCATACTTTAATTGTATAACCGTTTTTTGCATAAACATTTTAAATTTTATTTTTTTTCTTTAATTATTTATCTCTTTCTTAGGTTCAATCATGATTCTCAACACTAAATGTGAAACCTATGTTTAATGGAGTGCCAACATTATAAACCTAAACAATAAAATCGAATTGTTTATTTATCTTTTTAATTTTTTTACGAAAGACATTAAACCCAATTAAGCACTCAAGTTAAATGTCTAAAAGCTTTGGGTCTTCCTTGAAAAACATTCACATTCCTAGTTGGTATATTCAACCGTTGACTATTTCAACGGTTTAAACTGCCATATATCCGTAGGTTAAAGTCAATTGGATAGCCAATAATGTTAAAACTGATTCCATTAAGTGAATGATTAAGTTCAAGTATTCAACATTATGATCTTATAATTTGTAATTTTTACATGTATTACCACTAATTAAATTGGGTCCTTAACCTACCACCGTTCCATTATGTCAACTTCCACTACCATCAACATTTGAACTTTTAACCAATAAGCTAGTTTTATCATTTTATTGTATTATACTATTATTACGTAAGAGGGACTCAATATTAAAAACTAAAATGATAATATAAAAAACTCTTTGATATATTTTTTAAAAAATAATTTAAAATCTAATGAAATATAAAATAATATTAAAAATAAAATAAAATTGTAAATATAACTGTTGGAGAGTGAAAGAAACAACAGGCTAAACGTTCAAATCGACTTTGACACCATATTTCAGCTCTCCTCTCGCTATTATTATATATGGATTAAACCATAAAGTCGAACCATGACTCTGACATCACATTTCAGCTCTCCTCTCGTTGTTATTATATATGGGCTAAACCATCAAGTCAAACCATGACTCTGATACCACTTGTTGGATAGTTTAGGAGAGCACAAAAGAAAAACGAGAAACTACCTCTCAACGTAAAACCTTATGACATTAGATATATAAGTCTTCACTCTTATATATCAAATATTTACCATATTTTTAGTCGATAAGGGACTTAACCATTCACACTTGAATCCAACAATAACAAAAAATGAAATTAATAAATATATTTAAAGCTTAAATGCATTTGTGTCCCTATTTTGCTTAAAATGAACTTTTAATCTCCGTATTTTTAAAATTGATTTTTTGGTCCCCTATTAACCAATTATTGGAATTTTTTTGGTCTCCCACTATTTTTGAGGTTGTGGAACTCTCATTAGCTTAATGTTGTTATTTATTTTATTTATATATTAAAATATTAAAAATCAAATTATTTATTTTATTTATATATTAAAATATTCAAAATTTAAAAAATATTTAAAAAATGTTTAAGATTTATTTATCTTATTTAATTTTTTAATAATTTAAAAAATATTTATCTTATTTATCTTTTTTTAATAATTTTAATTTTAAAATAATTACATAAAATATTTATTAATTTTATTTTAGATATTTTAATATTATTTTTCATATTTAAATTTGTTACATTTTTAATATATTTCATATGTATTTTATATATTAAAATATTAAAAAGCTTTATTTTTTTATAAATAAAAATATTTAATTTTTTTAATTGGGCTT
>JBBPBP010009779.1:31760102-31776222 GCA_037974735.1 Cicer chorassanicum
GTGAAGGTCAATTTTTTAATTCTTTATCGCTTCACTTTTTGCTAGTCCGTATTAAATTTTGATCTTGGATCTACCCTATAAATTTTAATGCCCTGCCCTTGTTTATAGGCAACATTAATACATTGATTCTTGTTTTTTTTTTCCATCTTACCAAATATGAGAAGAAAAAATTATCATATATCATGCGGTCCAAAATCTTAAAAATGTACATTTTTTAAAAGGGTTTTAGGTTCCTAAACAAAAGTAGTGCTATAGTATAAATTTCAATGTTATTTTAAAAAATTTAAAAATTCAGTTTCATCTTATAACTTTAACATTAGTTAAATTGACAAAAATCATTTGGGTGTTAGATTTTATAATTTTAATTTATAAATTAAATATAACTATTATAAATTGTAAATTTGCAATTTAAACACTCCAAAAATTATAAATACAACGAAAAGAGAAATGAGAAATCAGATTGAATTTTTTTTTAGGAGAAAAAAATTGAACAAAAAAGATAGTCAGTTTGATTGAATTTTTAAAAATCTTTCCACAAAATTCAAACCAATTGAATGAAGAACATGTTGATTTGGTTTAGTTCAATTGGGTTGACATTTTTAAAACTAATTTTTATATACTATTAAAACAAGTGTTAAATAAGTTGTTAGTCCCTAAAAAGTTTTAAAATTTTATTTTTAGTCCTTATATTAAAAGTGAATAAATTTTTTTAGGAATTAAACTTGAAAGATCATAATTTTGTAGAGATTAAAAACATATCTAACCGTTAAAACAATTATATGCTTTGTTTATTTGTTATAACATAAGTACGTAAACTACAATATAAATAATTAAAAAAAATACTTAAATACAACGCTTTGTTAAGATAACAATACAAACATAACGTGACGTAAAATATAATGGTTTTGTTTAGACGTCGGCTGTCATTTTTAAATTAAGTGAAACCATACTTAGATCAATAGAAATTGAGTTTATTTGGTATAGTTCAATTTGGACCAAACACGAAATCTTTTTGAAATCAACTTAAATAATTTGACTAATTTTTTTTTCTATTTATTGAATCATTAGTGTTATTTTTATATCTCTAACCGAAACTTACACAATACACAATTGAAATTTAATTTAAAAGATGTGTGTATTTTTTTTTAACTTTTTTTTTGTGATTTTTCTTATATGTTATTTTTTGAAGAAAAAAAATTATTTGAAATTTTGGCCACCTCAAAAAATTTATTCTTAGATAGATATATAGATTGTATCGTTGTAGTTAAGTCTCTTAACTTATTAAAAATAAAAATGTTTTCTTTTAATTTTTTATTTATTTTAAAATATCGTTGTTTGAAAATTGTTTTCAATATTCCCTTGGTCTTCTTTTTCATTCACAATGTTTATTTATTTTTTTTTTCTTTTGATGAATGTTTCTTCCCCAACCACGCCAAAACACATCCTCCCATCTTCTTGCCTTGGTTAGTCGCACCTCACGCTCCCATCTTCTCCCATTCAGTCGCACATTCAATCACACCCTAAACTCTCAAACTTCTCTCGTTCAATCGCACCTCAGACTCTAAAATTTCTGCCTTTCAATCACACCCAAAATTCTCAAATTTATTACTTATTCTAATCTTTTAATGGCGAAGTCTACCGATAAACCTACCCACTATTTTGGAGAGACCATAATTAATACCACATTTGCTAAAGTTAGTGCTATTGTTATTTAATTTCACTAAGATTTTGTTGGGCGGGTTCACTCTAAAGTGAAATCCACCAATTTTACTATTATTATTAAAGAAAGAAAAAATAAATAAAGTAATTTATTGGACTTGACCCATGTGAAAAAAAAAAGATTTTGAAATTCTTAATAAAACAAATGTTTAAATATGTGTTTGGTGATTGCAAATACTAGTTTTTGATTTTGGTTCTTGTAGTTTTTTTTTTGAATAATACCCTTGCAAATTCTCAAATATTTTAAAAAAGTCCTTAATGTAATTTTTTTATTAAAACATGTTGAAGTGCCTAATTTTGAAAGTTGTGACAACTGTATAAATATTGTTGATTGGTAATAATTAATTATTAAAATATTATATCTATATATTTACCATATTATTAATTTTTTTTACAAAGTCACATTATTATCTTAATTAATGAAGTTTATTACAAATATCACCGTTATAACATGTTTAGTCAATAGTTATTCATCTTTTCAACTTCATAATCATCAATCTTCATCCACCTAGCAACTTTTCAATCTCTAAACACAATTCATAACCCATCTTCAAAACCCAAAATTGTTATTTTGAGTCAAAAAATACCAAAATCCATCTTCCCAAAATGTAGTAGAAAATAAATTTGCAATAAATCTGAGATGGATAACTACAAACTTAGAGAAGAAATCAAAAGAAGTTATGTTTGAGAATTAATCTAAATACACAACGCAGAAGGACACCATAGTAGCAGCAAAAGTTTATGCATTAACATTCATAAATATACAATTAAATCACAAATTAAACTAAAAAGAAATAATGGTGAAGAAACCGACAAATGTCGCTATTGTTCAACAGCTTCTCTGCCGTATACTAGAGACGAGATCGCACACAAAGAAATGATGTCAGAGAAGGCGCTGCCGCCAGAGAGATAATGGAAGATTAGAAGAGAAATCAATTTAGGGGTTAGGGTTCCGAAATCATAGTCTTCCTTCAATTTGGGGGTTAGGATTCTAACATCGTAATCTTCCTTCAATTTGGGGGTTAGGGTTCAGTTGATGTCTTTGTTGAAGAGGGAAGAGTAAGCATAAGGAATGAAGAAGAGAAAAAAAAATGGAGAATGGAGAACAAAGTATAGTTTAGGTGCTACAATGCTCAGATGTATTTCTTGGTTTGAGTTTTTGAAGATTGGTTGTTGGATGTATGAAAATTTCTGGGATTTTAGGTTGAAGATGAGTTTGTAGTTGTTATTTTTTATTTATTATATTAATAATAATAATAATCAAATTTAATTAAATTTAATTAAATTTAATTAATATTTTACTAATTAACTGTTACCCAATCATCAACATTTACACAATCAGCATGTGCCACATCACTTAAAAATAGCCACTTCAATACTTTTTTAATAAAAAAAATCATATTAAGGACTTTTTAAAAACATTTTAGAATTTGCAAAGGTGCTATTCAAAAAAAAAAAAATTATAGGGACCAAAATCAAAATGACTCATATTGGTGGGGACCAAAAACATATTTAAGCCTAAAACAAAAATGAATTGTCGTGTCTAGGAGAAGAAATAAGGAAGAAAAGTGACGGCCGCACAATACCAAGAGAGGAAGAAAAGAAAATTGACTTCCGATGGTGGTAATAGGTGTGTAGCAAACTTACTTCATTTGGTCTACAATTTTAGTATGTTATTTTTACCATTGAATTTGTTCTTTTAATATACAATCTTAGTAGTTTTACATTCTCTAAGAGTTACTTTGGAATACCCACTTTTGTGAAAGGTTGTTTGTTATATTTGTTTGATTTCCATCATTTGTTGATTGCTATTGTTGATTGATGTTTCCTAATGTTACTAGGAAGACTCTACTGTATCCATTAATTATTATAGTGGAAGTTTTTGATGGAATAAGTCTCGTGGTTTTTACTCTCTCAATTTAAGAGAACTTTTCCACTTTAAAAATTGTGTTTGTCTTATATTTAATTTTCTGTCAATTATTGTTACTCTGTGGAATTGTATTTTATGTTTGGTCATTTATATGCACAAGTGGGGGAAAATATTTCGTAATATTGAGATAATTATCTTTGGCTTTTCTGAATAAAGTGGTATCTAGAGCTCAGTTGATTTGATTTGTGCATTTAAATGGAGGAGGAAAATAAAGGTTCAAAATGATTAAACTCAACTATTTTAATTACACACTTTAGAAGACTCTCATGGAAGACATGCTATACAATAAAAAATTTGTATGATCCTATTGAGGGTGACATTGCAAAACCCATAGATAAATCTGACGCTGATTGGAAGAAGATGAATAGGAATGCAGTGGTGTTGATCAGACAGTATTTGGATCTGAGTGTATATCTACATATTGAAATTGAAATAGATGCTAACAAAATGTGGGAGAAATTAAAAGAGTTGTATGAACGACAAATTGTGTTAAATAAAACATTCTTGATTCAGAAGCTGGTGAATATGAAATACAAAGATGGGAATTCAATGGCAGAGCATATGAGTATTTTTCAGAATACAGTGAATCAGTTGACAACTGCAGATGTTAAATTAGACGATGAGTTGAAAGTGTTATTATTGTTGAGTTCTTTGCCTAATAATTGGGAAGTCCTTGTTGTGACGTTGACCAATTCAACTCCAAGTGAAAAGTTGAAAATGTTGACATTTAAAGAGAGCATGTTGAATGAAGAAGCTCGAAGAAAGGAACGTGGTTTGATTGGTTCTTCCTCAAAGTCAGAAGCACTAGTTACAGAGTCACGGGGAAGAAGTCAATCTAGACATTTTCATAGACGCGACAACTTTGAAAGTCGTAGCAAGTCGAGGACTAGAAAAAAAAAGTGATATGCTACCATTGTGGCAAAACATGTCACATAAAAAGAAATTGTAGGTTCCTTAAGAGAGATTAATGTATTTTCGTAGTCCAAATCGATCTTGAATTAAAGAAGATTTTGTTCTTTGCAAACTAGAATGTTCTTGGATTAATGCTGTCAAAACTAGAATATTCTTCGTTTTTCAGATTGTTGTCCAAAATGATCTTTGTTTTTCAGATTGTTGTCCAGAATGATCTTCTTTTTTTAGACTGTTGTGAAGAATGTTCTTCGTTTTTATGTTTAATAACCAGAACATTCTCCGTTTCTATTTTCTCAAATTTGATCTTGCTTCTTTCAAATGATCTTGCTTGTTTGATTTTGCAATTTATCTTCCTTAAATAAAACTCAAGTGCACTCATTAGTAGATCACCATTCATAAAACTTAATCATTTATTTCATAAGGTTTGTTGTCATTAAAACATACATCAAAAAAGGTTTTTGCTTCAACACATGTCACATAAAAAGAAAATGCAGGTTGCTTAAGAGAGATTAATCATAGGAAAGAGATGAAGACAACGAGAAAAAAAATGATAAAGATACAACAACAGTTGCATCTGTTAGTAATGTCTATATTATCTATGATGATATTTCCATAAATCTTGCATGTCAGGATTCAACTTGCATTATTGATTCAGGTGCCTCATATCATGTTACTCCTAAGCATGATTTCTTCTTATCTTACAATGTTGGTGATTTTGGCATGGTAAAAATAGGAGATGAAGGAGTATGTAAAATTATTAGTATAGGAGATGTTTGGGTTGAAACTGGAATTGGTTGCAAGCTTCAATTGACGAATGTTAGACATGTTCCTGATATTTGTCTCAATTTGATTTCAGTGAAAGCCTTGGATATTGAGGGTTATGACACTTACTTTGGTGGTGGTGGTATATGTAAAATCATCAGGGTCTCTAGTGGTTGCATAGGAGCAAAGTTCCACTTCTCTCTATAGGATGCCTACGAAGGTATGCAAGGAAGAAGTGAATGCAATTGAAGACGTCTCTTCTGATTTATGGAATATGCGCCTAGGTCACTTGAGTGAAAAATGAGTCAATATACTTGCGAAGAAAAATTTTCTTCTTGTGAAATGTATGTCTCTAAAAACTCGCACTCATTGTTTTGATGGAGAACAACATAAAGTTTTTTTTCTTCATAATACTGGTCCTCATAGGAGACAAAATACTCTTGATTTAGTTCATACTGATGTTTGCATGATAGATAGTAAATCGCTTGGTGGTTCATCATATTTTGTTACTTTTATCGACGACCACTCTAGAAAAGTGTGAGACTTTCCTTTGAAATCTATAGACCAGGAACTTGTTTGGTTCATCATATTTTGTTTTTTACAACAACTATTGTAACCAAAATCCAAGAACCAAAAATTACCATTCAAACCCATTACTTTGAGTTTACTTCCTTCAAATCACTAGCACAAAGATTCGAGATAAAGTAAATCTAACGGGTAATAATTCTTTCAATACAAAATTCAACTTCTAAACTATCAAAGAAACATCATTTGGTACTAACTATTTTTTGGATTGCAGACATCATTGGAACACGACATCTTGTTGGACATGAAAAACAAGTGTATGTTGTTGACAACCCTACAAAAATACTCAGACGAGAATCATTGGAGATGAGGATAATTAGGAACCCAAGTCACCGCAACCGACAAAGTCCAACTCAAATGACTAAGGGGATATAAAATAAAAATGTAAAATACATGAAGAAGTGAAGTATGGAGATGAGGATAATGATAAGGAGAAAGATGACAACCCATTATCCAAACAAAAAATCAAGGTACAACAGAGCAATAAAAACATTCACATATATCATCAGATGAAGAGACAATCAAGACAGCAGTTACAAAAAAAAAGAAGATTGTGGTCGAGCATATTACATCATCTGACAAAGAGCCCGCCCTTCTACATACCTTAAAAGGAGAACAAAAAAGAATAAACCAAAAGAAAAATAATTGGGGTGTAATGAAATTGATTAATCCAAAAAAATAAAAAATGAAAATGAAAAACTTAAAATCGAGAATACAAGATGAATGTATTTCCAACTATTTCACTTTAATCATTTTTAGTTTGAGCAATAAAGTAATACATTTTATAACTCCATTTTATATATGAATTGAGTCTATCTCTTAATTTTATTTATCAAATACATTACTTCAACATTTGGCATATCCATCAATTTCAATGTTAATACGTTACTTTATTTATTTAAGTTATTCGTCTAACGTACTTTTCTTCTATAAATCACATTGGTACAATTGTATACATATTATTGATATAGCTACTAAATTGTGGATCATTGGACAATTAGAACATAAAACTTAATATTAATTTTTTTTAAATTCAATTAAATTAAATTAATAAAAAGGGTTAGCATCCAGTTAATTGTTATAGTGGAAGTTTTTAGTGAACTAAGTCTCGTTAAAAATTATGTTTATCTCATATTTAATTTTTTTTGCTAATCTAGGTGAAATTGTATTTTTTGTTTGGTCATTTATCTGCACATATTAGAGAAAATATTTCACATTACTGAGATAATTATTTCTGGTTTTTTCCGACATATTTCAATTTCAATGTTAAATTTGTTAATTATATACGAATTCAATTTAAAGATTGGGTTTGGTTAGTGATTAGGTATCTATATGAGTTTTTAATATGTTATTCATATATGGTCAGTTTATGGAATATGTATAGATTCCAAAAGATGAAGATTCTACGGGTGTTGATTTGTATGATGATATATATCTCAGTTATTCTTTCTCTAGTGGGAATGAAGGTCATGGTTCAGAAGATGTTGAACAGTTTGCAGGAAAATGAACTTGTTCAGGAAAATGAACTTGAAAGTAAATGCAATTTGAAGAGTTTTGGTCGAAACTTGTTCAGGAAAATGAACTTGAAAGTAATACTTGGGTTGCCAAAACATATGAGAACAAGTCATTGTGGGCAACTGCATATTTACGCGATAAGTTCTTTGAACTTATAAGGACGACGTCTCAATGTGAAGCTATTAATGCAATCATCAAGACTTATGTTAGGAAGAAATGTAGCATTTTTGAATTTATGCATAATTTAGAGCAAGCATTGAGAGACTACAGAAACAATGAACTTGTAGCTGAATTTAAATCTAAGTATTCAGACTCTGTCTTGACGACTCATTTGCGTTTAATTGAGATTGATGCTGCTAAAATTCAAATGGCAGAGATTTTTAAAGAAGTTAACTAGGAAATTATGAAGGTTGATGCATTAATTGTTAAGGACAAAATAGTAAACGGGGAGATGATGATCTTGAAATTAACAAAATATGGTGTCTAAACATTGTTTTCACTAGATTTTGCAAAAAAGTTTCAAAAAAACAACGGTGTGTATAGGGACATAATGGGTGACATATTAAGCTTCATCAAAAGTATTGCAATTCTGAAGACGCTATTATTGGCACACATAACTCAACAATAAACCATGTTGGTGATCCCAATGTGGTGACACAAAGTCTAACCAAAGACTGTTAGACATTGTTCAAATTTTCATAGTACAAGACACAATGCGAGGACGTGTTTGGTGCGTGTTAATGACAACGACAATGTTTTGGATGATGATAATTTATATTTATCTACTTTAGATGGATCTCAATTCCGAAAGGCACTTGATTCTGTAATTTTTTTTTTTTTTTTATATATATGTATGATTGATTAGTTTGCAAAACATTATGGATTAGCCTAATGCAAATCTAACATTATATTTCTACAGAATACAAAACCATTGTCAGCTAATGCAAACATTGAAGTGAAGTCTGTGTCGTTAGTTGATTCTCTAAGCCAAAATGACAAAGTAAGTTGTGTTTAATTAAATTTCAATGTAATAGTTTTTTTCGTTTGTGCAGAAGTAATATTTTGTTTTTATTTACTGAAACAGAAAAGGAAATTCAATGGTAGCATTAAAGAAATGTAAAGTGGTACCACAAATTCAGAGAATAGAAATGTAAGTACAATGGATAATACCAATGTGAGTACATGCTGTTATTGAAGTAGTTGTAGTGGGTGGTAACTTTATTAGGCATGTTGTAGAGTGATAACTAATGTCTTGAAAATTAACTCCTTGTATTTGAGTTTGGTTAGATAATCAATCAAACTGTCTTTGTATTTGAGTTTGGAATGTTTTGGAGAATTCAGTTTTGAATGGTAATTTGTATTGGAACGGTATGGTCCTTTGTTGATATAATTTGGTTCAACTTTGGATGTTTTTTACTTATTGGAATGATATCTTTTTTATTGGAATAGTATGTGTGGTAAATATTTTTGGCTTAGCATGTGGTGAAATATTTTGAGAGGGACTTTTTATGCAGAGCAGTGATGCTCAAAAATTTCAAAATTGGTATGCAGTAGCTATATGTTGATTCAGTCACTGATATTTATATTTGATAGATATTTTGTGTTTAATCAATTCAATATATTTCCACAAGTCCATTCCATTGCATGTTTTCCACACATTTTCGATACATTTAGTTATTCTTCCACAATTAAGTTTGATTCTTCCTTAACTATTTGTCATCATTTGACAGTCCACAACCAAAAACAACATCCAAAATTGGGTGCTTGAACTTGCAGTAATTAAACCATACATCCATATCCAAGACAAAGTAGTTGATAATTTGTACACAATTGAGTCCTTCCAACTTCTTTATATAGTTGTAGGTGTTAATTGATAAACAATTTTCGAGACAATTATTAATTACTTTTGATAATAATTTAAAATTGAGATCAATTTAAAGTCAAGTCACACATTGCAGGAAGACTTTCACTAGAATCATAATACTATAATATATTTTGTTTAGTTGAATTAATAACAAGCTTCATAATGCATGTGAACTTTCAAAATCACCGTGGTAATATGAGGCTGCACCAAAATATAGTTTTAGTTGTAACTTTCAATGACAATTCGATGCATAAACAATAAATATTTAATTATTACCGTTAGATTGAAATTGATAGTCTCGATTAAATTTTTGTTGAAAATAATCAAATGATTGATTGGTGTTAAGAAATCGCATGGCTGAAGCTGCAACAAAGAGGAACACCTTTGATGTTGATGTCTTGACAGTGAAGTCTTTAGGATTGTGATGGAGTATTCAAGTGGTAAAAGATTTACATTCTTTTATCTCAAGTAGAGGACAATTTAGTTCAATTTGTTAGTCGTAAATGTACCCAACAGCTCATGACTTAGCTCATACTGCAAAATGGATAAGAAATTGTTGTTGGATGGGGAATGCCCAAACCTTGGACCGACCATCTTTCTTCTCTGTGCAATTGTACATCACGTACATAAGACAATGGAAAATCCAGAAAGAAAAAAAAGACAATGGGAAATCGTATGGATGTAAATCAAAGTTTGCACCTAAATGAATTGTTGAATGAGAAGAAAATATTGAGAGACATATTGAATAATCCGTATGTTTCAACTGCAAACAAGAAGTTCTTTATATAGACTATGATTGATAATTACTCATAATGACTGGAATACTTATAGATTTTCTATTTATTTACATACTAATGTTTTATTTTCAAGACTATCCCTCAAGCTGGAGCATATAAATCAAATGCATCAGCTTGTTACATATATAAATAATTCTAGGACCTCGCAATGACTTTGTAAAAACATCTGCCAATTGACAATTAGAATTGACAAAGCTAGCGATGATGTTGCCCGATTCTATCTTTTCTCTAACAAAATGGTAGTCTATCTCAATATGATTGACCCTCTCATGAAAAACAGGATTTGAGGCAATGTGCAATGCAATTTGATTATCACATATTAGTGTCATTGAGCTAGCCACTTCAAATTGAAGTTCTTTTAGTAACTGTTTCAACCAAATGAGCACAAATGTTACTAGTGCCATGACCCTGTATTCTGCCTCAGCGCTGGATCTTGCAACAACATTTTATTTCTTGCTCTTCCCAGATATTAAATTTTCTTTGACCAGTACACAATACCAGAAGTGGATCGTCTATCAATGGGTGAGTCTGCCCAATCGGCATCTGAGTAACCAACTATCTGAGTATATCGTCTATCTTCATAAATAAGACCTTTTCCAGGTGCACTTTTGATGTATTTAAGAATCCAAATTACAACATTCATATGTTCTTCGCAATGAGAATTTAAGATCTGGCTTACCACAGTAACAACGAAGGAAATGTCTGGACGGGTGATTGTGAGATAATTTAATTTACCAATCAATCATCTATATCTTCCTGAGTCTGATAGAGGCTCTCCCTAATTAGGTAGGAGTTTGACATTTGGATCTATAGGAGTATCAACTAGCTTGACACTTAATAGACCTGTTTTTTCAACAATATCCATAACATATTTTCTTTGTGAAATTACAAGTCCATCCTTGGATTGGGCTACCTTAATATCCAAAAAACAACGGAGTCTACCGAGGACCTTAGCCTGAAACTGATTTGAAAGATGTTGTTTCAACTGGAGTATTCATTGTTGATCACTACTTGTTATGACAATGTCATCCACATAAACAATAAGATAGATGTACCCTTGGGCTGAGTGAGGTTAAAATACAAAGTGATCGGCTTCACTACGAATCATATCAAACTCTTGTACTACCGAGCTGAATCTGTCAAACCAAGCTCTAAGAGACTATTTAAGACCATAAAGGGACTTGTGTAGCCGACAAGCCATGGTGGAAGACTTCCTTGAGCAACATGTTGGAACCAAGTTGGTTTTACATTTAGAGTTTTGATGTTAACAAAAGTATTTTATGAGGATAATATATTTGACTTCAAAGAGTATGAAAGAAGATTCATGTTTTTGAAGAAAATCTAAAATAAGATTTGATTCAAATTTATAATGGATGAAAAATCTAAAATAAGATTTGATTCATATTTATAATTGAAGAAAATCTCTGACCAAGTTGAAAACAAAATATGGTTAAGATTTGAAGAAGATTTGAAGAATATTTGAAGAAGATTTGAAGAAGATTTGAAAAATATTTGAAGAAGATTTGAAGAATATTTGAAGAAGATTTGAAGAAGATTTGAAGAATATTTGAAGAAGATTTGAAGAATATTTGAAAAAGATTTGAAGAATATTTGATCAACATTTAATTGAAGATTTGAAGAATATTTGATTTGAAGAATTTACAAAGTCAATCTACACAAAATAGGAACAGAATCATTCTGAAGAATTTACAAAGTCAATCTACACAAAATAGGAACAAAATCAATTTGAAGAATTTACAAACTCAATCTAAACAAGATACAATTCAGAATTAAATAAGGACTAAATTGAAGCCCAAATTTTCACTATAAATAGACACTCAAGGCTGAAGGAGAAAAGTATCAAAAAGCAGAAAAGTTAGAAGAACTCAAGCTCAAGATTCCAAATTCATCTTAGAGTTCAAAGAGAGAAACACTTGTTCGAATGAGAAATATTTTCTGAGTGTTCTTTTCTTAAAGTGTGAGAGTTATTATTATTATCAGTTTTGTTAGAAGCAACTACTCAAGTTTCAATCTCTTGTATCCAACCCGATAGTGGTTTAGTTCCTTCTTCAATCTGAGGTTGTCAGGTTGTTAGGAGAAGACTTGGCTTGTAGGGTCAAGGTGGTTAGTTCCTCAAAAGTCTGGGGTTGTCAGACTGTTTGGGAAGACTGGCTTGGAGGGTCAGGTGCTTTGTAATTCAAGGTTTTTGAATTAGTGGATTAAAGCCTTCTGAATGAGGGGACTGGATGCAGCCAAGTTAGTGGTGAACCAGGATAATTCTACGCGTCAAATTATTTATGCTTTCATTGATTGCTGCCTCTAAATTCGATTGCTTCTACTCCAAGTAAGTAACCAAATCCAAACTAATTTTTAATTATTTATAAATTATCAAAAAGGTATCAACTTTGTGCAAACACAATTCAACCCCACCCCTTCTCGTGTTCACACCTTCACAACAAACCTTGGTGGTTGCTCCATATAAACTTCCTCTTCAAGATCACCGTGCAAAAAGGCATTTTAATGTCAAGTTGATGGAGAGACCAATGTCGAATTGCTGCAATAGAGAAAAATAGTCTGACAGATGCCATTTTGGCAACAGGTGATAAGGTATCACTGTAATCCAACCCAAAAATCTGAGTATATCCCTTGGCCACCAAATGAGCCTTAAATCGATCGATCTTACCATTAAGGCCTACCTTCACCGTATAGAGCCAACGACGATCTACTAAAGATTTCCCATGAGGTAAAGGGACTAGTTCCCAAGTACCACTGCTTTGTAGAGCACACATCTCATCAAGCATTGCTTGCCTCTACTCAGGGTGGGATAATGCTTCACTTGAAGATTTAGGAATAGAAACAGAAGACAAAGAAGACAAACAAGTGTAATGCAAAATAGAAAGACGATGATAACACAAACCAATATAATGAGGAGGTGGATTACGTGTTTGCGAATATCCTTAAGAAGAGCAATGGGAATGTCATGCTCAGGTGGCAGGGTTGGATCCGGTGGTTGCGTCGGAGGAGAGTATGTAATGGGAACAAGAACATACACGATGGAGGATTGGGTGACGACTGCGATATGTTTATAGTGGTCATAGAGGTTGTGTGGCAGACTCGACAGGTTCGATAGGAATAAGAGTGGGCAAAATAGGGATAACTACCTGAGGAGGTCCAGAATTAATGTCCTGATGAGGCTCAATAGCTATATGGGTCGGTTCAAAATATGGTACAAACTCGAAAAAGGTAACATCATCTGATGTAACATATCAGTATAGTGTAGGAGAATAACAACAATAGCCCTTTTGGGACTAATGATATCCGATAAAGACACACTTGAGTGATTGAGTTGACAGTTTATCCATATCAGGATATAAATTATGAACAAAACACGTGAACCCAAAGACACGAGGAGGTAGTGGGTGAAGATAACATGTCGTTAAGACTGCATCCCCCCAAAAATGAAATGGAACATTACCATGGAAAAGTAAGGTTCAAGTGGTTTCCATTAGATGCCGATTTTTGCGTTCGGCTACCTCGTTTTGTTGGGGTGTATGAGGACATGACGTTTGGTGAAGAATACCATTGGAAGCCATAAAAATTTGAAATTGATGGGACAAATATTCCCGAGCATTATCACTTCTTGAAGTACGAATGGAAACACCAAATTGAGTTTTAATTTCTTGATAAAATTGCTCAAAATGTAAAATAGTTCAGATATTTTTTCCATTAAAAATAACCACGTACAACAAGAGTAATCATCAATAAAGTAGACATTGTACGAGAAGAACCACAAACGTTAGAGTGAACTAAAGCAAATGGAGACAAAACTCTTTTATTGACTCGATCAGGAAAATGATTACGAGTGTGTTTCCTTAACTGACACGACACACAATGTAAAATGGACAACTTAGACAAACTAAGCACCAGTTTTTGAAGTTTGGTAAGACTTGGGTGTCTTTGCTGTACATGGATAGTATGAGGGGAATTTGTGGCAGAGTACGTCTTGGATGATAGAGAAAGGTAATAGAGGCCTTGAGACTCACATCCGACGCCAATCGTCCGTCCCAAACTCTGGTCCTGCAGGGTAACATTATTATTAGTGAAAGTAATAATAAAGTCATGGGATCGAGTCAATCAACTAACTGAAAGTAAATTAAAAGGACATCCAGGTACATAGAGAGCAGATGCAACTGAAATGAAAGGGAGAATTTGGACAATGCCAACCCCTTGCGACCGGGTTTGAGAGCCATTGACATAATTTATAGTAGGTAAAAAACCAAAGAGAGAAGAAAATAGACCTTTATTATCAGTGACATAATCAGATGCACCAGAATCAAGAACCCAAGGGACGAGAGAAGATGAGTGAGATAGGTAAACAAATGAATTACCAGTGTGTGCAACCGAAGTAGTAGAACTAGAGTTCATATGACTTTGACCCCAAAATTTGATCACGAATTGCAGAGTACTCCTAAGGCAGGCCATAGAGTGCAAGAAGCATGAAGAAGGTGTTGTGTTGATCCTGCTCCTTCTTTGTTCAACTGGATTACTTTCAATAGGAGGGAGAAACTCATTAAAATCATGAAGTGCACTATGAACGGTACCAAATATAAGCAATAGAGTCATCTATCGTCTTCAGAGTAATGATATTCAGCAAGCGGTGACAAACTCCACAGAGACGTTGAGTGGTATTAGTGTAGAGTGCCCTTGCCTGACTCCAAACCGATTCACACGTGAGATGTGGATGGAAAATCGGTTTAACATCAGGATGAAGTGTAGACTTAATGACACTACACAACTGAACATTTATTTGCTTCCATTTTGTTGTTCAGCCTCAACCACCTTTTCAGAATTTTTAGTGAGATGGTCCTCACAACCTTGACCAAGCATCCATAGTTTGATGCCGGCAGCCCAACTGTCATAATTTGATCCATTCAATTTTTCGAAAAAGAGAGGAGATGTGATGTAGCTGGTAAATATGCTCTTTGTTTCAGACATGGTCGGTAAAAAGTGTGAGAAAACGCGTCCGAACCGCGAAAACAAAGGTTGTTTGAACTAGAACGTGTATATCGTGCCTCAAAATTGGAAACTCGGAGCATATATGGAATCAGAAGGCTGAGGCGAGTGCAACGAAAGAAGTCGCATCGTAAACGATTGTCGGACGCGCCGTCACGCGTGGTTGTAGGGGGTGGCGTGTGGTTCTGACGCGCAGAGAGGGGTGATGTGTGGTGGCGCGTGGGAGGTTTGTTGACGTCGCGCGCTGAAGGGTGGGCCGATCTGGGGTGTACGACGCTATTGGAGTGGTCGTTAGTCGAAAAAGGTCGTCGGAGAGAGCGGCGACAACAATGGCAGTGACGGCTAGAAAAAAAAAAAAGAGAGAGAACAACGTGACACGAACAATGGGAGAACCGAAGTTGAGAATACAGTTAGTCGGAAGAAAAAAAAAGGTTTAAATATGTTTTTGATCCCTGTAAATATGACCTTTTTTGATTTTGGTCCTCGTAATATTATTTTTTTTGGTTTACATCCCTGTAATATCAAAATAGATTTATTTTTTGTCCTTACCGTTAAGTGGACGTTACAAAAATGTTAACTCACAAAGGGAAACAGTTTTTGGTCCTTGTAAATATAACACTTTTCAGTTTTAGTCCCTGAAAAATATTTTTTTGAATTTAATCCCTGCAATATTAAAAAATCTTTTTCAATATAAAATAACATACAAATTGATCTTTATTAATAATAAACTTATGCCAAGTAATGTTTAAAATATTTTCACTTCAATAATTTAAAATTTATTAATCTTCTGTTCTATTTATTTATTATTATTAAATTAATTTTCATTTCTTGTTTCAAAAAAATCACTAAAATCTTCTGTTTTATTTAATTATTATTATTAAATTAATTATATTAGTATAAAATAATTATTAAAATAACTTTAGATTTAAGTTTTATAATTTTAATTAAAATCTCCTTTTACGCTTTAATTTTTTTTCATTGTAACTTAAAATGAATAAAATATATACTAGGTAATAGATTTAT
>JBBPBP010009779.1:31779331-31795918 GCA_037974735.1 Cicer chorassanicum
AAGTATATATATATATATTTGAGAGATATTTTATAAAAATAATATTAAATTTATAATATACTGTGATTTTTTTAAATAAATATTAAAAATGTGATTTGATCTTATACTTAAAAAAAAATGTTGTATACTCGGCAATTGATCTTTGATCTAAAATTCATTTTAATTTTTTTAAATCTTGTTCACAATTTCAAGAATATTATAATTTGGGTTAGACTTAATTCAACTCCAACAAAAATCAGTTAGTAAAGTGAGAATTAGCTTACTTATAAATAATTTTAGGTTTAAATATGTGCCCTTGTAATTATAATTTCTTTTTATTTATGTCAGCAAATTTTTTTTGTTTAGTTAACATCTTTGCAAATAAAAATTCATTTTAACATTTTGTCCAACTTTTGTTAAGCTAATCTAAAAATATTTTAAATAAATGTTTTTAATAAAAAATTAAATAGAGATTAGAAATCAAATTATTTTACAAAAGGGAAACCAAAATTAGGAACCCTAATTTCTATTTTCTCCCTCTTACATTCGTCCCTTATATCTCCCTATTCTCATTGACGCCCCTTATTCTCTCCCTTTTCTCACCATCGAACGACACCATCACCATTGTGTTTATGTCTCCCTTTTTTTTTTTCTCAAACAGTGTCATTGTCTCTTTGCGCGACAACATCAGTTCTAGTCACCATCATGTCTTGTCTTCTGTTTCAAGAGCTATGTGTTCTCTACCGCTTCCAAAACCAGTTTTGGCCACACGCAGAACATCTCTGTGACCGTCATTTATCTCCTCCATAAAAGAAATTGTGGTCATCGCAATAAAAAATGAGTCACATGATGCTTACCTTCGATCAATGAGAGAGACTAAAAAATGTTATGTTTTAAATTATTTATTGATAATTGTTTAATTCATATCTAGGTTAAACAATATTAATTATTTAATTATATTCATGTTAATAATGATAATTAATTTAATGACTGAGGGACTATTTTAAAATGATTCTATATTTATAGGGATGTGAATCAAACAACATAACTTACGAGGATCAAAATAAAAAGTTATAATTGCAAGGGTCAAAGACATATTTAAACCATAATTTTATTTTATCTAATGTGAGACTATTTAACACACTTTTTCATGCCCAAAATTGGACATCTAAAGTGTGACTTGAGTGGTTTGATAATGGTGACTTGATAGCATGTGGATATCATTTTATAATTTAGGTTGGGTTTAACTTAATCCCACCAAAATCGTTTTGTAAAGTGCAAATTATTTCCATTTATAAACACATGTTCAAGTCTTATCTCATTTAATGTGAGATTTTTGACAAACGATGATCTCTTTGTTGAGGTAAAAACCTTTTTGGCATATGTTTTAATGACGACAAACATTATGAAATAAATGATTAAGTTTTATGAACGACAATCTACTAATGATTGCACTTGAGTTGTATTTAA
This sequence comes from Cicer chorassanicum, assembly GCA_037974735.1. Classification (NCBI taxonomy): domain Eukaryota; kingdom Viridiplantae; phylum Streptophyta; class Magnoliopsida; order Fabales; family Fabaceae; genus Cicer; species Cicer chorassanicum. Next base: position 31,780,781 of record JBBPBP010009779.1, read on the forward strand.
GGAACATGAATTGCATAAGTGAACAAGCAAGAAGTTGTTCACATTATCAAAATGCATACGTATCTACTTAATAATCTCAAAAAGAATATATCATATATCAATCATTCAAGAGAATGATTATTATATCTTGAAGATAGCATTTTCATGAAGAAGGTGATCAAATACACTCATACAACAATCAATTATCACACCATGTTATAAATCGCAAATCATGTCTTAACTAAATTGGAAATTGATGACAAGATCATTCTAGTTTATAACCAGATCATTCTAGCTTATAGCAAGATCATTCTGGTTTATTAAAAATAACATTATAGAAAAGCAAGATCATTCTGGTTTATTAAAAACAGAAGTCTGGAAAAATGAAGATCATAAAATAGAAGTCTGGAAAACGAAGATCATTCTGGTTTATTAAAATTAGAAGTTTGGAAAAACGAAGATCATTTTGGTTTATTAAAAATAGAAGTTTGGAAATGCGAAGATCATTTTGGTTTATTATCAAGATCATTCTGGTTATTTCATTTATGGGCAGAAGCAAAATGAATCATTTTTCATAGTCCAGACTAGGGCTGGACAGGGGGCGCGACCCTACTGCCACCACCCGACCCGCTGCGGGTGAAAAGGAAACGGGCGGGTTGGATCGGCCCAAACGGATCTACGGGTAAACTTTTAGGGTTTGAAGGGGTTGATGCGGGCGGGTCCGGGTCCAGAATTTCAAACCGTCGATGACCGACCCGCCCGCGTAGGAATATATTATTATTATTATTATTATTATTATTATTATTATTATTATTATTATTATTATTATTATTATTATTACTATTATTATTATTATTATTATTATTATTATTATTTGTCTCTACGTAGACGACTTACTTATATTTGGTTCAAACATTCATGCCGTCAACAATGTGAAATCTCTGTTGAGTAACAACTTTGATATGAAAGACCTCGGAGAAGCGAGTGTAATCCTTGGAATAAAGATTACTAGGTCAGAGGAGGGAATTTCTTTGGATCAATCTCACTATATCGAAAAGATCCTAAAGAAATATAATTACTTTGACTGTAAACCTGCTTGCACACCATATGATCCAAGTGTGAAACTTTTCAAGAACACTGGTGAAAGTGTCAGACAAACTGAATATGCGAGCATCATTGGCAGCCTCAGGTATGCCACTGATTGTACTAGACCCGACATTGCCTATGTCGTGGGATTGTTGTGCAGGTTTACTAGTAGACCTAGTATGGAGCATTGGCACGCTATTGAAAGAGTCATGAGATACCTTAAAAGGACCATGAGTCTCGGATTACACTATCGAAGATTTCCTGCTGTTCTTGAAGGATACAGTGATGCTGATTGGAACACCTTATCGGATGATTCCAAAGCAACCAGTGGCTATATTTTCTGTATAGCCGGTGGTGCAGTATCTTGGAAATCGAAGAAACAGACGATATTGGCTCAGTCCACTATGGAGTCTGAAATGATAGCACTAGCTACTGCTAGTGAAGAAGCAAGCTGGTTGAGATGCTTGCTAGCTGAGGTCCCGTTATGGGAAAGACCTTTACCAGCTGTGTTGATCCACTGCGATAGTACCGCGGCTATTGCAAAAATTGAGAACCGATATTACAACGGTAAGAGACGACAAATACGTCGTAAGCACATCACAATTAGAGAATTACTTTCTAAAGGAGCTGTATTAGTGGATCATGTACGCACTGATGATAATTTAGCAGATCCTTTGACGAAAGGATTAGCTAGAGAGAAAGTCCTAAATACATCCAAAAGGATGGGACTATTGCCTATAGATAAATGAATCACTTATGATGGTAACCCGACCTAAAAGACTGGAGATCCCAAGAATTAGGTTCAATGGGTAATAACAAGTCATAGTGATATGAGATGAACATGCTATTTATTTATGAGAGAAGCATGATTCCTGAAGCAATGTAAGGATGAGATAATAGAAACTCTTAATGAGATCTATACTCTATGTGGAGTGGAGTACCTAGCTACAGGAGTACTCTTGATAGACTCACCTATGTGAATGTGGAAGTGGGGGCCGCTTCCTATGGAATTTCGAGGCAGAATTCCTAGAGCGTTCACTATACTGGGATATACGTGCATGGCCTTAAAGGCACGGGCTTTTGAGAATACACCCTATGAAAAGGTTGTGTGTGGGTTTGATGTCAGAGATAGAGTTCAAGACTACGAGTCACTCTTGTTGAATCTGAATCTTACTTACTATGCAAAGGTTCAAGTCAAGCGACACCTTTGTTTATGCACAATCTTATAGAAGCGTTTGACGCTACTTCTGAAACCTCTCTTTTTTAAATTCAAGTGGGGGATTGTTGGAAATGATGAATATTTATTGATGAAATTGTTGGTATTAATGGTGACATTAATGAACTAGTTGGCATTTAGTTTGCATTTTTTAAGATATTTAGATTTTATAAACATGAATGAACAATGTATATTAAGTTTACATTTCACACGATATTTAGAATTATAAACATGTTTGCATCTCAATTATAAATTGGTTGAGTATATATTAATAATGAGATTTATAAACATGGTTGCATCTCAACTGTAAATTAGTGCATCGAAAATGTAAATTTGTTAAGTATATATCAATGTTACTTCAATGCTTATATTTATCTATAACATCTAAAAGTTAGAGCTCTAGAATGCTCCTTATAAAAGGATATAAGGGACAAAATTGTTCAATTTTAAAGAAAAAATTATAATGGTTAAATAAATAGAAATTTTGAAGAAAAAAAAATGGAAACACGGACTTTTTAATTTTAAAATGACTTAAAAATGAATGGGCCAAAAAAATAAATTGGCCAAAAAATATGTTATTGGGGCAAAAAACTTATAAGTCACAAAAAGTATACCCGTAGGAAACCACCCGCCAACCCGTGACCCGTTTACCCGCAACCCGCTTAACCCGAATTCATTTATTGGGCGGAAATGGCCAGTAGGTTTCGAACCGCGGTTTGGGCCGGTTAGGGTTTTTGGGCCCGAACCCGCCCTACCCGACCCGTTGTCCACCCCTAGTCCAGACCTTAAGATAAACACATGTCAAGACTACTCAAAACAATACTCAAGCCCAAAAAGTCTAGATAAAGGCCCAAAGAAGCAAACAACATCAAGATCAATCTCTAGATTGATGAGCTATGAGCAAGGACAACTAGGACAAGAAGGACATTGCTGCTGCACCTTTTTACAAAAAGTACATCATGCTTCTGAGACAAATGACTGACACTAGACAACTACTAAATCACTCATCCATGTTTTCCATACAACACAAAACCAAGAACATTCTGGTTATTTTCTTTTAAAGACAGAATTAAAACATATCATTTTTCACAGTTCAAACCACAACTTAAAGAGTACCAAGACTGCTCAAATCAATGGTGAAGCACATAACTCGAGCTGAATTTCCAAAAGAGGAAAACAACCTCAAGATTGATCTCCAAATTGATGAGTTGTGAGCAAGGACGCAAGTACATTATACTTACATGATTATGCAGAAAGTTATGCATAAATCTGATTTGAAACAGTATCAACTGACATTTCACAGTTCATTCACTCACTCATCACGTTTTCCATCAAACCCAAAAGCAAGAACGTTCTTGACAGCAATATAAACACATGTTTAATTGCTTTAAGCATGTTTAATTGGAAAATGTGTCCAATGAATATATTCAGTTTAAACTGAATATTCAAAGTCTTTTATCATCTATAAATTGAAGATCAATTGGAAGATGAAGGTAATAGCTCGATATACAAATCTACCAACACTTGTTCAAGTAATAAGAAGTCAAAAACTCTTCAAGTAAACTCCATTCTCTTCACTATATTTGTGGATCATCATTTACTGAGTTTGTCTTTATTTATCTCAAACAACTGTTGAGAAGTTTCAAGATCCCAAACACTTTTATCATACACATCATTTGTAACTCAAGTATATATTTTATGTTAGATTGAGAGTATCTGTAAAAAATCCTTTCAAGGCTGAAAGGTGATTGTATAAATTATTTCTAGGTTAAAAGGTGAAGATTGTAATTGATCAAGGTGTGATCAAGAGAAAAGGTGTGAAGGAGAACATTCTGGTTCTGAAGCACACAGTGAAAATCTCACGGTTGTGAAGACTAAACTAGCCCGAGTTGGATGAACCAGTATACTTTTTGTGTGTGATCTTTCTATCCCTTATCTTTAACTATTTGCACACACAAATCACACTTCATTATAAACTAATTTGTTTTATTTACTTCTAACATATTCAGAACATTCTGAACATTCTGTTTCAACCAAGATTGATCTTGAGTTAATTTAAATTAAGCATATGAATCAAAATTTTAAAATGGTCACAATTCAATGTGATTGACATTGCTACTTGAATTGGCATCGGAGCTCTGCCTCTAAGATTTGAGCACTCAATAGTGTAAGAGGAAGAGATTTAGGAAGAAGTGATGTCAAAACTAGCAAATCAAAGCACATGTATATTGGTAAATGAAGAAAATGTAGAGGTAACATATTATAAATCTTGTTATTTATTTAAAGATTTTGAAAACCTCCTAAATGACTCAATCACTTTAAATTGTTGAAAGATGATATTATAGTAAAACATTTTCATGAAAGATATAAATATATACAAGTAGCGTTAAACCTTTTCATAAACTAGGACTAAAAACTTGATATTATTAATCTTAAGAGATAGTAGAGTTAATGGTTTTCTTAAATCTATACTAGCTATATTAGAATCAAATATTAATTATGGTCCCCATGTATTTTAATTGTTATCCAAATTTGTGTATGAATTTAGAAACTGAAGACACTAAGGATTCCTTAGGTATTAATATTTAATGTTTAGATAAAATGTTTAAAGAATGAGTTACTGATATAGATCTTATATTTAGAATTACTTCTTAGTATATTTTAAAGCATTAAAAATTTCACACAAAAATAAAACGGTTATTATATAAGCTAATTTAAATAAATCAAATATTACTCCTCCGAATAGATTACAAGCTTCATAAATAATTAAAAAAAAAACTTGGATATTAAAAGAAATCATGAAAGTGTCAAAAGTAGAACACATAAATATTCAAAAGATAATAGAAGATGAAGAGGGTTCTATAAGAATTAGAATGAACTGAAATCAATCAATTAAAATTATTGATCCACAAATATTAAGAAACATGCAGTCTAGACGTTCGACATATTATGTTGGAAATGATGAATATTTATTGATGAAATTGTTGGTATTAATGGTGACATTAATGAACTAGTGTGGTTGTGAATTGAAAAAATGAGAAGTCCCACATAGGAGGGATACCACACTTTGGAAGGGTATATAAGGTGGAGGTATGTACCTTGGAGTGTGCCCCAAGGGGTACCACAATTTTGTCCTTGGTCTTGGTCTTGGTCTTGGCCTTGGCCTTGGTCTTGGTCTTGTGGTGTATTATTATTTTTTAATTAAAAATTATTTATTATTTAATTAACTTTGAAAATTGAATGCTTGCGTTTGATCTCTTATTGTTGCATTAATTACGTAACTGCCCTCCACCGAATCTGCCTAATGATCTGTTTCAGTCCTTCCTTTTTGCCCGGTCAAATCCCTGACTCAAGGTGCCACGTAACTGCATTTGCCCGGTCATTATTCAGAGTCAAAAACCCTAGCGCAAGTTCAGGAAGTCAAAGGCGCACGTTTTGGGTGGGCAGCGGTTTTGGAGCACACGTTTGCAGAAATTCAGGTTTGGATCGGTCAACAGGAGCACTCTGATGGATCCACCAATTTCTCTGATCCAGTTACGAAATTCCTCTATAAATAGAGGACTCTCCTCACTTGAAAACTCGCACCAAAAGCACTCCGATTCTGAGGCTTTTCTCTCTTCTTCCCCCCGTTCTTACTTCTACTTCTTCTCTTTTCTTGAGTGGCCTTCGTGCCATATTACGAGTGGTAGTCGTCAGACTGCCATATTGAGGGTGTAATTCGAACGGTTTTCTGCAGTGCAGTAGAACTCCGTACAGTGATCTGGGCTGTTTTATCCTGGGGACTTCGTGGTTGATAGTCTGCCTTGCACCTTTGGGCAGTGCCTCGAAACGTCTTAAAGAGAGCGACCTAGTCCGCGACTCATCCCAGTAATCTCATCGGTGGCATAAATTGTTTTTTCAAATTTTTTCGAAATCCAAAACAACAATTTTAAGACGTTTTTTCGAACTGCCATGTCTACCGATGAAATTACTGGGTCAGGTTCTTCTGTTTCTGACTACAACAAACCGTTTCGGTTTCAAGGAAGTCACTTCAAACGATGGCAACAAAAGATGTTATTTTTTCTAACCACGAAAAACCTTGCCAACGTTCTGAAGGATGACATTCCTGTTGTTCCAGAAAATGCTGAACAAACAGAAAAGGATAAGAAAGCTGCTGAATTAACCCAATGGGAACATAATGATTACTTATGTAAGAATTATATTCTAAATGGACTTGCTGATGATCTGTATGATTACTACAGTTCAGACAACAATACTGCTAGACAGGTTTGGGAAGCTCTGAAGAAGAAATATGATACTGAGGAAGCTGGAGCCAAAAAGTATGCTGTTAGCCGCTACCTCAAATATCAGATGACAGATGACAGATCCGTGGAAGCTCAGTCTCATGAAATCCAGAAAATTGCTCACGAAATCATTTCTGAAGGTATGTCCCTTAATGAACAGTTTCAAATTGCCGTTATTATTGACAAACTGCCCCCTGCTTGGAAAGATTTTAAAAATTCTCTCAGGCATAAAACAAAAGAATTCTCTTTAGAAAGTCTGATAACTCGCCTTAGAATTGAGGAAGAATCCCGTAAGCAAGACCAGAAAGATGAAGTTCTTCTTGTGGCAAACAACAAGAAAAAGAAATTCATCGGAGCAGTTCTGAAGCCAAACAGCAAACAGCTAAAGATTCAGAATCGCCCTTCAAAGAACAGCAACAAGAATGGGAACCCTCCAAAGGCCCCAATTGCAAAGCAGCAACCACCTCCAAGAAATGGCCCTACTCCTTTTCTCTGTTTTCACTGTGGAAAAGAGGGTCATATTGCACGCAAGTGTAGGAACAAGCCAGGCCCTGCTAATCAGGCTAACTTGACAGAAGAGCAATTCATTGCTATGATTACTGAGATCAACCTTGTTGGTGGATCAGATGGATGGTGGATAGACACTGGTGCCTCCCGCCATGTCTGTTATGATCGTGCTATGTTTAAAACATACACTGCTGCTGAAGATAAGAAAGTGTTGTTGGGAGATTCCCACACCACTAATGTTGCTGGTATTGGAGATGTGGAACTAACATTCACATCAGGAAAGACCTTAATTCTGAAAGATGTCATGCACACTCCAGAAATAAGGAAGAATCTGGTTTCTGGTTTTCTTCTCAATAAGGCAGGGTTTACTCAGACTATAGGGGCAGATTTGTATACTATTTCTAAAAATAGTATTTTTGTTGGGAAGGGGTACGCTACTGATGGCATGTTTAAATTAAATGTTGAAATCAATAAAATGTTTCCTTCTGCTTACATGTTGTGTGACTTTAATATTTGGCATGCTAGACTTTGTCATATGAACAAACGAGTAATTTCGAATTTAAGTAACTTAGGCTTAATTCCAAAGTTATCCCTAAAGGATTTTGAAAAATGTGATTTTTGCAGTCAAGCTAAAATAACTAAAAGTTCACATAAATCAGTAGTTAGAGAATCTGAACCTTTAGACTTAATACATTCTGATATATGCGAACTTGATGGGACTTTAACCAGAAATGGAAAGTGCTATTTTATAACTTTTATTGACGATTGTTCCGACTATACCTTTGTATATCTTATGAAAAATAAAAGTGAAGCGCTTGACATGTTTAAGATATTTCTGACTGAAATTGAAAATCAATTTAATAAGAAGATTAAGAGATTTCGTAGTGATAGAGGAACAAAGTATGATTCTAGTTTGTTTAATGAGTTTTATAAAACGCAAGGAATTATACATGAAACTACTGCTCCATATTCCCCTGAAATGAATGGTAAAGCTGAAAGAAAGAACAGAACTCTTACTGAACTTGTTGTTGCTATTATGCTTAATTCTGGTGCTGCATCTCACTGGTGGGGGGAAATTATTTTGACTGTTTGCTATGTTCTGAATAGAATCCCTAAATCTAAAAACAAAACATCTCCCTATGAGATAATGAAGAAAAGACAACCCAACTTGTCTTATCTTCGAACTTAGGGCTGTCTGGCTTATGTCAGAATCCCCGATCCCAAGCGAATTAAACTCGCTAGTAGAGCCTATGAATGTGTATTCATTGGGTATGCGGTAAACAGTAAAGCTTATAGGTTTTACGACCTAAATGCTAAAGTAATCATAGAATCAAATGATGTTGACTTCTATGAAAATAAATTTCCTTTCAAATCGAGAAATAGTGGGGGCGGCGAACCAAGTCAAGCTCCTGTGATAAGAAGCTCTGAAATCAGCAAACAAGACGAAACAGAAACTCGAAGGAGTAAGAGAGTGAGAGTTGCTAAAGATTATGGACCTGAATATATGGCCTATAACTTGGAAGAAGATCCTGCAAATCTCAAGGAAGCATTGTCATCTTTGGATGCAGATTTATGGCAAGAAGCTATCAACGATGAAATGGATTCCCTAGAGTCTAACAAGACCTGGCACTTAGTGGACTTGCCTCCTGGTTGCAAACCTATAGGTTGTAAATGGATTTTGAAAAAGAAACTAAAACCCGATGGATCAATTGATAAATACAAAGCACGCCTTGTAGCCAAAGGTTTTAGACAAAGAGAAAATATAGATTTCTTCGACACTTTTTCGCCTGTCACTAGAATAACATCCATTAGGGTGCTCATATCACTTGCGGCAATTCATAACCTGGTGATACACCAGATGGATGTAAAAACAGCTTTTTTAAATGGTGACCTAGAAGAAGAAATCTATATGGAACAACCAGAAGGTTTTGTGATACATGGGCAAGAAAGCAAGGTCTGTAAGTTAGATCAATCTCTGTATGGTCTTAAACAAGCTCCTAAACAATGGCATGAAAAATTTGATAACCTGATTTTGTCGAATGAGTTTAAAGTGAATGAAAGTGACAAATGTATTTATTACAAGTTTGAAAATGGCATTTGCACTATCATATGTCTCTACGTAGACGACTTACTCATATTTGGTTCAAACATTCATGCCGTCAACAATGTGAAATCTCTGTTGAGTAACAACTTTGATATGAAAGACCTCGGAGAAGCGAGTGTAATCCTTGGAATAAAGATTACTAGGTCAGAGGAGGGAATTTCTTTGGATCAATCTCACTATATCGAAAAGATCCTAAAGAAATATAATTACTTTGACTGTAAACCTGCTTGCACACCATATGATCCAAGTGTGAAACTTTTCAAGAACACAGGTGAAAATGTCAGACAAACTGAATATGCGAGCATCATTGGCAGCCTCAGGTATGCCACTGATTGTACTAGACCCGACATTGCCTATGTCGTGGGATTGTTGTGCAGGTTTACTAGTAGACCTAGTATGGAGCATTGGCACGCTATTGAAAGAGTCATGAGATACCTTAAAAGGACCATGAGTCTCGGATTACACTATCGAAGATTTCCTACTGTTCTTGAAGGATACAGTGATGCTGATTGGAACACCTTATCGGATGATTCCAAAGCAACCAGTGGCTATATTTTCTGTATAGCCGGTGGTGCAGTATCTTGGAAATCGAAGAAACAGACGATATTGGCTCAGTCCACTATGGAGTCTGAAATGATAGCACTAGCTACTGCTAGTGAAGAAGCAAGCTGGTTGAGATGCTTGCTAGCTGAGGTCCCGTTATGGGAAAGACCTTTACCAGCTGTGTTGATCCACTGCGATAGTACCGCGGCTATTGCAAAAATTGAGAACCGTTATTACAACGGTAAGAGACGACAAATACGTCGTAAGCACAGCACAATTAGAGAATTACTTTCTAAAGGAGCTGTATTAGTGGATCATGTACGCACTGATGATAATTTAGCAGATCCTTTGACGAAAGGATTAGCTAGAGAGAAAGTCCTAAATACATCCAAAAGGATGGGACTATTGCCTATAGATAAATGAATCACTTATGATGGTAACCCGACCTAAAAGACTGGAGATCCCAAGAATTAGGTTCAATGGGTAATAACAAGTCATAGTGATATGAGATGAACATGCTATTTATTTATGAGAGAAGCATGATTCCTGAAGCAATGTAAGGATGAGATAATAGAAACTCTTAATGAGATCTATACTCTATGTGGAGTGGAGTACCTAGCTACAGGAGTACTCTTGATAGACTCACCTATGTGAATGTGGAAGTGGGGGCCGCTTCCTATGGAATTTCGAGGCAGAATTCCTAGAGCGTTCACTATACTGGGATATACGTGCATGGCCTTAAAGGCACGGGCTTTTGAGAATACACCCTATGAAAAGGTTGTGTGTGGGTTTGATGTCAGAGATAGAGTTCAAGACTACGAGTCACTCTTGTTGAATCTGAATCTTACTTACTATGCAAAGGTTCAAGTCAAGCGACACCTTTGTTTATGCACAATCTTATAGAAGCGTTTGACGCTACTTCTGAAACCTCTCTTTTTTAAATTCAAGTGGGGGATTGTTGGAAATGATGAATATTTATTGATGAAATTGTTGGTATTAATGGTGACATTAATGAACTAGTTGGCATTTAGTTTGCATTTTTTAAGATATTTAGATTTTATAAACATGAATGAACAATGTATATTAAGTTTACATTTCACACGATATTTAGAATTATAAACATGTTTGCATCTCAATTATAAATTGGTTGAGTATATATTAATAATGAGATTTATAAACATGGTTGCATCTCAACTGTAAATTAGTGCATCGAAAATGTAAATTTGTTAAGTATATATCAATGTTACTTCAATGCTTATATTTATCTATAACATCTAAAAGTTAGAGCTCTAGAATGCTCCTTATAAAAGGATATAAGGGACAAAATTGTTCAATTTTAAAGAAAAAATTATAATGGTTAAATAAATAGAAATTTTGAAGAAAAAAAAATGGAAACACGGACTTTTTAATTTTAAAATGACTTAAAAATGAATGGGCCAAAAAAATAAATTGGCCAAAAAATATGTTATTGGGGCAAAAAACTTATAAGTCACAAAAAGTATACCCGTAGGAAGCCACCCGCCAACCCGTGACCCGTTTACCCGCAACCCGCTTAACCCGAATTCATTTATTGGGCGGAAATGGCCAGTAGGTTTCGAACCGCGGTTTGGGCCGGTTAGGGTTTTTGGGCCCGAACCCGCCCTACCCGACCCGTTGTCCACCCCTAGTCCAGACCTTAAGATAAACACATGTCAAGACTACTCAAAACAATACTCAAGCCCAAAAAGTCTAGATAAAGGCCCAAAGAAGCAAACAACATCAAGATCAATCTCTAGATTGATGAGCTATGAGCAAGGACAACTAGGACAAGAAGGACATTGCTGCTGCACCTTTTTACAAAAAGTACATCATGCTTCTGAGACAAATGACTGACACTAGACAACTACTAAATCACTCATCCATGTTTTCCATACAACACAAAACCAAGAACATTCTGGTTATTTTCTTTTAAAGACAGAATTAAAACATATCATTTTTCACAGTTCAAACCACAACTTAAAGAGTACCAAGACTGCTCAAATCAATGGTGAAGCACATAACTCGAGCTGAATTTCCAAAAGAGGAAAACAACCTCAAGATTGATCTCCAAATTGATGAGTTGTGAGCAAGGACGCAAGTACATTATACTTACATGATTATGCAGAAAGTTATGCATAAATCTGATTTGAAACAGTATCAACTGACATTTCACAGTTCATTCACTCACTCATCACGTTTTCCATCAAACCCAAAAGCAAGAACGTTCTTGACAGCAATATAAACACATGTTTAATTGCTTTAAGCATGTTTAATTGGAAAATGTGTCCAATGAATATATTCAGTTTAAACTGAATATTCAAAGTCTTTTATCATCTATAAATTGAAGATCAATTGGAAGATGAAGGTAATAGCTCGATATACAAATCTACCAACACTTGTTCAAGTAATAAGAAGTCAAAAACTCTTCAAGTAAACTCCATTCTCTTCACTATATTTGTGGATCATCATTTACTGAGTTTGTCTTTATTTATCTCAAACAACTGTTGAGAAGTTTCAAGATCCCAAACACTTTTATCATACACATCATTTGTAACTCAAGTATATATTTTATGTTAGATTGAGAGTATCTGTAAAAAATCCTTTCAAGGCTGAAAGGTGATTGTATAAATCATTTCTAGGTTAAAAGGTGAAGATTGTAATTGATCAAGGTGTGATCAAGAGAAAAGGTGTGAAGGAGAACATTCTGGTTCTGAAGCACACAGTGAAAATCTCACGGTTGTGAAGACTAAACTAGCCCGAGTTGGATGAACCAGTATACTTTTTGTGTGTGATCTTTTTATCCCTTATCTTTAACTATTTGCACACACAAATCACACTTCATTATAAACTAATTTGTTTTATTTACTTCTAACATATTCAGAACATTCTGAACATTCTGTTTCAACCAAGATTGATCTTGAGTTAATTTAAATTAAGCATATGAATCAAAATTTTAAAATGGTCACAATTCAATGTGATTGACATTGCTACTTGAATTGGCATCGGAGCTCTGCCTCTAAGATTTGAGCACTCAATAGTGTAAGAGGAAGAGATTCAGGAAGAAGTGATGTCAAAACTAGCAAATCAAAGCACATGTATATTGGTAAATGAAGAAAATGTAGAGGTAACATATTATAAATCTTGTTATTTATTTAAAGATTTTGAAAACCTCCTAAATGACTCAATCACTTTAAATTGTTGAAAGATGATATTATAGAAAAACATTTTCATGAAAGATATAAATATATACAAGTAGCGTTAAACCTTTTCATAAACTAGGACTAAAAACTTGATATTATTAATCTTAAGAGATAGTAGAGTTAATGGTTTTCATAAATCAATACTAGCTATATTAGAATCAAATATTAATTATGGTCCCCATGTATTTTAATTGTTATCCAAATTTGTGTATGAATTTAGAAACTGAAGACACTAAGGATTCCTTAGGTATTAATATTTAATGTTTAGATAAAATGTTTAAAGAATGAGTTACTGATATAGATCTTATATTTAGAATTACTTCTTAGTATATTTTAAAGCATTAAAAATTTCACACAAAAATAAAACGGTTATTATATAAGCTAATTTAAATAAATCAAATATTACTCCTCCGAATAGATTACAAGCTTCATAAATAATTAAAAAAAAAACTTGGATATTAAAAGAAATCATGAAAGTGTCAAAAGTAGAACACATAAATATTCAAAAGATAATAGAAGATGAAGAGGGTTCTATAAGAATTAGAATGAACTGAAATCAATCAATTAAAATTATTGATCCACAAATATTAAGAAACATGCAGTCTAGACGTTCGACATATTATGTTGGAAATGATGAATATTTATTGATGAAATTGTTGGTATTAATGGTGACATTAATGAACTAGTGTGGTTGTGAATTGAAAAAATGAGAAGTCCCACATAGGAGGGATACCACACTTTGGAAGGGTATATAAGGTGGAGGTATGTACCTTGGAGTGTGCCCCAAGGGGTACCCCAATTTTGTCCTTGGTCTTGGTCTTGGTCTTGGCCTTGGCCTTGGTCTTGGTCTTGTGGTGTATTATTATTTTTTAATTAAAAACTATTTATTATTTAATTAACTTTGAAAATTGAATGTTTGCGTTTGATATCTTATTGTTGCGTTAATTACGTAACTGCCCTCCACCGAATCTGCCTAATGATCTGTTTCAGTCCTTCCTTTTTGCCCGGTCAAATCCCTAATTCAAGGTGCCACGTAACTGCTATTGCCCGGTCATTATTCAGAGTCAAAAACCCTAGCGCAAGTTCAGGAAGTCAAAGGCGCACGTTTTGAGTGGGCAGCGGTTTTGGAGCACACGTTTCCAAAAGTTCAGGGTTGGATCGGTCAACAGGAGCTCTCTGATGGATCCACCAATTTCTCTGATCTAGTTACGAAATTCCTCTATAAATAGAGGACTCTCCTCACTTGAAAACTCGCACCAAAAGCACTCCAATTCTGAGGCTTTTCTCTCTTCTTCCCCCCGTTCTTACTTCTACTTCTTCTCTTTTCTTGAGTGGCCTTCGTGCCATATTACGAGTGGTAGTCGTCAGACTGCCATATTGAGGGTGTAATTCGAACGGTTTTCTGCAGTGCAGTAGAACTCCGTACAGTGATCTGGGCTGTTTTATCCTGGGGACTTCGTGGTTGATAGTCTGTCTTGCACCTTTGGGCAATGCCTCGAAACGTCTTAAAGAGAGCGACCTAGTCCGCGACTCATCCCAGTAATCTCATCGGTGGCATAAATTGTTTTTTCAAATTTTTTCGAAATCCAAAACAACATATTATAATGTACATATTAACTTGACCAGGGTTAATTTTAATCCTAATATTCTTCAACTAATTTATAATGATTCCTCTCAATTATCTAATTCGCCACAACATGACAAGATCTCAAGTTATATGTGTCATACAACATGAAGAACAATTTTAAATAAATAAAAATAGGATTAGAGAAGATTTTAAAGCAAATTATAATAAAGAAAAATGAAACTTTGATACTTTTAGCGAAAAAGAAACTAAAGAATTTTTAGAAAAGTTTTGTAACTTTCTAAAATCACAAAAGTTAAACATTTACTTTTTCACATGGTTTGAATTACATTGTTCAAAAAAACAATTTTAATAATCATTTTTTAACAAATTTACATGTAGATGTTAATGTTAGATAAATACAAGATGGAAATCAAATAATAAAAAAGATTTTATTAATGTTATACATCCACCTTTAGAAGCTATATTAGTCCCAACAATAGAAAAGATTGAAGTTGAAGTTCCTCCCTTAAAACAATTACTAATCTTAGAGAAGATAAAAAAGAATTTAAAAATATTTATAGTTAATTAAATTTTTCAAATTAAATATTATATACTATTTCTTAACAATTAGATAG
>JBBPBP010009779.1:31805525-31834815 GCA_037974735.1 Cicer chorassanicum
AAAAAAAAAAAAAAAAACTTTACACCTTAATAACACCCAATTCATGGCACGTCACATTGGCAAGAGTGGTATTGTAAAGCTTTAAATTTCTGTTAAAGTAGGTTCATGAGTAAGTTGGTATCAAATGATATAAGAAAAATAACCCAAACAGAGAAAACAATTTCATGCACCTGCAATAACAATA
The DNA here is from genome assembly GCA_037974735.1 of Cicer chorassanicum. Classification (NCBI taxonomy): domain Eukaryota; kingdom Viridiplantae; phylum Streptophyta; class Magnoliopsida; order Fabales; family Fabaceae; genus Cicer; species Cicer chorassanicum. The sequence goes on from JBBPBP010009779.1 coordinate 31,805,710, forward strand.
AGCCAAAGTAACAAAAAAAAATCCATGAGACTGAGAATCAGGTTTAAAAGTAAAACACCGAACACATAATAATAACAAGCCATTCCATCCTGGGCAATGCCATGGCAGGAGCCTTATAGCACTCGGTTTACCTTTTACAACATCAAATCAAACATGGTAATATATAAGAAGCAACACAAACTGATATTAACTCTTAAAGCTAATAAGGTCTAAGGGCTCGCGCACATACATATTTTTAGATCTTTCTGATTTCCACATTACTCATCAGTTAATTAACTAGTTTTCCTCGATTGCATTCATAAATTAAAATGTTAAAAAATCATTTAGCACCTTAAATTACATTTGTGATGATATCTAATGAGGCTTTTGAGAAAAACAAATACCAATTCAACATTTGTGAATGCTATATCATCAAAATTCCAAAGAATTTTCACAATGCTATTAACACGGTCATAGTTCAAGGAGAGCCCTCAATAACATTATCGGATACAACAATAGATTCTAAGACTACCTATGTGGAATCACACCATTCTGCACAAAAATTCAAGAATTAGACCATAATTTAAATAACTATTTTATATAGAGACAAAAAGAACCTTGGCATTGCAGACGATTTGACAAGCCTTGGCCAGCAGCAGGACCAAGAACCAGATGATCAAATTTCTTGTTTAGTTGTTTACGGGATTCCACCATTTTTGAGTTGTTCAACTCCCGGACTGATGAGAATAAAACCAAGTTCCCTTGTAAAGCTCAATTATATATGACAAAAAAAGATTCATACTTACAAAAGAAATAGTGAAAGGATTGCCTACCAGAAAACAGATGAGTAACGAGGAAAATTAAAAGAAGACCAAAAGCAAAACGACGCCAACCACTGAATATTTTCATGCTTCATAAATGCTCACTTGAAATTCAATACCATGCAAAAAGAAGAGGATGAAACTAATGCCCTGCAACCAAGGCACTTTAGCTGCACAAGGTAGAGAAAATGAACTTAGGATGGTGCTTTAATGCTTAAATTGCATATATATGAGAAATAAAAAGATGGATAAAACATGGCAAACTTTTCCATACACAATTTTTCTGGTTAAGCCCCCCCAAAAAAGAAATATTTACGTTTGAAAAAATGGGGGAATCGTGTGGATTTAAGGCATATTATACCTAAAAGTGAATAATAATAATTTAGCTCCAACAAAATATGCTGGCCCAGGCCAGCATACCACCAGCCTTAAATGGACAGGAACGGGTGATCTGGAAATTATCACAAGTCTGACTCAGGTGCCAAACTATAAGGGGGCCAAAATTCAATTTAATTTGTATGCTCCAGCTTGAGGGAGAGTGTATTCATGTACATAGTTAACCATATACCTAGGGAATATCATGCATGCACTTGGGAAGTAGCAATGTTAATAATCTTCTAGTAAATGTAAATTATATTTATACTTACTTATTGCTAACTCAAATTCCATCAGAGCTGTGAAAAGGGTGGACTTGACTAGGGTTGGAAAGTATTTTCTATTTGGGGTTATATATCTTCTATTCATACTTAGGATTCAATTTATATTTCTGATATCGTTTACTGTTTTCCTAATTTCATGAAATTAGAGATTATAAATCATGTTATAAACATTCAACCATGATAGAATCTGATATAGAGAAAAATGTGCAGGGGGAACTTGTAAGTTGAATCTGAAATCATATGTTATGATCTTATTAATAGAGAGAGATTACAAGGTTTTTATACCAATAGTTCTGACAGTCATTAACAGACTGGGAAACTTATAGATGTTTTTAACTAGAATTATAAGTAACAAATATCAGAAAAGACAGCAGTATCTAACTAACTATAAATAACAATATCATTCCCCTTGGGTGATGGCACACTTTTTTCTCAAGCAAATCATGTATCTTTTTCCCCTTTTAAGATCAAAAAATGCATGGGATGCAAGTTTGGCCAAATAATAGGTGGGTTGCAGAAGAGATATTGAGAACTGTCCTTCTTTGTATGAATATGTAATGTAACCAAACAAGAGGAACTAACAATAAAATGCTTCAGTATGTGATGGGTGAAGGTGATAAATAAGCCCCTCAATCTGTACGAGGTGATGTTTAAGGTGGGCAAAACAGGTATTTTGTCCGTGACAAAAATCAAAGACGGGGCAGTTAATCACAGCCACGGTTTAGTCCAAGATCAACCACTACTGTGGCCACAACTAATACAACACCGAAAACTCTACATAAATGGTTGTTTAGGCATGGCATACATCCATTTCTCCATGACTTACGGCGACCAGTAACCCCGGAAGCATTAGTACTAACTAATACGATTTTAAATTGCAGTCCGTAATCACAATTGCATTAGTTTACAATTTAAAACCTTAGCAACTAGCATAAATTTCCAAAACACAACATATAAATACAGTAATTTATGGAAACTGAGTTCATAAATTTACTCTTAAACTTGCAGCCAATATTTTCCAAAGGAAACATCTTAACAATCAGTGTGTCAGTTGCGACAATCAGTAATTTGCAAATCAGGTTTCATTGCTATGTTAGATAGTTTGTACTATAATCTACTTCAGGTTCAGTAGCCAAGCTTCAATTTCATCATCATCATCCACATCAATCAACTTGTTTACGGTGATTCTACGCCTTGGTCATGAGGTGAATGTACCAATATCTCATACCCATCACTGGATGTTTCTGAACCAGAAATTCCTTTCTGTAAGCCTCTCTAAGAACGACAGTCTGAGTCCTAATCTTATTAGAAATGTAAAATATACCAGGATGATGAACCAAAGCCTTCTTAAATCTTGAGCCCAACCCCAAACACTCTCCATAACAAAGCAAATTCTCTCTTTCTGTCTTCTTTGACACTAGAAGAGAAAGCAACTCATGTAAAATCGCCACCGTCCACTTCTCTGCCTGGTCACTATTCGAGTCAAGATGAAACGCGTCTTCATATGGAGAAATGTAAGGCAATGTTTGCCAACCCTCAACCCAAGTCTTCACCCTCTTCTCTAAAGCAAAATCTTTAGGCAAAAACATGGGAAATGGAATATCATGTTTTCTTTTATCTGCAGCATAGTTCAAGCTCATCTCCCTCTTCTCTAACTCAGACATAGAGAGTTCTTTTCTCCATGAAACAAGTTCTAAAGCAAGCACTTCTTCTCCAGACAATGGATCTTCTACAACACAAACATCAAAATAATCAGGGTAATCAGCCAAAAGGGTTGTAATATAATCATGAGGAAGACCCATATCCCATTTCAGCTTCTCAATTACATAAATAGGCAATCTCGCCATGCCAGCAAGCATTAGAAGCCTTGCAAGCCTCTGAGCAGCGTCTTCACGGTTAGCCGGACAATCATGGACAGCCATTTCTTCTTTGTGGAGAGATAAAGCTTGAGTAGTGAGCTTAACACGCAGAGGAACACCAGGACTCGGTTGAAATTGTGCAAAAACATGACGATATTTGTCAACGAATTTCATAGTTGTAGTGGGAAGGTTAAGGGAAGGTTTCAGCATAGAGGCATTGTAGATGGTTAAGGATTTGGAAGGCGATGAAATAATATGATTCTTGAGAGAAATTATCTGTTTGAGATCTTTCTCTTTCAGGACTGCTGTATCGAGATTCGGGTCTCGAACCCATTTGACCTTCGCATTCACGAAAGTCCTAATGTGGTTGAACTGGTGAAAGAGTTTTGAGGAACTAGCCATTAACAACCAGCTCACTACAATACCCTGTAAAGTTGAAATACTCTGTCATAGGGTAGAAATTTTGTTTCTAATACTAAAGCTATAAAACTTGTATTAGAGTTATAGCATTAAAGTTTAACTGATATATGCATTAAAAATAATGTAAATTATTCATGAATTGTAAAGTTCATCGTTGAAAATTATTAAAAAAATTAAATAAAATCATATAATAATACTTCAAAATCCCTAAAAAAAACAAGGAATTAACATAACAAGTTCATTCTTCATAGTTCATAAATTAATTGAAGTTGATGAAAATTAAAATTGCACTTGGAAAATGAAACTAGCTACAATACAACATGGAAGAAGAAGAAAGCATTTTAAGCATCTATGATGTGAATCGCGCCGCTTTAGCACACAATCACAAAGCGGATTAGAGCTTCGTGCTGCTGCGACGCAGTTCACTGGTGCAATGCACTTCTGTGACGCAAATCGTGCTGGAATCGCATCCTCTCGCACGCTACAATAGAGAGGAAGGAAAATACGAGAAATAAAAAAAGTAAAGGAAAACCTGGACAGAGTTGCTCACTGTTTATGGCGGCCGGCAACCAACTCCGGCAGCGTTTACCGGCCAACTTTTGGATTTCACGGCGAGTTGAGATTACTTGTGGTTTTGATCTGAGTTTTGTTTTATATTTTATTAATATTTTTTTTAAAGTCATTTAAGGCACAACTGGCAGGTAAAGGCGGGTTCGGGTCCAAAATGCGAATCCGACCCAAACCACACGTGGTATTCATAAGTCCACTTCCACTCTTCCAGCCATTTTTTGATACGTGTAGGTCAAGTCATGGGTGAGACTATCATTTTCTATTTTTAACTTCCGTTTGTTTACTATTATAAAAATAATTTCTAATATGTTTATATACAATTTTGTAAAAATGATTTTTTTTAATTTAAAGTTATCATTTCGTATACACATTTTAAAATTTTATATAATTGAGTACTTCTCAAAAACCAATAAATAAACACACACAACAAAAAAAAACAAGAAAAATCTAAAAAGAAAACAAATTTTATTAGATGAAAACAAAGTGGCATGGAAAGAGAAAAATAACAACGTCGTGGGAAGAGAAAAAGATGACAAACTTATTAAAAATTAACGGAGAGCAATTTGGGATTTTCAAAATAAAGTAAAGGTAATTGTATCATTTTTTATCGTTAACGAGTTAAATTCCGTATTTTTCAGTTGTATTTTGTTTTGCTCTCTCATCTATCGCAATAGCAAAATGCGAGAAACTACTATTTTTAGCAAAAAAAATGATTTTTTAACAAAATAATTTTTTAAAAATATGAAAAAAAACTCCTTTCAAACCCTATAAAATGATTTTTTTATTTGAAAAAATCTAAAACAAATGCGCCCATAGTCTTCTTTAGTTGTTTCCTAATATTCTGCTCTACTTCAGACAAAGAGGAAAAGCAATGGAGGAATTATGCATCAACAAATGATTTGTTGAAGAAAGGAGATTTTTATAAAACTAAGTAGTGATAATGAAGTTGAGATGAACTTTTTAAAAAAACTAAGTAGTGACAATGAAGTTGAGATGAACTCTTTTAAAAAATAAAAAATAAAATCCAAAGATGAAATCATAGTCCTTAATTCCAACTCAAATAACAAGTAATGATATTCCGTGTAGGGATGACAATTAGACACAAACTCATTGGATACCCGCAAAAAAAATCACAATGGACAGGGTAAAAACCTGCATAATGGGTATGGCCGTAGGGGTGGACAAGATAATTCGACCCGCCCATACCCGCCCGACCCATGTTGAATTTGGGTGACGCGGTCGGGTTGAGACGGGTAATCGGGTCCGCGTGGAAGAAAAAAAGGGTTCATAAGGGTTACGTCGGGCAGGTTCGGGTTGATTATTTGGACCCATCGCCGACCGAACCCGCCCATATTATTATTATTATTATTATTATTATTATTATTATTATTATTATTATTATTATTATTATTATTACTACTTATCTGTCCAAAAAAAAAGTTTACTCACAAGCCAGACCCAAACCACTGCAAGCCCAAAAGCATCCGAAGTTAGAAGTTCTGCTAGGGTTTGCTGATTTGGTCACTCCCTGATTTGGGTTGATGTATTAAATTGATTATTATGCAAAGTGTGATGTAAAATTAGAAGGTGGACCAGCTTTTTTTTAATCTGCAATAATTGTATTATATATAACAAATTATATTAGACCAGATTTTTTTATAAAAAATAAAAATTAAAATAGGCCCAATAAAGTCCAACCCATTTCAACCCACCCACCCTAAACCGACACCCGACCAACCCGAACCCGACGAACCCGAATTAAAAAACCGACGAAATTGGGCCTATAAATATCACCCGCGGATTGGGCCGGTTTCACATTTTTGACCCGAAACCGCCCAAATCCGCCCGATGTCCACCCCTAGGTATGGGTATGGAGACAGATAATTACCCACAAAATTGAACGGGTATGGATGCGGGTACGGGTACTATAGTACTCACACCGCCCCACACCCGCACTTATATATTATTATTATTATTATTATTATTATTATTATTATTATTATTATTATTATTATTATTATTATTATTATTATTATTATTATTATTATTATTATATACTTAATTTTTACACCTATTATTATATATATCTACGTTATAATATTTTAAGCTTCATAATTTATGGCAGATGTGACTTATTCCTCAATAAAACATATTTATTTGTATTGATAATTGTTTTTTTTTTTACAAAATATATAGATAATTGTTATTATTTTTTTGCCATATGTTGTTACAAGGATTTTCATTTTTTTTCCACCCCTCCACCTTACCACTATTTTTTTACTATTTTCTTTGGGCACTTAAGTACCCAAAGGACAAGGGTACGGTTATTAAAGTTGATACCTACGGGGGTACAGGGGGTACGGTTATTAAAGTTGATACCTACGGGGGTACGGTTATTAAAGTTGATACCTACGGTTATTAAAGTTGATACCTATGGATGGGTATTTTTTTAAACTGCGGGTATGGGAACGAGTACTATAGTACCCTACCCAAACCCTACCAATTGTCATCCCTAATTCCGTGTTATGATGGACGTCTTATTCCGTGTTCGAATTCGAGAATTTGTAGTTGTGTTAATTAATTGCGATAGTGCTTATCATTTCTTCTAAGACAAAAAAAAAATTGTATATTTTTTTTAATTAAAACTAGTAATTTGTCTTGAGTTTTTTTATGTAACAGTGGCACATATTTGTCTTGTGATTTTATATTATATATTACTGATAAATGCTTGTCTCGTATTTTTTAATATTTATCAATGACAAATATTTGTCTCGTAATTTTTTATATATATCACTTATAAATATTTGTTTCGTGTTTTTTAAATATTTATCAATAACAAATATTTACTTGTATTTTTATGAATTGAGAGCAGTTAAGTATAGCAACTACCCATTAGTGTATAAACATATTATTTTCTTTGCATTTACTACTATAAAAGATAATCTTTGCATTCTTCAAAATATCAATCAATCACCTACAATTAATAGAGTACATGTGACACTTATAAGGGTGCAAATCTAAGACTATTGAAAATAAATATACAAGAAATGTCTTTCATTGTTTACTACATCATAAATACAAATAGAATTATAATATAAATATTTATATAAAGATGCTATTTACGTAAAATTAAAATTAGGAAAAAAAGATGTTATTTACATAATGTTAACATTTGGGAAAATTCCATAAAAAAAGTAATTGAAAAAATTATAATCTTTTTAAACTTAAATATAAGCAAAAAAAATTAAAATATATTTGTCCAAATACATTTTGCATTTATTTAAATTTGAATTTTGGATGTAGTATATAGTTAAAAAAAAAAGGAGAAAAAAAAATAAATGATGTAAAATACTCTTCTGAAATACCTTGAACTTAGTACCTTAAACAGTGATTATGTAGTATAATTAATATTTGTGTACTACAAATCATATTTGTTTTTCCAGGCTGCTGTTTTTAATAAACCAGAATTATCTTTGTTTTTTCAGACTTTTTTTTTAATAAACCAAAATGATATTGTTTTTCTATAATTCTATTTTTAATAAACTAGAATGATCTTCGTTATTCCAGACTTCTATTTTTTAATAAACCATAATGATGTTCGTTTTTCTAGAATTCTATTTTTAATAAACCAAAATGATGTTCGTTTTTTCAGAATTCTATTTTTAATAAATCAGAGTGATATTCGTTTTTCCATAATTCTGTTTTTAATAAACCAGAATGATCTTCGTTTTTCCAGAATTCTGTTTTTAATAAACTAGAATGATCTTCGTTTTTCCAGTTTAGTTAAGACATGAATTACTTTGATTTATAACATGGTGTGATCATTGATTGTTGTATAATGTATTTGATCACCTTCTTCATGAAGATGTTATCTTAAAGATGTAATAATCATTATCTTGAATGATTGATATATGATATATTCTTTTTTAGATTCTTTCATTATTGAGTAGATACTTATGTACTTTGATGATGTGAATGTGAATGACTTCTTGCTTGTTCATTTATGCAATTCATGTTTCTTAAATAAAACTTAAGTGCAATACCATTCATAAAACTTAATCATATATTTCATAAGGTTTGTTGTCCTTAAAACATACATCAAAAAAAAATTTACCTCAAAAAATGTGAAATGATCAAACACTTTTTATATTGCAAGAAAATATCGAAAAACTACATTTTCAACTTCAAAAGTTATTTATTTTTGTAATTTAATTAAAGACATGTAAATAATTAATTCATATAGAAGATTATGCATCATAAGTTCGCATGTTGCATAATAAGCATGTCTACCAACATAGTAGCCGCTCATCCAACTAGTTTTCTTTTTCTTCCTCTACAAAGAAGGCGTGGTTTAAGACAAATTTTTGGTTTAAAATCACCCCTCCAAATCATTTTTTCCTCAAATTTATTTAAATAAGTGACTTCCACATAAATTTTATTTTTATTTTTCTTTTGTATTTTATTTTTTGTGATTCCGTCATCTAAATGCGGTCTTTTCTGGTTCAAGTTGACATAGTAAGTTTGATTCATTACAATTTCAATCGATGACTTTGGCGTTGTCAACGTTGCAGATCTAGAGGCATAAATATTTTAGATACTTAAATTTTATCATATTTGTAGGTATGATTTCGTTTTGCGCCATTAACTTGAGTGATGTGAGTTTGTTTACAAATTCATCTTTTTTGTGATTAGCATGTTTGAATTTGTATTGTACACGTTCCATTACCATTTTTACGTCCAAAAATGAACCAGATTTGATTTTAAAATGGAAGACTAATTTTATGAATAATTAAAAACAGAAAAACTAAAATTATAATTAAATATTAATTAAAATCTTCATCAAAAGACATAAATACATATTCAAACAATTGTCACTTAATGCAGAAAATAAAATAAACATGCAACGATACTCACGGGTAAAACCCAAAAACCTCATGGATCACATAACTATGAGCTTTACCCTTATTACATAAAAATCAATTACAAAACGAGAAGTGTTAATAGTACACTCTTTAACTCATATTTTTCAACACACATTTTTTATTAATTGAAAATCATGAGACCCACCAAATTTATGTGTACCCCACCTAATTATTTAATGGGTCTCATATAAAATTCAACCAATAAAAAAGTGTGTCAATAATATTTTTCTTATTAAATAATTTAAATAGTCATAAAATCAACTAAACAATCTTAAACTAATTAAGAATTCTTCAAAAGTAACCTAGACCTTATACATAAACTAACTTGCAACTCTAGAACTACTACTAAGCATCCACATCTACACCATCAATACCCACAATCTCACAGTCTACTATACGTTGGGGCGGAAGGGCTAGTTATGGCAGGGGAGGCTATAGTTACCCGGTAAATACTTGGATTTGAACCGGATATTTTTAATATATCTAAAAATTAGAATTACCACTACACCAAAATCAAATATATGAAATTAATTGAAAATACTTTATATATAATCTATTTTCTGTTGGCCCCGCAATCCATCAGTACCTATACATAAAGTGTATGAGCAACCACATACATTTCTCATTGGATTTTATTTCTCTTTTCTTGTCTTTTTCCTCCACCAATGCATAATCCTCTTCAATCTTTCTCTATTGTGTTTCCACCAATCTTACAATAAAGATCTCCAAGCACACCGCTACCTCCACCACACACGTTCCCCCTCCACTGCACGGTCGCCCTCTTCTATGTGAGGTCATCAGAATTCAATTCACCTTAGTCACTTGCTGGTGTCGCATTCTGGAGGCTGTTCACAATTCTATAGGGTGAATTTCAATGGTTGAATTAAAAATTCTATATGATTATTCAAATTAGACCAATGAAAAAGTTGAAGTTGACATGGATTTGGTTTTTGAAGAAATTGAAGATTGGTTTTGGTGGTTGTTTGGATCAGCTTGTAGAGTTATTGTACCTCATACAATACTATTAATGTTATATTATTATGCATTAATGTTATACTTATTCGTCTATCTATCTCACTTTGAATGTCTGATTGAGTTGTTCACAATTCTTTAACATAATAATTATTATATTAATTTTAATAATAAAATAAGTTTTATTTACTCAAATATTCTTATCAATTACAATAAGTAAAAACATTTGATTAGCTGACATACAATAAATAAAAGTATATAAAGTATATATATATATATATATATATTAATGGAAAAAATAATTAATCTTATATTAATATTATAAAATGATAAGTAATTTGAAAAACATATACATAAATAAGATGATTATTATGAGATAAAGAGAATATAAATTATAGAATTATAATTAAGCGTTATATAAAAAAATAATTACAATAAAATTGGATGAACATATATAATAAAATTCCATTATTATTGACTTGCAATTTATATTAATATTTATTTGCTTATTAATTCTATTAACTAATGTTATAATTAGAAAAGAGCATTGCTAAATAGTATGACAAGTGATTTTCTTAATCATTTTATATTATCTTTTATTTAAATAAGTAATTTTTATATCTATTTAATTTTTTCTTTCATATTTTTTCGTGATTTTATCGTCTTTGTGAGACATTATATTTGATCTTCGTCTTTGTGCAGCGTTTTGTTTTTTTATCTTGTCGTGATCTTCTTTGGTTCAGATTAACACACCAGTTGCAATCAAGTACACCTCAATTTTGTCTTGAAGTAATCAACATTAGAGCTACAGAGACAGATATTTCGAACATCTCAATTTTGTTATTTTTGAATATTTTATCACATTTGTAGACATTTTGCCATCTTGTGCTATTAACCTAGATGATGTTAGTTTGTTCTCGGATTTATCTTTTTCAGATTTAACAGTTTTGAATAATAATATTCTCGATCAATGTAATTTCTATTAATTTGAATGAGTTAATACGTTTTTTTAATTAAAAAAAGAAATAGTATGGCAAGTAATTTAACAACATTAGACGAACAAGAAAACCACTTACCATTCATGGATAATGTGGTAATACAAAAATAGGTGAAATATAAAAATGATATTCTCAAACTATAATCGCTCATTTGTGTGCTTCTTTAAAAAGGTCTTTCGTAAAATCCAACAATTTTCATTAGAAAATAGGTTCTCATACATTTTTTTTGCATAATCCCTCGGTCTAATAATATAAGCGGGTCAAAGAAAAGTGGATGTAAGTCGTTTAAACTTGAATCATATACATCCATTTTCTTTGATCTATTTTTGTTTATATTATGAAATGAAGAAAGTACTTTCATAGCAAAATTTTACAAAATGCTAAATTTGTATGCAAGTGAGATTATAGAAGTGTAGAAATCATAGTAAAGAACTATATTCATTTAAATTATAGTCACAACTTCTTTTTAAAAGAAAATTGTAATTATAATTATAAAGGATAAATTGATCTTTTACTATTTTTATCAATTTCTCTCTACTTATCTTGTTAGTGCAAAAGTAGTGTTAGCTACAATAATCTGGTTGATATTTTGATGATAACAAAAACAAACAAATAAAGAACAATTATATCATAATTGTATTTGCTAAGTGTGTAGATTTAGTTAGAAGATAAAAATTTATATTAATCACTATATATTTTAAGGTAACATAAATTACAAGCGAATTAGATATAATAATCTAAAAGTTTCTAAACACAGAATATTATCACCTAATAAACAAGTAATTATGTTTACTAATAGAAGTAGTATAACAATAAAAGGTATTGCTATATACGGTATGAGTCAAAGCATTAAAGCCAAAAGGAATAGTCATTGTTCTAGTATAAGCTAGATCCACTGATGAACAAAGAAAAAAGAATCTTCTAAACAAAGAACACAATGATTCTGAAGAAACTACTACATTTATGTATGACTTTGATGAACACGCTCTTAAATGTGCATCCGATGAATTCGTTAATACAAGCAACGATTTGGATGTTCTGCCTCTGATAAGTATGTCAAGCAAAACGATTGTTTGCCTTGAATAAGTATGACTAGCAAAATGATCCTCTGATAATTGTGACAAGCACTGTACCATCTGACCCTCATGAAGAGTCAATATGCCTTGAAAAGTCAATGCTCTGAAAAAGAAAAATTTGTTTATCCTTTGGTCAACATCTTGAATATGTTAATTGTCTAAAAGTCTTTGTGACATCATCTAATTGTAACATCATCTAAGATCTGCTCCTTTAAATTGAAGATGTGCAGAATCAATTATGAAGATATATATTGATACATCTTACAGACTAAGCTGCATTAAATGGTGATTGAAGATTTCCAACGGTAACATTCTCAACGGACACTTCTTCTCCCCATTCAAGCAATGCTCGTTTAGTCAATCAAGTGTGTGAGATATAATGAAAAAAGTCAATGTGTTAAAGAAAGAATTCTTAAAAAGCCAAGCACACATCATAAGAAAAGTATGAATGAAAAATTCTCTCAGTAGAGAATTATTAAGAATTAATGTAAATCATTTAAAGCGTTTTCATACACTTGAATTGATATAGGACTTGATATATAACATCCTCTCAATGAGAATTAGAATCTATAAACAGACTTTGTGTCAATCCAGACACAAACTAGAGCTGATGTAAATCAACCCGATAGTGGCAACAATTCTCTCACCCCCTAAAAGGTACCAGAAGTGGTACAACAACACTTATGAACCTCAACGACAGGTTGCCAGAATGTTGAAGAAAGGTTATAACAGTGATAACCTGAAGAGGCTAGAGAAGAATACTCAAAGTCTGAAGAGGTAGAGTAAACAATATTTGTATGCTATTATTGAAATAGTGGATAAAGACATCGACTAAACTGAGGCGAAATCTCTTTGTAAGGGGATAACTAGATGTCACAATAGTTTGTTGTGAACTAGTATACAAATATATGTGTTCCCTTTATCTTTTTGTTTCTCTTATCTATGTTCTCTATGATTCAACATCTTTGTCTTTAAACCTATTTTAATCGTGAGTTGAATGGTTTAATAAAGAACATACTTTTTTGTTAAACTTTTGAAGTATCTTTCAAAAATGGCAAAACACAATTCTAACCCTCATTTTCTTGTGTTTTCCTGCACCTTCATATCTTTCTAGTCATCCAAACATAAGAAAAGAAGTTTTCCTATTTCTCTCTTCTCTATTTCTAGTCATCCAAACAATGTAAAATTTATATGAATATTGTATATTGAATTGAACTTACTTGATAAACTAACATTTTTAAAATTTTATTAAACTGCATAGATTTGATTTACTCAATATATGAATGATTAATTTGACGGTTGAATAAATAAAATCACTACACCAAAAACAAATATATATATATATATATATAGCGCTCATTTTACAATTTTTTTTTTTTGAAAAGGCGTTATTTTTACATGTATTAAAAAATACATAACTTTCAAATAACATTTTATTTTTGTAAATGCGAGGTTGTAGGCCTAACCGTTAGACAACTCTTTTTAGTAAAACGTTGTCATAAACATATACTTCGAAAGCAATTTGCTGCAAAGCGCTCTCTTAGGTCTTATAAAAAAATTAATGAACCTTAGAAAATGTTTTTCTTGAAAATGTTGTATATGTAGCACTATCTATAGTTAACCACATTATAAAAAAATTACAAAAGTGAAAAAACGATATATCGAAACATATATGCACCTAACAAAAACCCTTCTTCGGTCTTCTTCTTGGCCAAAACCCTTCATCTTCCTCAATCTGATCTCTTCATGCAGGTTGCCTTCGGAAACCCTAAAAAAAGAAACCAGAAACAAGAGAAACTAAAAATGCGAAACACATAAATCTTTCTTCTTCTTCTTGAATCGATTTTTGAAACGCAAACGCAAGAAACCTAAAAACACAAGCGTTGACCAAAAAACCCATAAATCGATTTCAACAACGCAAGCACAATAAACCCAAGAAACCAGAAACGCATATGCAAAAATCCATAAACGGGAAAGCCAGAAACAAGAAACCTTTTTTGTTCCACTACTTCTGCCACTAAATCACTCTTTCTCACGATTGTAATTCTATATAACCTTTTATCAGAAAAATGTTTCGTTATTTACATTAATTAATTTTAACTATCGATTTATTGCTCGCTTTTAGGTTTTGCCAAATTTGAAGTAAGATCACAACTCTGCTTTCATCATTGTTCAAACACTAAACCTCTCATCTCAAGTTTGTAAGTCTCTAAAAAAATTCTATTTGGTAGTTTGTAGTTGAATTTTGTTGAAACATATTTTGTTGTTGTTTTTTGATTATTGCACGTTTTTGTCTTTCAATTGATGTATGTTGTTTTTCGAATGATGTATATTGAAAGAAAATGCCTAACTGTCAAATTCGATTGTTGCATATGTTGGTGTTTGTCAATGGATTGTTGTATGTAGATGTTTAACTAAGAAAATAGAGAGATAACTAAGAAAATAGAGATAGAACTAAGAATGCAGTAAGATATGCTAACTCTTTAAGTATGAGAGATTCGATTAATTGGGTATTAAACAAGATTCTAAAGAAAAAAAAAACTTACAAACCACAAACAATATTCAATTGTTTTGCATATCAAGACTATATAATCCAATTTATTATATCTATTGATGTGTCTCTAGAATTCACATATTATTGCATATGTTTGAAGTACACAAGGAGTATCTAAGGAGTTTTAACCTGAATAAAAATGAAAATTGGGTAGCACGAGAACACATTCAAAGTTTTATAACATGGTTCAAAATTGATATTTGTTCAAAGTTGTCGGTAGATGTTACTTCAATTTTTAAAAGATTGAAATGATTAGCATTTGGTCCAAATTTACATGTATTTTCTTCCACCGGATGTGCAATTAACGGCTACACATGTTATACAAAAAAAACAAGATGATAAAAGTACTATGCAAAATAGTGGTGTCACCTAGTAGCTGAAGTAATGCACATCTCAAGTTCCAACGATATAAACCCCACATATGCAAATCTATCATATTTTATGGTAATTGAAAAAAAATTGGAGTTAGATTATACAATGGTTCGAGTGTTTGTCTTTGGGTGCTAGTGGGTTGAAAATAAAAATGGCATTCGTACTAATGAGTCATATTTTTTACAGGTGGATCTTAATAAATGGGATACAAGGATGATTCTTTTATTTTAGCATCTCAAGTTAAACAAATGTTCTATATCAATAATCATGATAATATAAAATGGTCTATAGTACTTTTAACCAACAAAATAAGTGATGATAACAATAAAGATAAAGATGATATTGATGTTGAGGATGATCCTTTTTTCGCAACTTCACAATTACTTAAAATTGATCTAACTACAGATGATGATTTGTATACCATAGATGACCATGATGAGTGAATTTGGATAAATCCATAACTCCACGTAATAAATGGACAAATAAGTCGTATTTGACAAAGAAAAGAAAGAGACCAACCTAAACATTGGTTGTGGTTGTCTTTGACATTGTCTCATCTACTTTTCTTTTATACATTTGCTTTGTAATTTTTGTACGTATCAGTTATTTGTAACCCTTTTATTTTCGTATTAGTAATTTTATTTCATATTAGTCCCTAATGAGAACCAAGGATAACATATTTAACATGTATTTTTTGTTGTTCTAGATATATGGAGTATTCTGATGATGATACTATTTATAACGAGGAAAATGAACCTTCTCCTAATGAAGAAAATGACTATCTACAAAAAGAGGAAATGAGATAAAACGAGGGCTAAATATTATGAAAAAGGTTGTTCGTGCAAGAGATAAAGGAATACAATTTGAGATCGTTCAATACTTTTTTTAAAATTCTATTATGTTGTCTTTTTTATACACACCTACTTACCTTAAGATTATAATAAGACGGCTTGGAATGCACGTGGCCAACCGATTGAGTCTAATGGTTCAATGCTAGTAAGTTACATTTGGGCCGTGACTTGTCAACGTATTACGATTACTTGTGATGATTTGATGAATAAAGCATTAAGAGCTGCTAAAAATCTTATTTGGAAAGATATACAAATATTTGTTTGTTGTAATTATTTGTTGTTTACGTTATTGACATTAAAATACATTTGTTCAAACCTTTAGTATTTGTTATTTTGTGCAGAAGTCATTCATAGTTGATGATATTCGTAAAAAAACATATACTTATGGTTGCTGGAAAATTGTGTAGAGATTTTTGAACTCTATGTCAACCAAATTTTAATGATTGTCTGAAGCTTTATGAAAATCTGATATCGTTGGACGAATAGAAAACTTTTGTAGAAAAACGAAAAGGCGAAGCTTATCAAGTAAGATTATTTTTTACACAAGTGTGTCTTATAATATACTTATTCATACTATAGTTTGATATGATTGATACTTATTTATTCAGAACTTAAGCAATACAGCTTGTGAGAGAGTGTCGAAACCCTTATATACATACAAAAAGTCACGTATGAGATATGCATGTTTGGAGCAAAAAATAGTAAATATAGTAAGTATGTATATTGTATGAGATGGTAACAATAGAATCTAATTTTTATGATTATTTGTTTAATTGATTAGATAAAAGATATGAGATCTTACCAAACATCTATTAGTCCTCATATATTGAGGAAAGATGCTCGTGAAAATAAGGATGGAGTAATCGAAAACAAAGATGTTCAACAAGTATATGAATAATTGTAAGTATATAATAACACTAGCTATAACACTAATTATTTATTTGTTAATGTCTTGTGAAAGTGTTAGTGATAAACTTATCTTTTTGGTATTAATATATGTTAATTAGGAGACTTTATCTCAAAGAGAGACACGACACACCAATGGTAAGGACATACTTAGTAAAAGTAAAGTATTAAATGTTCATGAGTATTTGGTTATGTGAGGGGTAAGAAGTTTGGAGTCAATCCAAAACACTATTATCAAGGATAAAAATAAAAAAATCCAATCTTACTTGAGAAGGAAGGATAATGAAAAGAAATTGTCAGGAAGTTGTCCACAAAATATGCAAACCTTTAGCAGCAAAGTTACTTCCAATCTTATTGTTTTCGAAGAACTTTTTCAAGGTAATTAATTATTGAATTAAAATACCGCATTCTATTTAATTAATTGATGTATTTGCTAATTAAAAAGTTCATTAAATGCTTTATATTGATTATTGATTTATTTGTGTATTTCACTTGTCATCTCCTACTTATTGTGTGATTGGTAAGGAAAATATGTACAATATTTCAGAGACATACTACGATAAACCATTATTTGGGCGAGAGTCTCAATTGATATTGCTTTAGAGTTGGATGTCCCATTGCATATACCTAATGAAGTTGGGGATGTAATTGTCCGTAATTTAGTTACTATTTCAATTACTATCAATATATAGTGCTACATTGCTTTTATTTTGTCTTGAGATTTCTAATTTTTTTACACCATTTTTAGACTCTTTGTACAATCCAAAGTAAATGGTAATAATGTTAAGGTGAACGAGTCAATCACGTCAAAAAAATTGGTATATCGATATATATCATAGAAAGGAATGCTACGGACAACCCCTTAGTTAATGTTTTACTATTTAAGCATTAGTTAATCATTAACTAAATTAATTTCACGATGTTTTATATTCAAACACAAAAATTGCAACAAGTCAGACAAAATGTGAAGGTTGGACCTAGTAATATGCCGATTACAACACCAAAGCAAAGTCTTGCAAAATCAAGACTTCAAAAGTTTTTCCCTAAAAAGGGTGTTGCACCACTTTCTCGATTTGTGCAGTGTCTTGAAACATTTGTAGAAACAAATATGTCTACAAATACGGACGTGCGTGAAATACCAATGGATAAATGTATTTTTGGTGTTTTTTATGTAAAAAGTATTAGTAAGGAGCAAATGATAGATTTTTTTCAAACATCAAGAAATAGGTGCCTCTGTTATCTCCACATTGTTAGTTCAAAGGCACACCTAAGAGGGGCGGTTGTGAATTAGGAGTTTAGAATTTTTTTGGTTTTTAGAGACTTAGTAGATTATATTTCTGACTATGATTAGAGTATAGTAAAATGTAAATAGTAGAAAAATAAAGAACACAGAGAATTTATCCTGGTTCCCCTTTCAAACTAAAGGTATATCTAGTCCTCTTGCACACCACAAGAGATTTTCCGCTTATTGTTAGAATAAGTACAAGTATAACTCTAAGACTTCCGTTACAAACTTCTAACAATCTGCCTAAGATAGCACATCACTCTCCTAGTTTACAACACTTGAAGAAAGTACACCAATTTCGTCAACTTACACAATAACTTGAATGATTTTACAACAATGATTTTGACTGAAATCAAGAGGCTATAACAGTTGATGTACTTTCTTTGTACAATGATAACAGTCTAATATAATTTCAAGTACAACAGAGAACTTTTCTCAATGATATGACAATGTAAAATATGTACTTGAAATATGAAAGTTTGACTTTTAATTGATCTTTAAAATTTCAAAAAGGTTTTTAAGGTTGTGAAGTTAAATATGAAACTAGGAAGTATTTATACTTCTTAGACATCACTTCAGATCAGTGGCAATCGTTTCCAGAAGATTGATGAACATATGCAATGATCCTGATTGAATCAGAACTGAAGAGTTGCATTGCTTCGTAGTTGTATTCGGCTACAACCTAAGTGTAGTCGAATACACTTCTGTAACGTTCAAATTTTTCAAACAATTTGTGTTTGTATTCGAATACAGATCCAGGTAGTCGAATACAGATGACTGAAATTTGTCACTGACTTGGTTTTATATTCGGCTACATCATGCTGTAGTCGAATACAGATGTGCAGTTTTTGCTACTGACTTGGGTTTGTATTCGGCTGTAACATGTTGTAGTCAAATACAGATGTGCAGTTTTTGTTACTGACTTCATCTGTATTCGGCTACACATATATGTAGTCTATATATATATATATATATATATATATATCCATATTTGAAAGTGATCCAACTCGGGTCAAAGATTATATAGTTGATGTACTGATGGCCAATAAAGATCATATGAATAAGTTGTTTATTATACCATATAATTATAGGTTAGATTTTCTTTCAAATTTAATTTATGGTATTTCTCCTTTTGTACTTGATTTGCTTATTGATTTTTTTTTACGAAACACTAGGTATTGATTGTCATTAATGTCACATCAGAAATAGTTTATTATTTGGATTCAGTAGTAGTGATTATACAAATCACTCAAAATTGAAGTTTATGTTTGATAGATAAGTATATAATTGTATCAAAACTTGTATAAATATATGTGCTTGTTTGTGGGTGGTTATTCTAAGTATATTCATTTATATAAATTTAATAAAGCTACCCAAATACTATGCGCACAAAGGGAATCTCAAGTTTCGAAGAATAAATTTTATAAGATTATGTGAAGACTAATATAAATTTTATATAGCTCTACCTATTACATTTGATGTATGATTATAAATATTGTTACAAAATCTTATAAAGTTAACATGAGATTCAAGTTTTGTCTTATAAATCATTGTATTGATGTATATATTTTTATTTTTCTAGTGTCCTCTTAAAAAAAAAAAGGATTGATTGTGTGTACTATGTTATGAGGTTCATGAAAAAAATTGTCACTTCTAATCAAAATGTGATTCCAAATATGGTATGTTAATTCTATTATATATAATTTATATTATTTTAATATTTAATATTTTTATCTAATTAATTTTAACTTAGTCGCATTATTTTATTGTTATATTTTGCAGTACTTTGATGAATTCAAATGTTCGAGTTACTCTGAAGATCAATTAACTGAAGCTAAGGAAGATTGGTGTCAATAAGTGCTCGAATTAAGAATCATATGACAAATTATTTATTTAGTGTTTTTTAGAAACTATTTGATCTTTCAAAATTCAGTGTTTGATCCAATTGGTGTGGGCCCAGTCTACAATTGAGTTTGTCACCGATTTCAATCTTGTCAAGGCAACCAAGTTTATTGATTGTTTTATTTTTGATTGTATATATTGGTTGCTCAATTAGTATAATTAGTCGTGTTTGTAACAAAGTTGCGCATGAGTTGGCTCAGGCAACTAAGAGTATATGATCGTGATGATAACATGAATTTTGTTTCAAGAGACACAAGAAGTATTATTTAATTTTGAATTTGTATTAGAGATTAATTATCAAATTAACACAAAATTTCTTATGTTATAATTTTGAAATTTTAAGATATCATTATAATTTTTTTTAAATATGTTCATGTGTACTTTAATAAAATGTTGAAGGAAAAAATATATACGAGTGTGCTTCTATGCAGACAGCCTATAAAATGTTGAATGTTTTGATTAAAATAAATATATTTTTTCACATGTTTATACGAAAAAAAACAATGTTATTGGCTGACCTTTTACAACATTTTATAAGACTAAGTGTTGTAGGTTACATTAGACAACACTTACATTTACAAATTGCTATTATAAGTTGAACTTTTAAAGCGCTTTATAAGAGAAAGTGTTGTTATAGGTTACATTAAACAATATTTTTTTATTTTTAAAAATGCGTTGTCTATACCTTTAATAATGTTGAAACCAACAAATAGCTCTAACAAATATATATAAATAAATATATTTAGAATAACCACACAACACGTAAAGAGATAAAGATATTGAAAAAGTGATATAATAAATATGAAGTATTAGTGATATGATTAAAAAAAAATGCGATAAATGTGATCTATTAATCATATAATAGAAAGAGGAGATATAAAGAAAAAATGAAAGGCAGTAAAATTAGAAGTACAAATATTATAATAATTATAATAATAATATGGTATGCATTGTATATAATAACCACAAGCAACTTCCCATAACTCAAATCAATATTGTCTAATTTACAACAATGCCACCTTATTCTCGTTTCCTTCAATCAATCAATCTCTTGATAAAAAAAAACAGTTATTAACTAACTAACTATCACATTCTCTCAATTTTCTTTCTTCTCTCTTACTCAAATGGCACAAGTGAACCTGGACGGAAACCCAATCCCGCCGGTATCAATATGCATGATCGGCGGCGGTGGATTCATCGGATCACACCTCTGCGAAAAACTAATGTCCGAAACTTCTCACAAAGCCATAGTTATTGATGTATCTTCCGACAAAATCAATCACCTCCTTCATAACTCTCTTCCTTGGGCTAACCGTATCGAGTTCCATCACATGAATATCAAGAACGATTCGCGCCTTGAAACTCTCGTCAAAACCTGCGATCTTGTATATATATATATATTTTTTCTTTTTTTTCTTTCTTCTTTAACTTTTAACTATGATGTATGAATACGCACAACAAAACAATACTCTAATAATTTGATAAAATGAATTAATTAAATATAATTAAGATGTCGATGTAAAATCTGCACCGCGAACGTCTTTGATAAGAAGTGCATTTTCTGGTTCAATTTTTATTTAATTATTTTAAAATTTTAATAATTTTGGTTGATGTTGTTTTTATTGTAGACTATCAATCTTGCTGCGATTTGCACTCCGGCGGATTATAATACACGGCCTTTGGACACTATTTTCAGTAATTTCATTGATGCGATTCCGGTGGTGAGTTTTTTATTTTTAAGTGATTTGATTGAGGATATTTGAGTATGCTTTTTTTTTTGGGGGGTGCAAAATTTGTGTATGCTTTTTTATTTCACATTTTTATGAGTTGTAGTTGTTTGTGTGATGATGCAGATTAAATTTTGCACTGAGAATAACAAGCGTTTGATTCATTTTTCCACTTGTGAGGTGTATGGGAAAACTATAGGTAGCTTTCTGCCTGAGGAATATCGAAAGGTACAGCAATTTCATGTAGTTGGATGGTTAGTTTTCAAATCTAATCATTTGGTATTTGAATTATTTTCTTCTTTTATGTCAATTTAATATATTTTCATAATTAATTAAAAACTACTATAATTTACAAATGTAATGTAACATGTAACAGTGAAATCTATAACATCTTAGTTTTACTATTTCCTTTACTGTATATAGTGAAGAGCAAGAAACAATGTAAGAATAATTTAATTTGTCATAAATCACAAATCAATACATTTGAATAATAATAGCAACCAACTGAACATGATAATGACACATAGACACTCAATAATAGTTTAAGAAAAGAAAGTGATTGAGTGCAATCACATGAGTCACTAATATGTTGGTGTTTGAACTAACATATGTTGAATACTGAACATATCTTTGATCAGAAGTGTTGGTGCTACATTGATCAAACTTCATGTTTTTATTTATTTGTCTACTTAAAACAAATTTGAATAATGCAGGATCCCCAATATTATGTGCTTAAAGAAGATGTTAGTCCTTGTATTTTTGGTCCTGTTGAGAAACAAAGATGGTCTTATGCATGTGCAAAGCAAATGACAGATAGGCTAATTTATGGTAAACAAGGAGTTGTATTTTTCTTTTGATTATGATAGTTATGATTATATTTTCTTCTTTTTCTTCTTCTTAACTTACTTTTCAGATTAATTAATCTGTAGCTGAGCATGCGGAGAATGGCCTAAAGTTCACTATTGTGAGACCTTATAACTGGATTGGGCCTAGAATGGACTTCATTCCTGGTGTGGATGGCCCAAGTGATGGTGTCCCCAGAGTTTTAGCTTGTTTCAGTAACGTAACATCAGCTAGCTGATTCTGTGTCTTGTTCATGTCTTCATGTTATTGATATATATACTCCGCTGTTTTTCTCAAAGCTTCTTGTTTCAGAATCTCCTGCGTGGCGAGCCACTCAAACTCGTTGATAGTGGACACTCCCAGAGAACTTTTCTCTATATCAAAGATGCAATTGAAGCTGTTTTGTTAATGATTGTAAGTTAAAGAGGTGAATTCTTTGGAGTAAACATTTATTTTGGTTCTTAAATGTGTGAAGCGGTGTCATTATACTCTTTGAATGTATCGAAACTTCAAAAGCATCCCCAAGTGTGTCTTCTATTAATAATTTCATGGACCGAATTGACTAACAGAAGACACATTCAAAAACCAAACTAACTAACAAAAGATATATCTAAAGATCAATCTGATTAACAAATCCAATAATATTTTTGTAATTTTGACACATTCAAGAACTATAGAGACACCACTTGACATATTCAAGGACACAAATGGCTGTTTGATGAATGCTTGGTTTTTATGATGCTATCATGTCAAATGTAGGATAACCCTGACAGGGCAAATGGACACATCTTTAATGTGGGAAACCCAGATAATGAAGTATCTGTGAATGAACTAGCTGAGCTTATGATACAGGTAGCTTTTAAATTAGTCTTTAGATAGGTTCATGCCTTTGATTTTCAAGAAAATTAAACAGCTTTGGTTCATTTTGTTTTTTCATCAAGGTATATGCCAAAGTGGCTGATGTACCTGCCTCTAGTTTATCAACTCTGGATGTGAGTTCAGAGGAATTCTATGGTAAAGGCTATGACGACAGCGATAGGCGTATCCCAGACATGAGAATTATCACAAGGCAGCTTGGTATTCTGACATTAAATCTTTTGAATCTATAATGTTGTTCTGCAGAATTTCAACATTACTGTTTATTCTTCTGTTGTTAGGTTGGAAGCCAAGTACATCTCTTGATGAACTGTTGGATTCTACTCTCCAATATCAACATCAGACATATTCTCATGCTATCAAGACAGAACTATCAAAACCTTCAACTTGACTAACTGCAACAAGTTGAATTTAAGATTTAGTTTACTACTTATTTTTATGTAAAACATGTCACTGCCATGAATGAGAGGCAATCTGACAAATGTATATGATACACTAATTGTGAAGTCTAGATCACAAGTCTAGTGTTATATATCTATAGTCATATATCTTCTGCTAATTCTTCTTGTAACTCTAGCTTTTTTATGCAAATCCTTCCCTTTTTTGTCTTTTGGAGTATAGCACTTGATTTCATTTAAATCAACCCAATTTGTAAGAAGTTTAAATTATATTTCCAACCCTTAACAGATTAAATTATACTTCCAACCCTTAACTTTAGTTTATTTTAACACAAATAAACCATAAAAAAAAGTGTACAAGCCAGATAAAAATAATCATTTAAATTATTTCATTTACTGACGGAAATTTTAAGATATCTATTAAGAAGTTACAACGGAAATTTTGAGCATAAACTTATACACACGTCTAAAATATATAGAAATAAAAAAAATTAAATAATATGTATTTTTAAAATAAATAAATTATATGTAGTTTTGTGTTTGTGTTTGTCCCCAACCAAGTTGTTTCCTTACTCTTGCATCTGCATATCAGCATATGCATGCATGGAAAAACGCAATTTTAGCGTGCAGGGTTTTCTCAGTAGTAAATCAATGAAAATTTCAAACCAAACTTAATATGGATGTACGTCTAAAACTAAAAGCTTGTGATGCTTCATAATCTCAAGCTAAATCCAACGTAAAACAAAATATTAAAGAAAGCAAAGTTACAACAAAGAAAAACTGATTACAAGTGATGTTTGTCTTCGGGTTATGACAGAAATGATGCAGCAAAAACTAAATTAAACAACATCCTGAGAATCTATGCAACACCAACTATGTAAGCATTCCATGAATCTTGTTGCTGAAAACTTGTTGTCTCTTCATATTTTACATCCTTTGCTACACCAAACCCCTCAGTTCTTGTAATTTCTGAGCTGTCTGGCATCGCTCGAACCCAAAAGTGAACAGACCGAAATCCAGCCTCTTCTAAGCAATCCCTGATCTCAGGCAATGTCCACCTGAATAACAAACACATTATAATGTCAGAAACTACAAAAAAATACAAAATATAACAAGAATACAATAAAAGTTTGAGCTATTGGAAAATATTCGTATATGATTTGAAGGGTAACAATAAAAAGCAACTTACAGCCGCCAACTGTATGAAAATGCATGGCGAAGTTTTCTCTGTTCCTTTTTCAAATGAAAATGAAGGCTAATCCTTGTTTTCCGTTGAATAATATCGAATTCAGCTTGCTCCCATACATACTGCAGATTTTGATCACAAAGTTCAGATCATAAAACCATTATACAGGAAAATATTCACAGTCACAGCAATCCCATATTGGTTATTATTTAATAACTTCAACGTTTGATAATCATAGAAATTCACATCAAGAACCTTATACCGTAAAATTAGGAAATCTTCTCTGAAGCCTCAACTTGTTCTCTGAAGATGTACCTCCATATAAATCCATTACAAAAATTCCACCTTTCTTTGACAAGGCATCACGAGCATGCTTGAAATAAGAAATCAGATCAACTCGTTTATGTAGGCAACAACAGCTGTAGTTAAAAGCACACACAATATCTCTTCCATTCAGAGGAAAGTTTTTCTTAGTTAACTCGTCGTCTCGAGCCGCAGAGTTTGTTGGAATGTCAGACTCGAGCACATCATCATTCTGGAGGTTCTCTGTATTCTGCGACAGTGAAATGTTCCTTACGAGCTCCTCAGGAACCATTTCCACTAGTTTAGACTGAAGAGGTTGTAGGACATTCCCATGAAAGAGAGATATTCTAGAAAACCCATCTGCCCCAATTTTAGGTATATTATTTTCCAGGCACCAATTAAGCGCCTCGAGATCCAAATCTAATCCTAAAGCTGTCTTTCTTGGATCGCTACGGAGCCATTCTGTACTGCCAAACATAAATCAATGCAAGATAAGTAAATCAGGGCCGACGTAAAATATCAACACATATATAAAAAAAAAATAAAATAAAAAATAAAAAAAGGATTAAGTGACACCAATTTAACGCTTTGAGACATACAAGAATCAGCAATAAAAAGTTTAGAAATGAAACATCACGAGGAATTAAATGTAGATTCCACCCAGGATATAAAGCAAGCATGTAATTTAAAATCAAATCAGATTTTACATGCACATAAATAATGAAAGAGCATAACCCACACATAATCATAACAATAATCGCAAGTGATCAAAAACAATAATAATTTGTCAGTAATATTGGTGATAGTGAACTATTTCTTTAAGTACGTTTTAACATTTAGAAGACAAGACAACTTCAAGTCTTCAACTTATCCAAGGAGATCAAAATTTTATGTCAAAAAGGGGTGAGATAAGATAAGCAAACCTTCAAATGGAATGCACTATTAATGATGATAACAACAAGAGCCTATTTGGATCGATTGAGCTTATCTATTGGCATAAGCACTTGTGAAACTGTTTGGGAGAGCTTACGGAAACAATTAACGACATGTCGATAAATTGTTTTCAGCTTATTTTTATAAGTTTTCCGTGATAGCTTATGAAAACAACTTATAGCTAATACGAAAACAGTTTGACTTTAATTTATCTTTTGTTATAGAAATAACTTATGCATAAACACTTATATGATAAAAGCTTACCCTATAAGTGCTTAGTTAAGTTGTTTAACCTAATAGATGTCAGCAACAAGAATAGAGTGAGAGAATGTACCTAAGGAGCGCAGTGCCACAAAAATCCTCTTGAAGATGGAGAGGCGTCCTTCCACCCACGTACGTGAGAAAGAACTTTTGCAAATAACTAATGTCTCCTTTGGGAGACTGCAATAACCAAAAAAAAAAAACATGAATCACAAAAGTCTCTGTGAAAACAGCTTACGACATGTCCATAAACTGCTTTGCTTATTTCCGTAAGCTCTCCACGATAGTATGAAAATGAAAATAGCTTATAGCGTATATGAAGAAAAAAATTGACTTTATGTTATCTTTTGTTATACAAATTAACTTGTATCATTATATGATAAGCTATAAGCACTTAAGTTGTTTATCCAAACATGGACTAAATCACAATAACCAATTAATTTGGCTGCTACTAAATGAAAAAAAACTAAGTAACACACTCACATACTTCATAAACACTTAAAAAGACTGTTTGGGAGAGTTTATGAAAACAACTTATGACATATCCTTAAGTTGTTTTCAGCTTATTTCCATAAGTTTTTCATGATAGCTTATATAAAAAACTACATTTTATTTTCATTATAGATATAACTTAATACACAAGCTACAAGCTTCTAAGTAAACAGTTTACACAAACATGACCTAAATCACAAAAACCAATTAATTTGGCTGCTGCTAACAAAACAACAACAACCAAGCCCACTAAATAGGGTCGGCTACATGGATGGAACGGCCTCATACCGTTCTATCGTATAGCAACTCGTTAATCTCGAGTTCTTTCCTAATAGTTTTTCTAGGTGTTCCTCTTTGCCTCTAGTGAATAGACTAACCTCCATTTGATCAACTCTTCTTAACAACAGAATTTAGCAACAAGTTTTCATCAAGTGCACGATACCATCATTCACCTAAAAATGAACCAAATAAAGAAAAAACTAATAAGGAACAGAAACCTGGACAGATTGTTGGTAAAGGAGGAATTTTGAAGGCATATCATGTGATCGGTGTTGATGATTTTCCTCTTTCTCTTCTTCTTCTTCATTGTTGTTGTCAGCATCATCAGAGGCTTCTTCTATTTCTTCTTCATTGTCGTTTTGAGAGGGAGAAAGCAGCGTTGAAGAAGAAGAAGAAGAGAAGGGCTGTGTAGTGTAATCTTCATTGTCTTGAAGATAGTAATCTCTACCTCGTTGACTTCTATCGTGCTTTTGCTTCTGCTTGTCTCGCTTTCCCATTCCGCCGCTATAAACCCAAAACCCCTAACACCGTCTACTCTACTCTACTCTACTCTGCTCTCTCCCAACGACTTTTTAATACCTTCCGTCACTCACTGTCACTCCAATATTCTTTATTTGCTAATTTATTTTTCAATAAATCTCTCACTAATTAAATAGTAACCCAAATTAGAAATTTTGTATAGAAAATAACGAATTTAACTTTTTTTTTATTTTGTTTTAAAATATATAATAAATATTGTCATAATTAATTTAGTGGGTTTTAAATTAAAATTCAAAATAAGAACTTTAATTTAGTTATGATTTAAGCATTTGTCAATATAAATAATAACACGATAATTAATAATATCAACATTTATTAATTAAGTTATGATATAAGAACACAAATTTTAAATGTTTAATAAATTAAAAATATAATTAAAATATATTTTCAATATAAAATTACTATTTTTCATTATTCAACGTTATATGTTAACAAGAGAACAATTGTTATATTAAAACAATTACAAAAGCTCCCGAATATTTAACAACACCGCCAACAATTACAAAAGAGCTAAAACGATAAAGATAATCTAGATCTAGCCACCACTAATTAATCAAGCATAAAATCATTGCCCTTATATGTAAACCACCACTAGGATAGAATTTTCACCCAATCTAACAATTGTCTAGAAATAACATAAATCTGATTGAGCATTATATCGTTAACCTTTCAAATTAACGATAAAGATATGGTTCATATGACTTGAACTTTTTGACGTATTTCATTGCGTCCCCCTACACTTTGAAATTTTGGCCATGCCAAAACATCAAACATTCAAAAAACAGGTGCTTTAATGATTCTACGCTTCCCAATCACTAATACACAAAAGCGATTATTGATAAATTAATGTGTAGCTCGTACTAATCACGAAATAAATTATCATTTTACAATATTTTTCATGAATTTACATAAACTTTTTTTATATATTCATTAAAATAAATCTTATTTAGTGATATAAATTTTATTATGATATGCACATAAATTAATATAAAAGAGGTATTTTTTTTAGAACTAAGGTCAATATATTCATAATCATTCACTAAAAATTTAAATAATTGAGCTATAACCAAAAATAAATATTGAAAATGTTGTGCTATAAATATAAAAATAAATATTAATTTT
>JBBPBP010009779.1:31835894-31848399 GCA_037974735.1 Cicer chorassanicum
CAGAAGAGTATTTTACACCTTTTTTTTTTCCTTTTTTTTAACTATATACTATATCTGAAATTCAAATTTAAATAAATGCAAAATGTATTTGGACAAATATATTTTAATTTTTTTGCTTATATTTAAGTTTAAAAAGATTATAGTTTTTCCAATTACTTTTTTTATGGAATTTTCCCAAATGTTAACATTATGTAAATAACATCTTTTTGTCCTAATTTTAATTTTACGTAAATAGCATCTTTATATAAATATTTATATTATAATTCTATTTGTATTTATGATGTAGTAAACAATGAAAGACATTTCTTGTATATTTATTTTCAATAGCCTTAGATTTGCACCGTTATAAGTGTCACATGTACTCTATTAATTGTAGGTGATTGATTGATATTTTGAAGAATGCAAAGATTATCTTTTATAGTAGTAAATGCAAAGAAAATAATATGTTTATACACTAATGGGTAAAATATTAGTGTTGTGTTTGAATTTTTTTTTGGTTGTATGTTGTGTTTGGATTTTAAAATGCATATTATAATAATCCAATAGAATATGTTACTAACAATAAAATTAGGTTAAGTGATTTTTTGGTCGTTGAAATATTTTCAAATAATTAGAACATAATTAATGATCGATTACAAATAATGATGTCACATATACTATTTTCTTTCGTGCAAGACATTTGTTTATAATGTAGATGTAAATTATAAATTTAAAGTAGTAATTTTTTTGCTTTACGTTTAAGTTTAATTTGTTCACAACACTCCACGTTATTATTTTAAGCCGCATTTACACTTTTTACACTAAAAAGGTTTAAATTCTAATATTATAGAATAGTCTTGAATAATGTGCTTAAGTCATAACTCAATTGACAAATGTCAGCATTGTTACGTTGGACGTCATGTTATGAGTTCGACCTCAAATTTGTGTGAGTTAATTACAATAATTTTATTATCTCTTTTAAGACAAAAAAATTGAATACCCTCCATAATACAGCAATAATATTTAGATGAATTTACATGTAATATTCTAAAGCATTTATATCTTAAATTCCTTTTTTGGTAACAAACTAATTTAAATCAATTATTAATTAAATTTGTTTTGACAAATAATCAATTGTTAATTGAAAAACTAATTTACTATAATTTTATTTTTATATAACATTAGTTTTGCACTTACTTTTAACAAATAGTTATTACTAATAATGAAGATTGTCATAATAAAGAAACATTTTTTCTGGTTGCAAAATGTGTTGGATATACGTACAATTAGGGGAGTAAGAGAAAACATATTATATATATATATATATATATATATATATATATTCAAAATTTGAATAAATATATTAATGATCATTAATGCTAAACAATTAGAAACTATATGTATCAAATCACAAAGTATAATGTATTAATAAACTAAGGGAGAATATGAATAAAATAAAATATATAGTCCTTAAGTCCCACCTCGACTAGAAAATGTCATTGCTAGGTTGGATGTCTTGTCCCGTATTCGAACTTGAGACATTGCAGTTGTGTGAATTAATTATGATGAAATTTTACCCTCTCTTCTAAGACAAAATATATATATATATATATATATATATAAATGATATTAACAATTCAAGTAGGTAAACCCCTGTACTTGAATTTTTTAGATTGGGGGAGATAAGTATTGAGTAGACATGACATACTCAATATAGTTTGAATTTTTTTTTGTAACGTTTCAGATCGTGACTTCTAGTATTATGATGGATGCTCATGTATTGGGCAAACTTGAGATGTTCAATATTAAGTTGAAACCTAAAGGAAAGACATTGAACTAAAAAATAGTTAATGAGAAGAATATGTGTTTTTGACCGGAGTAGAAAAGTGTATATTAAGTATCCATCATAATTTTTTTTTGTATAAGTTTCATAACTAAAAAACTGTGATTTTAACTAATCAAGAACGTTCTGCGTTTTCTGTTTCAGAACCATGAACGTTCTCCGTTTCTGTTTTCATAACCAAGATCATTCTTGAGTTGTTTTTATTAAAGTTTTTAACATGAAATTTTAAATATGCAAGATTACAATTCAAACCCTCTTCCTTGTAACTTGACATTGCTACTTCAATTGGCATCAGAGCAAGGTCTCTAAAAAGAACACTTTAACCAAGTGCTAGAGAAAAAGATCTAGAAGAAAAAATGTCAAAAGCAAAATACATTGTTGAAGGAGGATCCTCAAACAGGCCACCATATTTTGATGGAAATGATTACTAATTTTGGAAAAACAAGATGTAGTTGTTTCTAAAGTCTCAAGACACAGGAATGTGGCGCATCATTACAGATGGAGAATTCATTCCAAGAACTGATCAAAATGATTCAAACTCTGCCAAGAAGGAAGAAATCGACTGGACATCTGAAGACAAAACAAAGGTACTCTTAAACTCTATAGCTCAATTATTCTTATCGTGTGCTTTGAGCAGGGAAGAAAGCGAAAGAGTTGATGAATGCACAACTGCTAAATAAATCTGGGATACATTGCAAATTCATCATGAAGGAACAAACCATGTCAAAGAAACAAGAATAGACATCGGCATAAGAAAATTTGAGCTGTTCAAAATGAATGAAGGAGAAACCATTGATGAAATGTATTCAAGGTTCACCACTATAGTGAATGAAATGTGATCCTTGGGAAAGGCTTACTCAGTACAAGATAGAGTAAGAAAGATCATGAGATGTCTTCCAGTCATATGGAGACCAATGGTAACAGCTATAAGCCAAGCCAAAAATCTTGAAGTGCTGACATTAGAAGAGCTAATTGGAACCTTAAGAGCACATGAGGTATTGCTACAAGAAGATAAACCTGTCAAGAAAGGAAAAGCAATAGCCTTAAAAGCATCTCAAGAAAGCATGCCTGATCAAATAGAAGAAGAACCAGAAGAAAAATGTCAAGAAGATGCTGATGAAGAAATTGCTATTCTCACTAGAAGAATTCAAAGAATGATGAGAAGGAGAGACCAAATCAAGAAGGGATTCCCAAACAAAAGAGAAAATCCCAAAACAGAAATAGACAAAAGCCAAATTACATGTTTTGGATGTAATAAGTTGGGACATTACAAATCTGAGTGTCCTCTGAACAAAAGAACACCAAACAGATTTCCTTTATAAAAAGAAATCAATGATGGCCACATGGGATAACTCAGATGAATCTGATGAAGAAGAAGATGAAGAAGCTAACATATGCTTAATGGCAAACACTGAAGAAAATGAGGTAGCAAATTCTGAATCCTGGATTTTATGTGAACAAATGGAAAAAGAATTTGACAACTTACTAAATGATTCAAACTTACTCATTCAAAAGTGTAGTTCTTTAAAAGATAAATTTTATAAAGAAAATGAAGAGAAAGAAAAAACTCAGGCTCTAAATGATAAGCTAAAGGAAATCATTCAAAATCTGAAAGAGTCTCAGACCAAAAAATTTCACACTGAAAATCAAGAAAGACAAGAACATTCTGCATTTCAAAAGGAGAACTTTTTAAAAATGATCTGTTAAACTTCATTAAAGCTACTGAAACCTTTCAAAATATCATGGGATCTCAAATTGGAATATTTGATAAAGTAGGTCTCGGTTTTAATCAAACTCAGAAAACCAAAGTATATGAAAAAAAAATTATTCCGAAAAGAAGAGAAAGTAAATGCAAGAT
The DNA here is from genome assembly GCA_037974735.1 of Cicer chorassanicum. Classification (NCBI taxonomy): domain Eukaryota; kingdom Viridiplantae; phylum Streptophyta; class Magnoliopsida; order Fabales; family Fabaceae; genus Cicer; species Cicer chorassanicum. The sequence goes on from JBBPBP010009779.1 coordinate 31,839,575, forward strand.
CAAATGTTCGTACTGCACTAAAATTGGACATCTTGAATTTGCATGTTATTTTAAGAAAAGAGATGAGAAAATTAAGAATAAACAGATAGGAGAACGATCTGGAACAAAAACAAATTTTCCTCAGAAAAAGGGAGAACGTTCTCCCGCTAAAACTTAAAACGAAGAAAGTTCTGAAAAACTATCAAAACTAGTTAAAAAATCTATTCAAAAACAAATAATCAAATGTTCCTCATGTTCTAAGATTGGAAACTCTGAATCAACATGTCATATTAACAGAAAAACAAAATCTAGAACTAATCCACAAGGACCCAAGACAAAATGGGTACAAAAAGTTAATGAAACAAAAACTGTAGGTTGACTCTCAAGGTGTCAAGAAAAAGCCATGGTTCTTGGACAGTGGTTGTTCAAGACATATGACAGGTGATAAAAATTGCTTCATGTCCTTTGTCAAGAAAGATGGAGGGCCAGTCACCTTTGGTAATGACAACCAAGCTCGAATCAAAAGTAAAAGAACAATTGGTAAGAAAAACTCTGCTCAAATAACTGATGTCCAATATGTTGAAGGTCTGAAACATAATCTCTTAAGCATAAGTCAATTGTGTGACAATGGCTGTGAAGTTATTTTCAAACCCAACCTATGTGAAATCATAAAAACAAAATCTGGTGAAAAACTGTTTTCTGGAACCAGAAAGAAAAATCTTTATGTTTTATATCTTAAAGAATTGCCTAATGAATCCTACTTCATATCTGTTGATAAAGATAAATGGATTTGGCATAAAAGGGCAGGGCATGTCAGCATGAAAACCATTTCTAAAATTTCAAAATTAGAACTCATCAGAGGGTTACCAAAACTGAATTTTGAAAAAGACAAAATATGTGAAGCGTGTGTCAAGGGAAAGCAAGTCAAAAACAGCTTTCACTCAAAAGAATTTATTTCCACCAACAGAATTCTTGAATTACTTCATATAGATCTGTTTGGTCCTGTCAAAACAACAAGTTTAGGAGGAATAAAATATGGTTTTATTATTGTTGATGATTTCTCAAGATACACTTGGGTACTATTTTTAAAACAAAAAGATGATGCTTTTGAAGCCTTTAAAATCTTTTGTAAAAAGGTACAAAATGAAAAAGAATCTAGCATTATTTCTATTAGAAGTGATCATGGAAGAGAATTCATAAATGCTTCTTTTAAAACCTTTCTTGAAGAACTTGGCATTTCTCACAATTTATATTGTGCAATGACTCCTCAACAAAATGGAGTTGTTGAAAGAAAAAATAGAACCTTACAAGAAATGGCAAGAACAATCTTGGAAGAATCTAATGTTGAAAAGTATTTTTGGGCTGAAGCTATCAATACATCATGCTATATTTTAAACCGTGTATCCATAAGAAAAATCATAAACAAAACTCCATATGAAATCTGGAAAAATAAAAAACTAAACATTCCATATTTTCACATTTTTGGGTGTTACTGTTATATTCTAAACAACAAAGATGTTCTTGGAAAATTTGACGCAAAATCAGACAAAGCTATCTTTTTGGGTTATTCAACCGACTCTAAAGGTTATAGGGTTTTTTATCTAAGAACTAAAGTTGTAGAAATCAGCATGCATATTTTATTTGATGAGTTTGATGACTTAGTACTGGAAAAGACAAATGAGGATGAAGAGCTGCCAGACACACAGCAAAAAACTGATGTGCAGGAAACGGAGATTGATAAACAATCTCCGTATCATTCTCCACCTAAAAGCTGGAGAATGATAGGAGATCATCCTCAAACTCAAATCCTTGGGGATACAACAAATGGAATTCGAACCAGAAAGTCATTCAAGAATGATGAAAACAACATGGCAATGATTTCTCAAGTTGAACCAAAATCAATTAAAGAAGCCATAGTTGATCAATCTTGGATTGAAGCCATGAAGGAAGAACTGCAACAGTTCGATAAAAATGAAGTCTAGACCTTGGTACCAAATCCTCAAGATCAAACAATCATTGGTACACGATGGGTTTTCAGAAACAAATTAGATGAAGAAGGTAAGGTAGTAAGAAACAAAGCAAGATTGGTTGCTCGAGGTTACAACCAATAAGAAGGTATAGACTACGATGAAACTTTTGCTCCTGTTGCAAGGTTAGAAGCTATTCGTATACTTCTTGCATATGCATCTCACAATCTTGTTAAATTATTTCAAATGGATGTTAAAAGTGCATTCTTAAACGGCTTTTTAAATGAACAAGTTTATGTAAAACAACCTCCCGGTTTTGAAGATCAATCAAAACCAAATCATGTTTTCAAACTTACAAAAACTCTCTACGGCTTAAAACAAACACCAAGAGCTTGGTATGATAGGTTAAGTTCTTTCTTAATCAAAAATGGATTTTCCAAAGGAAAAATCGACACTACACTTTTTAAGAAAAATACATTAAAGATTTGTTAATCAAGTATAAAATGAATGAAGCAAAAATCATGTCTACTCCTGTGCATCCATCCTCTTCATTAGACAAAGATGAACATGGAAAATCTGTCTCTTAAAAAGAATATAGAGGAATGATTGCTCCTTGTTGTATTTAACTGCTAGCAGGCCAGATATTGTATTTGCAGTAGGATTATGTGCTAGATTTCAATGTGCGCCAAAAGAATCCCATTTAACTGCTATAAAATGAATTTTTAGATATCTTGTTGGAACTACTGATCTTGGCCTTTGGTATAGAAAATGTTCTCATTTTGATCTTGTAGCATATTGTGACGCTGATTATGCTGGAGATAAAACTGAAAGAAAAAGCACAAGTGGAGCATGTCAATTTCTGGGTGATGCTTTGATAAGCTGGTTCTGCAGGAAACATAACACTATAGCCTTATCAACCACTGAAGCTGAATACGTATGAGCTGCAAATTGCTGCTCACAAGTTCTTTGGATAAAAAATCAACTTGAAGACTTCTCTGTAAGTTACTCAAGTATTCCATTTACTGTGATAATACTAGTGCAATCAATTTATCAAAAAATCCAATTCAGCATTCTCGATCAAAACATATTAAAATAAAACATCATTTTATTCGCGATCATGTTAATAAAAAGGATATTGAATTAATTTTTGTTGATACTCAAAATCAGCTTGCTGATATTTTTACAAAGCCCTTGGTTGAGGAAATTTTTAATTCAATCAAAGAAAAACTGAAAATTATGAAAAATCCTGAAAATTCACGTTAAAACTGCTTCTGCAGAAAACGGAGAATGTTTATCAATCTCCGTTTTTCAGACATCTTTCTCCGTTTTTCAAATCTTCTTCCCAACCGTCATCTTCCTCATGCGCACGAAAGGCATGTCCTAACATTAAATGCGCGTGTCTCTAGGCTTTCAAAAGTCACTGCCAAGTCGTCAAATTGGATCCCTTCCCCAACACATGGCAGTCCCCTAGGTTCAAGTCATCATTGCTCTTCTCTCTCTTTCTTGAAAAAACTGCAAAAACTAAATTCAATCATCACAACTGTTCACTTTCAGAAACAGTCTTCTTCCTCCTCAAACCTTCATCTTCCTCCAACTTTATCTTCCATAACTCTCAACTTTCAACAAAAAATGGCTCGAACAAAACAATGTGCTTGCAAAAATGCATGCACTGACACTCCATCACCATCATCATCCTTCTCACCAATCTACAATCATTCACCTCCACCCAGACCAACTCCTCTAAATCATTCGTCAGACTTCTCATTTTCTGGCTATCTCTCGTCCTCCCCTGAATCCAACCCAAACTCCTCCATTCCTGAACCTTTATCTTCTGTTCTTCCCCCTCTCCAATCTTGCCCTCCCACTAACATTGCTCAAGTTCCTCCTCACTTGCGCAACTTGTCGATCCTCCCGCACCACAAAGACGCTCCATGAGAATCTTAGCAAGAATTGGGACTTCAAAAAACCCAATCAATAAACTTGCTTATTTCATACTCTCTGATGATTCATCTGACACTCCTCCTCAAGCACCTTCACCAAAATCCACAAAACCTACAACTCCATCAAAATCTTCATTTTCATCTGAACCTTCTCAATCAACTTCTCCAAATCAAAAACAAAGAATGATCAATGAACTTTTCTCTTCTCCTAAACTCACTCGTCCTCTAAAAACAAAAACAGCTGTGCCAATGTCTCAATTTCTAGCAAGAAAAAACTTAACAATTTGCTAGAGATTCAAAGCCACTGTGCCTAAGCAAATTTTTTGCCACAATCCATCTGCTTCACAAGAACGTTCTCCAAATCCTAAACGTTCCCCAACCCGTGAACCTTCACCCACCTCCCATCAAGAAGGTTCTCATTTCCACGAACGTTCTCCCGTCCCTTCCACTCCAACCACTCAAAAAACACCTACACCTACTCCAGAACGTTCTCCCATTCAAGAATGTTCTCCTGTCCTTCACAAATCTCCCTCACCCACTCAAGAACGTTCACCTACAACAAAACGTTCTCCGTCTTACGCTCCCTCTTCTTCACAATCTACCAAACATCCCCTTTCACCTCACACTCATTCCTCTCATTCCTCTGATCATTCCTCTAACTCTGATTCCCCTGCACCACCTTCTCCACCTTCCAAGAAAGCCAAAACTCAACCCACTCCTTTAATTCCTTCCACTGCCACACAACTGTTTAAAGACAAATGGGCTCAAAGACCCATTGGAGTTGGCCAAGTTTTTGTTTTTGACAAACTCATAATCGATGGCAATGCTTTCCAGCACTTCACTGATGCTCTAGGTTGGACTGCTTTTTTACAAACATTTGAGCCTTACTATCCAAATGTTGTTAGGGCATTCTACTGTCAGGCTGAAACATTCCATGATAAATCTCTTATGATTTCTCACATCAAGGGAATTGAGATAAAACTGACTCCTGACATCCTGACTTCCATCTTGGATCTTCCTACTGACGGTCATACTGTTTTTGGCAAATCCTGGTATGCAGCTCTCAGTCTTAAAAGAGACTGCAGTTCTCTCTGAGTTGTTTCAAGAAAACTCTACTAGGTACCTCTCCACATACCTTCGACCTCTTCCTAAAATTTTCAACAACATGAGCCAACATACTCTTCTTCCTCACTGTGGAAGCCATGAGTATGTCTCTGAAAATGACGTGTTGATCATCTACCATCTTCTCAACTGCAAGCGTCTCAATCTACCTCATTTAATACTTCATCACATGATTGCTGCTGCAACCAAAGACTACAAGAAGAATATTGTTCCTTATGGTATGATTCTTACAAAAGTCTTTAACCATTTTAATATTCCTCTATCCACTGAAAAATCCCTCATCAAAATCTCAAAATTCTCCACTAAAACCATGGCTCATATGAAAATAGATGTCACAAGACAGCCTTCCTCCACACCAGAAACACAACTAAGATATCCAACCACTAACCGTCCCACAATCGGACAATCTACCCCAATCATATCCTCTTTCCCATCTCCTCTAAAAAGAAAACGCTCTACAAGACAACGACCTGTTGTTCCATACCCAACATCACCTTCCCCTTCTCCAACCAGAGCAGCTGATAATACTCAAGAACGTTCTCCTCCAAACCAAGAATGTTCTCCTGAACATGCTCTAGAACATTCCCCTGAAAACCGAGAACGTTCTCCCAGTCTTCCTCCTACAAATCCAACCTTCTCCGTTTTTCCACAAACCTCTGTAGTGTCCTCCACCGATTTTATCTATATCTCCCAACTCCTTCGTTCTCCCCATGATCCCATGACCACTCTGCTTCCCCGCCAAAATGTGTCAGCCATGTCACCTGCATACATTTCTCCACAAACAATCACGTCATCCATTTTTGGAATTAGTTAATTTTTGACTACCCCTAAGCCTTCAAATAACCAGTCTTCATCAAATCAATCAAATCCTCAGCCACTACCTACCTCTCTCCCAACTGTCTCTGCTCCATCAGAACTGGTGGCCACTCTGCAACTTCTTCTGGCTCGACAAACTCAACACGATGTGGAATTTTCCATGTTGCGATCTTGGTTTGCAGAAACGATTGCCCCCAAGCTCGATGTGCCTCCTCCTCCTATTCAACCTGCTCTTGCTCCTGAACTTGTTCTTGTTCCGTCCAAGTCTCATTCTTCAGATGGATCCTCTCCCTCCTTAGCCAAATAGGGATCTTTTTTCTCCTTCCTTTTTGTATGACAAAGGGGGAGAATTGATTTTAGTTTTTATTCTGATTTTAATATGACCTTTTCTAATTCAGGATCTTACTTTTTGAAATTCAGCAAGTGCATTATTAATGAAATATCATTTTCGCTAATAAACTGATTGCATTAGTTATATTACTGTAATAAAAACATATATTGCATCAATTGAGGGGGAGCTTTTACGCTCTTCAAAATTAAAATTAGAATCAGAATTAAAATCTAAATTAACATGTTTGTCATCATCAAAAAGGGGGTGATTGTTAAGACAAACTCTCAAATTAAGTTTTGATGAAAATAAACAAAGGTTAATTAAGAATGTTAATTATGAATTTAAATGTTATGTTAATTTAATCTGTGCTCTTGAGTGTTTTTATTAAAAGATAGGAACCAAGCAAAGCAAAGAAACCAGATCAAAAAACTAAACATAACAGTTTTGATCATAAGCTGTACAAAACAGAGACTGATCTGCAGAATCAAGATTGACTGACACAGCCACTTCACCAATCTTTCTCCTACACTTTAACAATGATTTTGCCTTAATTCTTTATACCAATTTCATTAGTATGTGGCAAGGAACAGATAGGAATCATTATTACTTAAAACGGTTCTCGAATCACTAAGATAAATCATCATGAATCTAAGCATGTCAAAAATGGACTGTAACTTTCTCCAGTTTGGAACTGTCAAGAAAGTTGAAGCAAAACTAAATTCAAGATTGGTTATAAGTCCTCAGATTGTCTAGAAGACTATCAGACCAGATTGATCATCAAATTCCACTTTTAATCAACTTTCTCTGTTTTTGAGAAAAACAATCTCTGTTTCTGCAGAAACAGACTTCTCAACTCTACAGAAGTTATTCACTCTTTTCCAAACAGTTTTAGATTGAATCAAGTGTCCAGATCAAAGCCCAATTATCATCAAAGTATTTTCAAGGCTTAAATGAGTCATTAAGCGCACACGAAATATGTTTGAAATTAAGCAAAACGGCCCAAAACAGTCACATGAATGGTGTATTTTTTCAACAGAAAGGTTGCTTGTGTTAGAGGAAAACAGAGCACTGCCAACAGTTATTTATGACCAGAATTAATTGCTCAAATCATCTATAAAAAGAAGGCAAATTCGCAAGCATCATTCAGAACTTCAAGTGCCAAGTATTCTCATTAAATCACATTCACTTGCATTCTTGAAGCTATCTCATTCACAAAAGAAATCGGGCTGAAATCATTTCATACTTCCAGATTATATTACTGAGTTCTTTTATTCTGATTTTATTCTGAAACAAGAGTTGAGCATAGTCAGTTTCAACTAAACCTTTTAAATCATTATTGTGTAAACTCATAACTATAAGGATTGTTTATAGTTTGAGTGTGATTAATAGAGTTAACTGTAAAATCCTAGCAGATTAGTTAGGTGACTTGATTGAATCCTTTCTGGGCGGAAAGGAAGTGTAGTTATAGATCAAGGTTGATCTTTAACTATGTAACCAGAAGATTGTTCTCCGTTCTTTGAACACTTAGTGAAAATCTCACAGTTGTGAGGACTGGAGGTAGCCCACGTTGGGTGAACCAGGATATATCTTTGTGTGGTATCTCTTTCTTATCTCTATTTACATTCAGTTATTTTTATTGTCAAAGTTAAATAGAGAAACTAAAACTGTGATTTTAACTAATCGAGAACGTTATGAGTTTTCTATTTCAGAACCATGAACGTTCTCCGTTTCTGTTTTCATAACCAAGATCATTCTTGAGTTGTTTTTATTAAAGTTTTTAACAGGAAATTTTAAATAGGCAAGATTACAATTCAAACCCCCTTCCTTGTAACTTGACATTGCTACTTCAATTATCCCTTTTTTAAGGTAATTTCAAATTTTCATTACTTACAGTTCTGGTTTAATTTGAAAAGAGAAAAGTGTAATAGAAATTGATCAAATTTTTATAATAGAATTACATATTAATCAGCAAAAAAAAAAAGAATGTTAAGTCTAAAATTACCGTAGAATCGAAATGTGATTACCAACACAATTTGTAGGTATAAGAAAAAATGAAACAAATTTAAATTAAAAAATAAAAAGAATGAATGATTTCTTAAGTTGATAAAAAATAATAATATAATAAATCAGTATAGAATGTCGTATCAGATCTTCTGAATTTAATACACACACACACACATATATATATATATATATATATATATATATTCTAAATATAGTCCATATATATTAGTGTATCAAAAGATTTAAAACAAAAACATCAATGGTTTGGTGTAAAAAGAAATATATTGGCTTTGCAGATATCGTAGATTGGGTTATCAATTTACCTTACCTCCATCTTAAATTTTTATGATCCAAAATATAAAGAACTAAAAAAAGAAACTTTATATACCTAGTCTAAATACCGACAATGATGATCCCAATATGGTGATGATTAAAGAACCTACAAAATTAGATATATGAACTAAATAAAAAAATTGATTAAATAATAAATAAATTAAAAAAGAGAGAGAAAGTAGCATATAGAAGAGAAGTTTACTAAAAAAATCTAAAAGAAATAAATTTATAGAAAAGAATATGTTAATTATTTTTCATTATATATACAAATACTTTTTTGAAACATGCAAGTATTTGTTTATAATGTCAAAAAAATAGTTTTTTTTTTTTTAT
>JBBPBP010009779.1:31848508-31908290 GCA_037974735.1 Cicer chorassanicum
ATGTGCTTGTGTTGTTAATGATTATTTTTAGGTGCATTTAGTCGCATAACCAAAAAAATCCCTTTCATTTTTGTGTTTTAATGCACACTAACAATATTGTTGTTAGAAAGTATTCAATTTTATTCTTTTGAAATAGAAAATATTCAAAAAATTATGAGTCTATTTGAAAATAAGGTAGAATATACTTGAAAGATGTTATTTGTATTTGTAACATTTGAAAATAAGTAAGAAATTAGTATAACAATAAATGATTAATTTACTAGATAACTGCCAATATAAATGAAAACCGTTCAAAAATATTTGTTTAGACTATAAAATTAATTTGATTATTGTCATATTTTATTTCATACATGATTAATTAATTAATTTATATAAATTAATTATATTTTTCAATTTGTGTAAAAATATTTAATTTATAATTTGAGATGAAGAAAATATGTGTCGCATGGGCACACTAACTTCAGAGTATTTCAAAATTTCATGTGTCATATGCCAACTCAAGTGGGTGATCCAAAAAATTTACATTTAGTATCCATACCACATTTAGGGAAAATAATTAATTAAGATTATTGTTTGATTTGCTACGCACCTAGTCTAAATTATAGCAACATTATAAATAGACGCTACGATATTTAATAATCATCAAGTATCAATCTCAAAAAAATTGGATTGAGATAAAATAAAGTTGTTGTTCAATTTTTCAATAATATTACAATTATATGTGTGAGTGTTAGACTATAAAATTAATTTGATTTTTCGATATCTAATAATTAGCAATCAAAATTATTAATAATTTTGTGATCTAATTGAAAACTTAAATGAGAGTTATTTACCGTTTATCAATACTAATTATAACTAAATCATAATCATAATTTTTTTGTAATTATGACTTTATTTGTCAAAAACAATTTTTGTCTACATCCCACAATGTTATTAATATGTTAGGTGATCTAATATCATGTGTACTATATACTATTTTGCAAGACATTTGTTTATAACGTAGATTTTAGACGTGCACACAAAATTCTTTTTTTTTTCAAGCACACACGATTCTTTGAAAGAAATTAATAGAATGTAAATTATGAAATTTATTTTAACATATGACATTTTTTTATTCGATACAATTTATTAAGCTAAAATGTAAATGACTTAATTGTAGTTTTGATTCCTCTATTTTAGTTGAATCACAAAAATAGTCTCTTTATTTTATTTGTTCTTAATTTTGGTCCCTCAAACGTAATCTAAGTCCAAAACTTGATGAAGTGACATTATTTTTAACGATGTGTCAAAAAAAAAAAGATGATGTAAAAGATTCCATATGGATTATATACATTTTATTATTATTATTATTCCTAATTTATAAAACACATTTTCTATTTTATTACATCAATTAATTACAAAAACATAAAATAAAAAAGACACATTTCTATTTTAATCCCTAATTCCATTCCACTCCTCCTTCTAAAAAAATGACACTTTGTTTGAGGAACCAAAACTAGGTACAAATAAAATGGAAGGACAATTTTCATGATTCAGCTAAAATAGAAGAACCAAAACTGCAATTAAGTCAAATCCATTTTGAACTTAAAATACTGTTTTTAAAAATAATATTATTAGATTTATTACAAATGATTCTTAAAAAATTCTTCATACCCACTAGCAATTGATTTTTTTGACAAACAAATAAGTTTTATCACCAAATTATTATTTTTAAAGGTTTTTATATTTTTATTATTTTTCAATAAAAAAAGGAATAATATATTGACAAGCAATAAAATAAAAACCACAAACTATGCCGATATGGGCCATGAGGGAAGTCGTGATCTTTTTTAAGGAAAATTTGACCCTATACTCCCACAATTTTTTGAAAATGTCAAAAATACCCTCAATTTTTTATTTTTTTTATAAAATTCACTTTGACTACCGAAAAACTTTTTACAAGTATTCCGGTACATAAGGATGTTTCCGGAAAATTAAAAAAAAGATTTCCGATACAGAAGGGAAAAATGTGTCTACGAAAAACTTTCTTCAACGTTTCCAGAGAACGTGTTTCCGGAAAACTTTATCAACAAGTTTTGCTATACACACCCTTATTGTTAAAAAAATTTTAAATTTTATTAAATTTTTTTACAACACTTAAAAAATTATTGAAAATTTTGGGGTGGCTGGTCACTCTATCTCGTAATGAAGTTTCGCCCTGTATCTCTAAAAAAAATATAGTTAAAATCAAATAAATTAATTAAATACTAATATAATAAAAAAAAATTAAAATATTTTTTTTTGAAATTACCGGAAAACTTGTGGGTGAAATTTTCCGGTAACTTCCGGAAAGTCACTAACAAGTTTTCCAGTAACTTCCGGAAAGTCACTAACAAGTTTTCCAGTAGTTCATTATTTCCGAAAAACTTGAAAAAAGTTTTCCGAAACTACCGGAGAATTTTTTTCAAGTTTTTTGGAGTGGTGTTTTGTACCAGAAAACTTAAAAAAAGTTTTCCGGTAAAAACGAAAATTTCAATGTAATATTTTCGAAGGTATTATGGTATTTTCACTGACTTTTTGGGGGTATAGGGTTAATTGTAGGGGTACAGGTCAAATTTTCTTTTTGTAGTATAGCTCTGAATCCAAACCAAACAACAATTATTGGGTTTAAAAGGAAACAATTTAACAGTCAAAAGAATATAAAGTTTTGAAACCAGTTGTTTTTAAAAAGGGAAATCGTTAACAGCATGGGCCGAAGCAGAGATTAAACTCAGCAACTCCTTCAGTGTTCTACCTCATATCACTGAATTGCACCTTCAGTGACAAACTGAAACCAGCAGTGAATTTTCAAACTTATTTATTCACTTGAAAATTTAATAATTTGGAAATCTCATCACCAAGATACATAGAGGGGAGCTGCTCAAAATTCAAGAGCCGTTATCTTTTTTCTTTTTTTGAGGAAATGCAGGAGCCAGAATCTAGTGAAGTAGAATAAATACATTAACCAGATCTTGTGGGTGCTTATGACCATTCTTGGGCTAGTAGCAAACATTTTCGTCAGTCAACATATAGCAATAGGAAGAAACTCTATCCATTATCTTTTACAGAGAACAAGTTCTTCAACAAAGTGAGCATATCAAATCAACGATATAACTGTTATATATATATAATATACTCTAATAACTTCCTATATTCGATTTCATCAACCTGGTATGCTTCGCCTCAGCAAAGTGACTCAAAGCACTATTCCCTGGCAGAAGGAAAAAAAAAAGTTAGGAAACAATTCAAACATGAAGGTAAAAGTAATATACTACGCTAAGTAATATGCACACTAATCATCTCCAAATGCTAGGAAAGACATGGCCTGTGTGATCAACCCATAGGACATAGGCTGACATATTCAGGAAAGTCGGTCTGAATTTTATGGCAAACATGTAAAGTTTATGAAGCAAATGATTATAGAATCAGTTTAAAGCAGAGCTGAAATATAAAAACACGGGATTCAACATAAGAATATAGAATAACACCACTTTAGATAATACCATGCATTAATGGACAGCAGCACATCATAATCTGATGTATATTTACAGCCTGATATGATATCTCTTGTGCATCAATTCACTCACAGACCTTTTAACCACACAAATGCGAATCAATGCGGTTATCATTTATCAAATAGAATAATAAATCGTGAATAAGAACTATTTTCCAAATTGTGAATTGAATCTTGTCAAATCATAAGATACATTATCAATAAAATCATGATGTTACTAAGTAAAAATAGGTGATTGCTATAAAAAAAGGTAAAAATAGGTGACATGTGCAAAAATATAAGGAAATATATTACATACGAACCACAAAATTACTCAAGATTAAAGTCCTAAATCAAGATAACAAAAGAATAGTGGTTAGCTACACAAAATCAACAAAAAAGGTGTCTGACTACTCACTACACAAAGTTTAGGGGCAAATTGTGATTTATCAAAATGAATCGAGATTCTTGTTACAATCTATGTCCAAACAAGAAATGATTTGTGTGTATCATAAGATACTTGACAACCATGTGATTCAATGCAACCAATATTTTTTGAAAAGTCATATGCTAGCAAAGTAAATGCAATAAATGCAAGACCGTGCAATCATGTCTAACTAATTGAAATGCATCAACATTGACAACAAATATTGTAAACATCAATCCTTGCATGGAGCAAACACTTCACATAATTTCATCATTAAATAATATCTAATTATTTGCCCAACAAGTCAATAACATGAGTGGAGAGAGAGAGAGAGAGAGAGAGAGAGAGAGAGAGAGAGAGAGAGAATCTTTGCTTTGTGAAAACACTCAAGGGAAGCAAGAGAGTTTTTAGAAAAGTGCAAAGGGTGCTTGAGAGAGTTTAAACTTTGTAGGAAAGTCAAAGCTTTGTTTTCTGGTATTTTTAAAATTGAGGCACAAGCCCATAAAAATTCACTAAAATGAAATTCATCCAAAAGTGAACACAAATAACAAATTCTTTGTCTGCTTTTGACATGCATTAACGTAATGGATCAAGGCAGACAAAGCAAAAACAGATGACCTGATTTCATTACATAAATTAACCCATAAAAATTATTTGTTTAATAAGATGAATACTATTTTGCAAACTAGAACCTCTATAAATGATAAGGCACAAACATATGAAGACTCGTGACTCACATTCTAGCCTACTGTTTAGCACATAACTCAAGATTGCTGCTCTGGGCAGCAAACAAAAGTATTGCCTTTAGGTTATTGGTTAACTTTTGTAATTTCTATAGAAGAGCTCAGCAGTTATCAATTTCTAATTCATGGGACATGATTACCACTTGAAATGATTGGTGATCATAGATATCAGGGGATCTCTTAGACTCCGCATGGATTATGATAGACTACACCACATTGTTCAATTTACCTTTTAGAAGCAGATCCAAAAATGTATTATTTTTTTATGTAAATATTTGAAGTTTTTTGGTTTGTTTCATTACTGAGCAAAATTTTCATTAAAAAACTGTTTTAGGAATTGATTATTTTTTAAGATAATGTTTCATTTTCTTAAACTATATTATTCTACTTAAACGGGGCACATGCTCAGCACGGGTAAGAAACTTCAGTCATAGTGACACTGACATGAAGTCTACATAAGACTATAATGGTAAATGTCTAGGTGGTTTCTCTTCCTATTTATGATAGGTGGAAATGGTGTCACGTGCTGGATAACGGAACTATGTTTTATAAATAGTATAGGATAGGATGTCCACATTCCATACAGCAACAAGTGAATAACCTATAAAAGCAAATAACCATTTGTGGTTTGGTCTAGTTCCCATAACATGGTGAACCACAGTTGGAATCCTCGCAGGGAGATAGTGTCCAAACATTCCTTAAATGTGATTGTCTTAACCCAAAAGACCTCAGGCAATTAAACAACACATAAACTCATATGAAACAAAGAATCAAAACAATTGAATAAATAGGAAAACCAAAATGCACACATACCACTTAATAAGGGAGCCAAAAAGAAAATGCTGCATAATAGGAACCTTCTCCAAGACTTCAGCTTTATACATCTTAAGCAATCCACTGTTAACCTTCTTCCAATTAGGCACCCCACTAATATCATCCAACATAGGTGAATGCTCAGCAAAATGACCCTTCTTCACCTTCATAACAAAACCAATGCAAGCAAGGTAAAGATACTCATTAGAGAAATTATCCAAAATATCCTTGTTGTGAATGGATTTTGGCTTCATATACTTATGATCAATCAATTGTGAAGACCCAAATATAAACGGTAAAAAGTGGTAATCATCAAGCCCCCAGACACCATGTGAACCTGCAGGTTCCAAACAATAAACCAATTGCAACTTTCTCATCAATTCAAGGTACTTCACAAAAACCCTACTTACTACAGCTGGGTAATCCTCTTCTCCAATCACCCCCAATCTTGCCAAGCAATAAAGCCACGCTGCGAAATTCGTTTCATGTCCGGTTCCATAATCGATTCGGCTTGAGTTCCCGAAGCTATCGGAGAAATACGGAACGAGTTCAACGGTCGCCGGATGAAGATTCTCCGGGAGGAACCGGAACATGAGGGAGGAACCGGAATCCACGAGGCGTTCGTGCCAGGTTCGGTAAGCGATGTTACCGTATCGTGCGGCTTGTTGAATTGGGGGAATTTCGTCGATCCATAGGGTTAGGGTTTCGAGGATGGAAACAATGGTATTGGTGGTTTCGGATTGGTGGCATGGATCGGAGATTTTCCGGCCGCGGATTGATTCGGAGAGTGCGACGATAAACCCGAGGAAGTTTTTCCCGGAATCAGAGTCGTGAAATCGGCGAATGTCGTCGGGGGTTTGGATACGTTTGATTGGGATTTGAAAATGGTAAGGTAGTGAAGCTATGGGGACGTGTTGTGCTTGTGGGACCGGAGCAAGGATTATGGCGCGTTGTGAGTTTGGGTCCGGTGGGATCGCCGGAGCGCGGATGGGACGGTAAGTTGGCGGTGGTGAGATTTCTGAGAAGGATGGTGATACTGGTGGTGGTGCGAAGGTTGTGGGACCGCCACACTTACAGCACGTGCCGGTTGTGGGTAGTGATTGCGATTGATGGGAGGTTGGAGTGTGATGGTCTTCGTGGTGGTGGTGATGCTGAGATTCTTCCATTGTTGATTGCAGAATGTAGTGAGAAGAAGGTGGAAGAGGAAGAAGGAAAATCGAAGTGTGTCGTTCGTTTATGGGCTTGGCCCAGTTTTTTTTACTAATTGGGCTTTTTTGTGAAAATTGGGTCCGTGTTGGGTTTCAGGCTTTGAGCATTCAACAATGTTTTTGCATGCTATGCTACTTGGAGTTTATTCTTCCACTCCCAATACTCTCTAAGGTAACTAATTTATACGTGTATTTTGAAGGTTTTTTAGAATACAGAGAGATAGAAGAAGAAACTAGCTTCTACTTATAGCTATTTCTATTCTGGAGTTCATTCTCCCTTTCCTTCACCTTGTTGAAGTGCAACATTTGTTAGTCTCAAAATTATCAACAAGACCAAGACCGATAACATGGCTACAACTCCGAACTCTTTCCTTACTTAGATAGATTCTAACTCTACTTTGAAAATCTTTTTCATATTTGTTATTTTTATTTTATTAAATCTTTGTGTTATCTTTGGTACAATTTGTTTTGTTTTTATTTTACTATCTCGATTTTAGATTTTTACTATGATTATGATGATATCAAACATTTGTTTGTTATGGTCTCAGAGTTATGACCACCACACATTAATTTTTATAACACATTTTCATTTGTTTCTTTTTGTTAGTACCATATTGTTTATTGTCAAAATCTCTCATTTATTTATTGAGCAACTTTTGTTGATATTCGAGTAAAAAACGAACTTTCGTTGATATTCAATTGCTTGTTTTTTTTTTTCACTTTCTTTATCAAACTATTGAAAAATAATTAGACACTCTGTATGGTTTTCAATAAATGAAGAAAAAAAGTGACAAATGATTATAATTATAGGAGAAAGAAGTTGGAAATTTATATCATTTGAGGAACCAAATTGTTTCTAAAAAACATCACAATACACATTTATCAATCACGCTCGATGAATCATCACAAAATTTAAGAAAAAAATTATTTTTAAAGGAAAGAATGAGATAAGGATTTGACTTTTAAGTTGAAAATTGAACTGAATCAGTTTCTAGTTCAAAAAAATTGAACTAGATTGGTTTACAATTTGAAAAGTCGAACCAAACTGGTTCTTTAAATCAGTAAATCAATTTATTGCTCTAAACTCAATCGAAATTGTTTTAACTTAATTTTACTTGTTCGAATTGAACTAAATTGTTATTATTTGAATGATACTGAACTGTTTTTATATCAAATTGAACCGAACTGTTTAATTCTTATAGGCTTTTTTTTTCGTATAGACCAAATTTTACATAATTACTTTAATTACTTCTAAAAAAACACTATATAATCATTTTTCCACATCCTCAAACTCAGATTCATGAGAAAAAGAAAGAGCACGTTAACTTTTAAGCAAATCTAAACATACTCTTCATGCTTCTAAAATCACGAAGCTAATAACTGAAATTTCAATTCAAACCATCTACATATAAAATATATTTTTCAAAAGGCTTACAAAACCTGCAAAGTCTAAGGCTTTCCAAAGTAGCTTTCAAAAATAATATCATCAATTTTGTGAAATTACTTCCAAATATGAAAATAGTCTTCAAAAGTATGATCCCTAAATTCAAACAATCCTTTTACTTCAAAAGTATTACTTCAAATACAATGATTCCTAAACTCATATAGAAAACAAAATAGAAATAAATGTCTTCAATCGTCAAGACTAATGACGTTGGCAGATGTCGTTGCATAGAGTCGTGGAGAAATTATCTCCGCAAAAAATAGTACTTCTTTATTTTCAAAAAACTTAAAATACAATACAAAATTTGTAAAACTAAAAATATTGTAACAAAATTACTTTTCTCAAAGGTTTCAAGTTCTTCAAGGTCCTCAACAAATATATCTAAGAAATGAGATTGTTTCAATCAATCTTAAATGCAAACAAGCACCTCCCTTATCGTAGGTGTAAGATTACTACGATGAGGATCCAACACCCTTCCTTCAGTGTTGAAAGCAGACTCTGATGCTACAACAAACATAGGGATGGCCAACACCTTACGAGAAACACTTGAAATGATGAGGAATCTAGTTGAGTTGACATTCCACCAATTCAAAATGTCAAACTCGACAAAATAAGGTTCACATTCTTCAATAAGGTATTTATCAAGCTCATACTTGGGATCAATTCTTTGCCCAGTTTTTTTTTTTTTTTGTGTAGAAGCCCATACCATGTATATCATTATCATCTTCCTCTGGTTGTGATTCTCCCATACTTTGAGAGCTTTATTCCCTGCCTTCATATTTTCGATAAATTGATTTCAAGGAAGATGACAATTTCGTCTTCAATGCTTCACTGTCTACTTCAAAAAAATAATCAAGAAAGTGGTTTACATATCCCAATTTGCAAGACGGATCCAGTACAATAGCAATCAATAACATTGTCTCAATACTTGTCATATTTACTCTTCATACTGATCCCCATCGACTTTATACTTGCATCATCGTTCTTGCTTAATAATCAAATCTTCCTTCTAATAGTTAATACCTCAATTATATATATGTTACTATTAACATATGAAGAGCCGGAAATACGCATAGTAGCGTCATAGAAAATCTTTGAAAAGGGAAGCACCGTATTAGCAAAGTACTCTGGGGCCTTTATCCTTAAATAGTTCTTTGACATATTTAGCATTGACAATTTCTAACAAATCAAAATTTTTTCTTTATATTTCGTAGTCGTTTCTAACATAAATATGTAGAATTCCATCTAGTTTCCACATCTAGACATATGAAAACCTTTATAAGAAATTTTCTACCTTTCAACGCATCCCTTAAACCTTGCCTGTTTTGAAGGAGATGATCTCACATACTTGATTGCTTTGCAGATTCTTGTGGTGGAAATGTCCTCGTCATTCAAACCTTTCTTTACAATCCAACTCAAGATATGTGCACAGTACCACAAATGGATATACTTTCCGTTCAAGAACATACAGTTCCTTGCATTCATCAACTTCTTCATAAATTTAGTTTTGACGTCGTTAGACAATGCATTATATACCGTTATGCAAAAGACCCGATCCAACTCCCAAGCATTGAAACATGTCTCAACTTCCTTATCCATGAACTCTCCTTTATTACTTGTGATCTGACAAAAATTCAAGATTCTCTTATGCAAATTCCATTTTTAATCAATGAAATGTGCAGTTAGACTCATGTAGCTTAGATTTTGGATAGAAGTCCATATGTCTGTCGTAAGACAAACCCTCCCACATTGCGAGATAAAATTTTTAAGTCTTTCTCTCTCTGCATCATAAAGTGACCAAATAGCACATCTTAATGTAGAGCAGGATGGAATATCAAATCGTGGTTTTAAGACATTCACAAAGTTTCGAAAAAATACATTCTCCACAAATCAAAAAGGAAGCTCTGCGCCCACAAACATTTTCACAAGCTCCAATCGACATGCCTCTTGGTCAAAATTTGAATAAGGTGAACAGACAAGACCTAATTCCCCTTCTGTAGGCTTTGTTGAGGGAAATGTTTTTTGCCTTTTGTGTTATTGATTATCAGGATGATCCTTACATCTTTTCAAATGCACAATGTAATATCCTAATTTTATCCCACCAATTAAAAATAATTTCAAAAAATAAAGTAATAATATGTTTAATAGAAATTTTGCACTTATTATTATTAGGTCTAAAAAATCGTCATTTTATAAATTTGGTCCAATTTTGAGTCTTTATTTATATGGGTCCCCATTACATTATATTTAGCACCAAAAGAAGAAAAAGAAAAAAAAAACACAAAAGTACTCTTGCTGCTCACGCCTCTTTTTGCTTTCTTTACTGTTGCATTTTCGTTCTTGTACGCCTTCCCACACTTTCTTCTTGTACACCTTCTCCATATTCTCCTGCTACAAGCAACCTCATCCCCTATTTTATTTTATTTTTATCTTAATAAGGTTATCATATTCACAATTTGTATACTCAATCAAAAAAAATCAGTCACTTATTTCCTTAATTATCTGAGGTTGTTTGATGTATGCTACAAAACAATAAATAAATAAAAAAACCCAGAATTCCATTTTATCTCATGAACACAAAGATTTATCATTTTAGCCTATAAATTGAGAGCAAAAATTAATCAACAGAAAGAAAAAAAATGAGGCTGAAAAGAAAATAGAAAAGAACATGAAATGGGGATTTTTCTGAACAAAAATTTAGAAACCCAATAGCAACCTTGTTTTATTTTTTTCAATAAATCCACAAATGCATTACACCAGGAAAACAAAAATCCAGAAAAATAAAACATAAAATTAAAACTCATTTTTTGTATCTCATTGAAAACCATAACAAAAGGAAAGAGGAGGAACTGTAATTGTCGCCACCATCTCCAGCTGATCGTGCATCTAACTCCGGTGATCGACCACCGTTCAACCACCCAACACAGTCACGCATCGTTGCCTTCTTCGTCGCCCCATCACAGATCTAGATTAGTGAGTCACTCTCCATCTCTCGTGTTTGCTCTCTCTCTCAGTCTCCCTCGCCATTCTTTCTTTTTGTTTATTTCCTCCCTGTGTTGTTTTTGCTTTATCTTTATCTCTCGGTTTTTTTTCTTTTCCAACAAATATGCTTCTATTCTTTTTATCACTTTTTGTAGGTTTTAGATTTTTATTAATTAATTAATGTTTTTGTTTTTTTTTTTGTATATAAACAAATTAATGGTTTTTGGATTCTAGGCCATTGTTTGGTTGGATGGGATCAAATCTCAATCTATTTTCTCTAGATTGTTTGTTTCTTTTAGTGGTTTCATCTATAATTAATTTGTTATTATTCTAAATGAACCAAAATTTCTTAAAATGATTAATTTGATACTACATATTTTTTAATTCTTCGAGTTATCAAGACACAAATTAAGACAATTTGATAGTTTTAAAACTTCTTTTTATATTAAATAAGATGAACTTTAAAAAAAATGATTAATTAGACGTGACATGTTTTAATCTTCTAGGACACAAGTAACGACAACTTGATAGTTATAACATTTGTTTGTATGAAAAAATTAATTTTTTTGTTGTTATATTTTAAATACACTTTTATCTCTAGATTATTTAAAAAAATAAAATTATATCTGTATTTTAAAAAAGGAGAAATAAATTTATATAAGTTAACATTAATTTTACGCAATTAATTATAAGTAACCGTTATTTAATATGTAGTAGGATGTTAATACCTTCCTTACACTCGACTCATAAACCCAAACTTTGGTTTCTAAGACATTTTTCTATATTTAAGGGTTTCCCAATATTATCTCTATTTTAAAATAAATTTTGGTGGCGACTTTATTGAATTCAAGAAACACTCGATATTTTAGATTCCACACACAATCATAGCACTTGTCACATCCTTGAATTTAATGTGGTTTCCACAATAATGACATTTGACCTAAATTAGGCACTTCACTAAAGTGATTTCATGCTTGTGATCGATTTTTACGCTAAGATGGTGGAAGATGAGCTGATATAGCTTCATTTGGAGGGACAACCGAAGTGGTAACAATACATTCTTCATTCTTCATTTATGGAGAGTCCACGTAATCACCTATTGACGACATTTGTTTAAATAAACATGATTCGCAAGTCTATTACTAATCATCTATTGAAACAAAAGCAATAACATATACTGAAGTAAACAACCTTCGACGGCAAAATGAGAAGCAAATTGAAAATGAGCTACAATTGACATGACAAGAAATTGTTAGTTTCCTAAAATAAATATAACTATTTAGTTTCCTAAAATAAATATAACTAGTTAGTTTCCCAAAAGATACTACTACTATTAGTTATTAATAAACCAATAAAGTAGCAACTGCCAAGTCGGACTTTTGCTTACTCAACAAAGCCTTCTCCTCCCTAGTAAACAACTTAGGACGACCTATTCACATAAGCATGAAAGAATGAAAACAAAAATTCCAACACTTAACAAACTATATATATGCAAACAATGAGAAGCAACAATGAATAAAATGAACATATTCATAAATTTAACCATCTCTAAATAAATCCATTTGATCACAATTGAATTTCTTTGTTTATACCACCATTTGTGAAGTACCATAAAATGTGAAGTAGCAACAAATTAAGAGTCATTTTGGTTAAACTTCTCCAAAAAAATATATCAAACATATCTTACAATAACTATGAGTTTACGGTACAATATAGCTTCTTCTCGTATAAATTAAAATCAGCCTCTATATCTTAATTTTTTTCATAAGCTCTCTCATTTAACTTTTTGTAAAATGTTAATAAAGTCATAAAGATTATTTTCCATAAATTTACTTTAACTAAGAAGCTCCCATAAATTATAAGCAAATCCAAACTATACTTAGTTTTTAAAAAGTTCATACATCACCAAAGAAATTAATTTTCGTTGCATTATTAGTACATGTTGCAAAGAACCAGAAGTCATCTACCAGACAACAATCGTAATAATCCTCAACAACATCCACAAAAACAAAAACAAAACAAAAAACAAAGACAAATATCATAGTTTTAGTGATTTCTCTCTAAAATGCAATACAATCTTCATTCTTGTGAGAAGAGAATCAACAAAAAGAAATAGCAAACAACATCAACCTTGAAAAGTACAAATATATTGCAAATAATCTATTCCTAACTCATAATAGAACAAAACAAATGCTATTGATCGTACAAAATTAAAGAAAAAAATCAACAAGCGTGAATACAAATACAGAGAAAAAACTCAACAAGCATGGATACAAAGTTTAAGTAATTATCAATTCACAACTTTAAAGATACAAAGATAAACAAATCCAAACTACACAAAATTTCCAAAAATACAGCAAAACAATCAAAAGCAGAGTACCAATCATGGTAGGAATAAAATGCATGAGCTCAAAATTTTAACACATAGCTAGTTTTTCATTTCAAAAGTTTTGGATGGTAAAAACATGAATTTGTCTCAAAAGGGTATTAGACAAGCAAAATAACAAAGATGAACCAAAATAGTGAAATAGTGAAAACCTACAAACGAAAATGGTAAGACGGAGGTGGATGAATACGTGAGAGGAAATGACAGGAGACAGATGACGCAATCACGTGAAGAGAGTTGACCAAATAGCGAATTGTTGCACAAAGAAAGAAGAAACGAATGGCTTTCATATTCGTGGCGACCATGGGCCATGGCTTCATTTTGATTTGAGGGTTCTGAACATATGAAACATTGATTATGATTTCTGAACATTTTAGGATTTTGGGGGGTTTTTTTAGAATTAAAATTTAAAACTAAGTTATTGTAATAACCTATCTTTTATTTATTTATTTATTAAGTTTAAAAGTTAATTAATAAATATGTTAATTTAAAAATAATAATAATAATAATAATAATAATAATAATTTTTTATTATTATTATTAATTCAGGAAGGACACTATTGTAAAAAAATTGGTTAAAGGAAGGGCAAAGGGATAATTTCATTATTCTAAAAATTGTACCCACAAACAAACAAAAAATTCCTCATTTGTTCTGAAAATCACATTTTGTCTTTCTTCTTCTTCCCATTACCACCGTGAGCAAACCCCACCATCATCCCAACCTCCAAACCTCTCATTTTTCTTAATTTTCCAAAAACCTTTAAACCCAAAATCTTCTTAAAGTTCTTTTCAACCGTTTTTAAACCTTGCATGTCCAAATTTGTCCCTACCCTCTTAGAAATCAATCAAGGCAGAATGACCCAAAATTGGAGAATTTGAGCAAAGCTGCATTTCAACATAATTAATCAGAAATTCATCTTCCCCTTTACCACAAACTTTGAGTTCTTTACATTAAGTTTTTTTTTTCATTTTTTTATGAGAGATTGGGGGATAAAATCACTTTCTGTTTTCTTAAATAAATTATGAATTGATTTTGGAAAAAGGAAATGAAAGAAATTAGTGGGAGTGAAAAAAAAACGAATGATTAAGCATATAGGGAATTTTCACAAATAGCTTTTAAGTGATGTTTGATGGCATGCATGTTGTGAACTCTGATTGTATGTTATTTTAAAATCAATTTATGTGTTAAAATAGTTTAATTAGTATGCTTAGACCTTGTTTAACGGTTAGTAGGCTTGTCGAGCACAAATTATGCTCGTTACTGCTGCTGCCTCTGATATGTATGCAAAATCTGGGATTTTTCTTGTCTTTGGTAAAATGTCATCAACATGCTGTCTTTGGTCCAATTTTTGCCTCTGATTTCAACTTTGAATCAAGGACGTAGAATTATTTTATATGAGTTAAATTGTGTCTCCTTAAGCTGTATGGAATATGATGTATGTGTTGAGACAAAAAGTTAATTAAGAATGTTAATTATGATTATAAGTGTGTTGGTTTTTAACATGTGTGTTTGAGTGTATTAATCAAAGATAGGAATCAAGCAAAGCAAAAAAAAACAGTTAAAAACTGAACATATAAGGAAACAACAAAATCTGGAAAACGGAGAATGTTCTCCAGTTTCAAGAATGATCGTCACAACCTCTTGACCAATCAATCTCCACTATTTCAACGAAGCTTTTGCCTCTGGATTTTATACTAGTTCATCAGTACATGGCAAGGAACAAGTAGAAATTATTATAGTCAAATAAGGCATTCGAATCGCAAAGAGAGAAGATCACAAACTAGCAAGACCAAATAGATTTGAACTTGACTGTCAACATTCTTGACAGCATTCTGATCATTCTCCAGCATGTTAACATTAATCTCCAACATGCTAACATCATTCTCCAGCATATTAACATCATTCTCCAGCATGCTAACATCTTTCTCCAGCATGTTAACATTAATCTCCAACATGCTAACATCATTCTCCAGAATGATAACATCAATCTGCAGAATGATCATCAGTCTCCAGAATGTTCACATCAGTCTCCATAATGTTAAGATCAGTCTCCAGAATGATCAGATCAGTCTCCAGAATGTTCAGATCAGTCTCCAGAATTTTCAACATCATTCTCCAGCAAACTGCCATCATTCTCCAAGCTGTTTTGGCAGAATCAATCTCCGTTTCTGCAGAATTTCAGCATTGATCTCCTTACTTATGCAGATGTTTATAATCATTCATTAAACTGTTTTGGACAGAATCAAGACTCTAGATCGAAGCTGTAACATCAATAATTACATATGAAGCTTCAAAGATCAATCTCCGTTTCTGCAGAATCGATTCTCTTATTTCCGCAGAAGTTGTTCATTACTTTCCAAACTATTTTGGATCAAATCAAATGTCCAGATCAAAGCCCAATTATCATAAAGTATTTTCGAAGCTTAATGGGTCATTAAAAGCGCAAAAAATCTGTTTGAAATTGAGCAAAACAGCCCAGTCAAGCAAGGCCCAAAACTGTCACATCAATGGATTATTTTTTCAACAGAAAGGTTGCTTGTGTCAGAGGAAAACAGAGCACTCCCAACAGCTCTTTCTGACCAGAATTAATTGCTCAAATCACCTATAAAAGGAAGTTCAAGCTCAAGGAAAAATCAGAGCTTCAAGTACTAAGAAAATTCATCAATCACATACACTTACATACTTGAATACTCTCACTCACATACATTGAATCAATTCTGATTTTTCCC
Source organism: Cicer chorassanicum (assembly GCA_037974735.1). NCBI lineage: Eukaryota > Viridiplantae > Streptophyta > Magnoliopsida > Fabales > Fabaceae > Cicer > Cicer chorassanicum. The sequence continues at coordinate 31,864,753 of JBBPBP010009779.1, forward strand.
ATTCGATTCTTAGAATCATTTTCGTGCATTTCTCTGTCAAAGAATCAGATCTCAAACAAGAGTTGAGACATCTCAGATTCTAACAAAACAATCTCATCATTATTGTAAAACTCAAACTATAAGAGTTTAGTATAGTTTGGGTAGATTGTAAGAAATCCTATCAAGGTTGATAGGTGACCTGATTGAACTCCTTTCTGGGTGGAAAGGTTTTAATATTGTAACAGATCAAGGTTGGTCTGAGCTAGGTGCTGTAAAACCAAGAAGGTTCTTTGTTTTGAACACTTAGTGGAAAATCTCACGGTTGTGAGGACTGGACGTAGCCCGAGTTGGGTGAACCAGGATATATCCTTGTGTGGTATCTCTTCCCTTATCTATTTACTTTCAGTCTGATTGATTATCAAGTTAAATACATAAACTGAATTACTGATTTTAACTAACCAAGAACGTTCTCCGTTTTTCTGGTTAAAACCAAGAACGTTCTCCGTTTTCTGTTTTCACAACCAAGATCAATCCTGAGTTATTTTCTTAAGTTTTTTCAGGAATTTTTAAATAGGAACATTTACAATTCAAACCCCCCTTCCTTGTAAATCGAAATTGCTGCTTCAGTATGTGTAGCGTAACATCACATAATACATCTCATTCATATAAATACATGGCATTCATGGTTCAAATCATGGTGGGATATTGATGGGGTTGTTTCAGGCATGAAACAATAGGTAAAGGAAGAACAATCAGGACGCTGGTTGGGGTTATGGCCAAGCCAACTTTACCATTCAGGTTCAATTATTTTGGTGATTCACATCAAAACAATTGGACAACTTTTCCATACTCTAAGGAAAAGTTCCAGTCATGCATTTTAGTGAATTTTTAATTTAGAATTAGGTGTCAATTGACATAGTTTTATGAAAGTGTTTTATTGCATAAAGAGCATATAATTTCATGTTTTCTAAGCCTCCTTGAGAGGGATATTTTTATTGTCTTTCCCCTATTTTTGAACTCATTGGGATTTGTTTCTCACCCCATTTATTTTAAAAAATTTAGCAGCTGGGGGTAGTTCAGGAGCAGCTTGAGGTTGGAGAAGTAATTTGGTTTTTTTTTTTTTGTTTTTTTTGTTTTGTCACAATGTAGTAAGGCTTGATGTAGTCAAAGTTTATGTAAAAGTTAAATTCAGAGACTTGGTTAATTCACTGTATCTTATGAATCAGTTTCAAACAATTGTAAACTATAATTTTATATGTAGTTCAATTGTCTAAATTTGATTCTTGTTAATTACCTTTTCTTACTTGCCTCTACATTATTGAAATGTATGAATTATAATGCCAAATTCTAGATGCTTGATATTAGGTTTTACAGTTATGGTCACAATTCACCTCTACTTTTTAAATCGGTTCAATTCAAAAAATTGATTTTAAAATAAAGTTTGGCTCTCAATTTTATTATTCGGTTTAGTTCAAAAACAATTTGGTTCGGTTTAGTTCTCCAAACTAGTTCATATTTTGGTTTTTTTGCCTAATGGTATGTGATGAGATTCTATAAAGCTCTTCCTGTACAAGAAGATTTTTTTTAATGGAATAAAAAGAACCAAATTATTTTGGCTATATTTGAAGCTTTAGATGTCCGATTGACGTGATCTTTAATTCGTTAGAAAACTTAGAGAGTTATCTACAATTTTTCTATTGGACTCAAGAGCAAAATCAACTTCTTTCATAGTGAAAAATTGGCTTAAAGTTGATGACATGATTTTTGTATTACTTGTAATCAGCACAAGAAAGTATTTCCTTTATATAGAGAGAATTACATAATAAAATAGAGAAGACTTTTGTTGAAGAAAACACTTTGTGTATTTGGAAAATTATATCTCTTTTTTGTTCTAGATTAGACCAACCATTTTGATTTTATCTAAAATCAAGTTTTTTTGGTGATTATCACTCACTTAAGACTTGTCACTTATTATTCTCTGTAAAAGTAAGAGTGTAGCGCCATTCCATTTATATTTTCTCCATTTTTGTTATTTTCTTCTTGTTACCGCTTTTATATTTTTCAATAATTCAAAATATATGTGTGTTACCAATCATGTGCACATAGAATAACACATCATTCATTCGGATAGTCATCAGTGTGAGTCTAAAAGGGCCAATCCAAATATATTATGGATATACCACCAAATAATCCCAATTTAAAAGAAGTAAACACGACCAATCACAAAGTCCAGATAAATATAAGACCTAACGTGCTCATGCCGGTAGAGAGGGAAAATGCAATGTATTAACTACGGCCGATGTCAATCCAGAATCACGTGCGTCCATAAAAAAAGATCTAGAAGTGTCGATGCACCTCTACCATTTCATATACCAATGGGCTCATCAAACCTGAAACGAGCTCCCACACATCTAGTTGTTTAGTTACAACGCTTATCCTAGTATAATATGAACAATTACTTGAGTGAAAATAAAAACTAATTAGAGTATATACGAGTCATATTACTTTTTAAATAGGGGTTCGTACCTCAAGTATCATACATCTTATTATTTACTCACTATATTTTCTATCTGCTTGTACACTGCCTTATTTTGACATCAGAGTGTCTTTGTAGGTACACCATTTATTTGGAGCAAAAGCGTACGAGAATGAGGTGTTTAGACTAGAACACCACAACAACATCAAACTTAGAGTTTACATCACCAACACCAATGATACGCCCTGCAAGTTCAAATAAAAACTAAGATTAACGTGTCAATTAAGTATAAGACACACACCTATAAATTGTATAAGGATACACAAATAATTGATTATCACTTTCACAATATTATTTTTGCATATCCACTATTTTCATAATCACTTGATTTTTGTCTTGTGTCATTCGCGTACATTTTTACGAAATTAACTCCAATCGATATACATTGATCAACCAACGATATAGTCAAATGTACCACTTCACGAGGTTGTTTTGTCTATTCATGTTGTTATCACAACTTCAATTTTATGTCTTTTATTTTTGTGTCATGCTAACAATGACACTTGTTAATGAATAAAAGAATAAAAGAAATTATAAATATTATACAAAAATATTAAATTTTAATATTTCAACATGTTAAATACACAACTTCTATAATATATTTTCATACATAAAAAAAAAAAATCCTACTTTTAATTTCCCAACAAGTGTCATTTACCATTTCCTTTTAATTTTTTCTTATGAGTACACAAACTCTGAATTAATTGTGTAGTGTGTAACACCCCGACTCTCCAGCGATATCGGCGATGTTACTTCACGATCTTCTCACTCCCCCCTTTCTCTCTTGAAAATATAGCGAGTTTTTGCCTTCCGTGGGAATTGAGCCTGGTACCTAGGGGATAAGTACTGCCTCAGCTCAATTGGTAGTGGGAATGTGATGAGGCGGTACTTATCCCCTAGGTACCGGACTCACTATATTTCATTTCCAAGAGGGAAAGGGGGGAGTGAGAAGGTCGAGGGTCGGGGTGTTACATAGTGTATGTAAAAAAACACAATGAGTATTTTTTTTTGCCTTTATTGCAGTTTTGGTCTCCCTAGTTTAGTTGAATCATGAAAATAGTCTCTCTATTTTATTTCTCTCCAGTTTTGGTCCCCACAAAATTTTGGTCAAAAACTTGATGAAATGACATTTTTTTAAGTCACACCATACCATTTATGATAATAGATTTCAGGTACAATTATTGCACCACGAGATCTTGAGGCATGTTGTGGCTTAAATAATGGCAAAAGAATGACACTTTATCAAATTTTGGATCAAAATTCTGTTTGAGGAACTAAAATTGGAGAGAAATAAAATGAAGGACTGTTTTCGTGATTCAACTAAAATAGGGAACCAAAATTGCAATTAAGCATTTTTCTTTTGTAACAATAGTATTTATTGTAAAAAATATAAAATAAAAATACAACGCATTAAGCATCTCCGACTTTCTGAGGAGTCGAGCATTTGAACGTGGAAGTTTCACTCGTCCCTGTTCAGATTCCTCTGTTATATAACCTTCCCTGACTAGCCGCCATCAATTTTTACTTAATCCAAACGCCAAACTTTCTCTCTTTCCACAAACTCAAAAAATAAAAACCCTCTAGGGTTTCATGATTCCAATTAAAATTCGATCCCAAAATTTCCCCAAAACGATGTTGTTCCACCTCTAGGGTTTCCATAAACGTCACAATTCTCAATCACTATATTCAATCATCGTAATCCATAACAACAAGTAGAACAAGATGTATAGCAATTTCAAGGAACAAGCAATAGAGTACGTGAAACAAGCCGTACAAGAAGACAATTCGGGTAACTACGCAAAAGCGTTCCCTCTATACATGAACGCGTTAGAGTATTTCAAAACGCATCTCAAGTACGAAAAGAATCCCAAAATCAAAGAAGCAATCACTCAGAAATTCACAGAGTATCTTCGCCGTGCAGAGGAGATCCGTGCTGTTTTAGATGATGGTGGGCCGGGGCCTGCTTCTAATGGGGATGCTGCTGTTGCTACGCGGCCCAAAACGAAGCCCAAGAACGGTGGTGAGGGAGATGGTGAGGATCCTGAGCAGTCTAAGCTTAGGGCTGGTTTGAATTCTGCGATTGTGAGGGAGAAGCCGAATGTGAAGTGGAATGATGTTGCTGGGTTGGAGAGTGCGAAACAGTCTTTGCAGGAAGCGGTTATCTTGCCTGTGAAGTTTCCTCAGTTCTTCACTGGTGAGTTTCCCTTGGATTGATAATCTTCATTAGCTGCATTTAGGCCCTGTTTGGACAATCAGTTTACAGCACTTATGTATAAGCTATTTTTATAATACAAGGTAAAATACAGTCAAACTATTTTTATATAGCTATAAGCTATTTTCACAAGCTATCTAGATAGCTTATGAAAATTAGCTGAAAACAATTTATGAACATGCCATAAAATGCATCTATAAGCTCTCCCAAACAAGCTGATAAGTGCTTATGCCAGTAGATAAGCTCAAATAAGTCACTACAAACAGATGTTAAAATCATAGTGAGTTTGATTAAATCACGGTGGCAGGTGGATAGAGCAATTTTGCTGAAGCTCTAAAGTTTAGCTTTTGCCGGAATCACCGTGGTACATTGTGAATCCGTGATTCTACCAAATTCACTGTCAATTCAAATAATTGCTTAATCTTCTTGAGCAATTGAATATTATTTGATGCAATAAAACTAGTTGGAAATATCATGTGCTTCAACCAAGCCTCTGGGTCGCATGGTTGTAAAGTCAACAAACACGCAAGGGTCAGCCTGGCTCTCTCAGGTTTGATTCCCTGTGGTGCAAAAAATGCCAAGATGCTTGGCCAATGGCAGCCACACACGACAACACCGATTAGCCTCTCATTCGAAGTTTTGGGATACACAAAAACCCCATTCGTTGGAAATGGCATAAAACATAGATGTGAAATTCTTCCACGTGTCATTAGCGGAAGATTTTTCTTAGCATAGATTGATAGATGTTTGAAACAAGGAACAATTGAACAAGTGCTATTTGTTGTAAGTGTTTAATATGGTTTGCCATGGTCTATTACTCTATTTCAGGTAAAAGACGACCTTGGAGAGCATTTTTGTTGTACGGACCACCTGGAACAGGAAAATCATACTTGGCCAAGGCCGTTGCAACGGAAGCTGATTCTACATTTTTCAGGTGAGCTTTTTCTATTATTTTGAACAGTGTGTACTGCACAATGTTTGGTTGATGAAATTGGTTTTGCGGATAATTTTACATCTATATCATTATTATCATTGTGAAGTTTTCACTTCGTAAGTAGCATTGACTAATTTGTCTGGACTTTCTTGCCATATTTACTTTGTGGTCTGAGTTATTGGTTACAAAATTAAAGGCTGGCGAGTTAAAATTATCATCCTGAATTATTGGATTAAGAATAAGATTGCTGTTCTTCCAATTTCATCTCCTCATCCTGTCCATATGATTATTGTTTTCATCTCCCTCAACTGCCCTTGTCCATGCAAATGATTTGGTGAACAAGTTTTTATCCAGTAGAAGAACTAGGTTCCTGCATTAAAGCACAGCAATTATTCATAGGGGACCAAACTAATGAATAAGAAGTTATTGGAGAGGGTAATTTAGTGGATATTAAGACAAGAGACCCTCATTACAAAAAATAAATGATTTGGTTTTATGCCAGTAAGGTTGATTGTGGAAGCCTTATAGCTACTACGTACATTGATGGTGAGCAACTGGATGAATTAGAAAGATCCACACATGGTATTCATCAATTTGGAAAAGTTGTATGACGAAGTGGCCAAAGTGGTATGGTGGAAGATTCTATAGAGGAAAAGAGTTTGCAATTGCATTGTTTATATTTGAGTAATTAAAGATACGTGTATGATGGGTTACATGTAACATAGAAACACAGGAGGGGGCCATAAATGACTTTCTAAGAATATAAAACTGCACCAAGAGTGAAAAGTAAACTGTGAGCCCTTTTTTTTCATGTTCTATGTGCTTACTGAAGTGTTCGAGAGTTGTTGCTGTGATGCATGCTTTATGAAAGTGATATTATCTTAGTTAAGGCATTCAGAGAAAAAGTAAATGGGAAGCTAGAATTGTGGAGAAAAGCTTTGGAAGTACATGATTTTTATCTTAGTAGAACTTAATTTATGAAATGTTATTTTATTTTAGTATGAAGCATATCAATTCTAGCTGACAGGTGAAAATTGAAGACTATTACCATGCTACTTACTTCATGGTGTGTATTGGGTCTCATACAAAATACTGGGACATAGGGATATGTAAATTATAGGATTCAAATGGGATGGATAAAATAAAGGAATGCTTGAGGTGTTATTTCTGATTGAAAGGTGCCATCCATTCAAGCTGAAGTTCACAACACCAATATTTATGATGTTGTGTATGCGATTGAATGCTCTGGTAAAGAGCCAACAATAGATTAAGCTCAGTATATTGCATAGATGAGAATGGTACAGTGGCTGGACACATTAGATAAGGTAGGATTAGGAATGATAGCATTAGAAAGTTAAAATAAACACCTATTATGAAAAGGGTGGCAGGGTTTCATCGTAGGGTGTGAATGGAAAAGATGCTTAAAAGCACCAGTAAGAAAGGAAAACTAGGTATCAAACCATTAAGAATAATTTTAGTATAATTAATGGTTTATCACTCAACGTGATTTATATGGGCTCCTTACCAGGACATTGTGGGATGGGATCACTTGTTCCATGAAGCTAACCGGCTTGGTAGGAAAAAGTTTCTGTTTCTGTTGTTTTAATATGATTTTAGGTGGCTTCTAGGGTGAGGGCTTAATTAAGTCCTTCACAAGTGGAACCCAATAAAAATACCATTAGATTTAATCAATGGTCAAGATTTATTAAAATAAAAGTGAGAACATTTTAACATTTATCACACACAATCTTGCCCACCACTAATTGAACCCAGAATTTTTATTTTATCCATAATCTTCAATCTCCAACTTAGGAGCAGTGCTGCAACAACGCAGCAAACGTTAATGCACAGGAGAGTGGATGAGGGGCGTCAGTGGTGAACCAGTGGAGCAAACACCGGAACTGGTACAACAATGGTCGCACGAGAAGAGGAGCGGCGCACGGAACCAGGGTAGTGGTGGAGGATGCCGACCCACAGCGGCCAGGGCACGGCGCAGGAATTGTGATTTGCAGGTGCAACTTTGTGATTGAGTTATTGGGAAGCTCGATCCAGACTATGTGGTGGCCTTGCTTTGAAGAAGATGCAATCTGTGGATCGGATCCTGTAGTGTTTTCGAAGATAGCAGGGGCTGTGGATTGGATATGTGTTTGCAACTAGGCTTTATCCTTGTTTTGTCATTAATTTTATTCATAAGGTGCTTAAACTATGAAATTTATTGAGGGATCTTGCAGATCTTCAAGTAAAGGAGAAAGCAAATGTGAACTAAAACCCATGTATCTCAATTTTTTCTGACATAAACTTTTAAGTCAATGTAGGAGAATTAAAACCCAAGTTTACATCAATGCCGTTAGTTATGCTTTACATGGCAGAAAAGGATAAAATTAAGGGTTATTATCTGTAAGTGGTTACGAGAGAAAGAACAGCAAGAAAGAAAAAAAGTGCAGGCGGTGGAGAAAGAGTGAGATGGGCGAAGGGAGAGAGAACAAATAAGAATCCAAAATGGTGATGACTAATCAAATCATGTGCACTTATTTAATCTAACGGTCAAGTTTAGTGGTACACCGGTGAGGGACTTAATTGAGCCCTCACCCTAGAAGCCACCACGATTTTAATTTATTTCCTGCACATGTGAGCATGCAATGTTCCCACTTTTTCCTGCACAACAACTGTGTTTGAAGAAAGGTCTTTTATATCATTACTATATGAATGAAGGTTTGTTTCATAGGTGGACATATGTTTTCCAGCATATTTAACTTTTGAATTGTTTACCAGTGTTTCTTCATCAGACCTTGTTTCGAAGTGGATGGGTGAAAGTGAAAAGCTGGTTTCAAATCTTTTTGAAATGGCTCGCGAAAGTGAACCTTCTATCATATTTGTCGATGAAATAGATTCTCTATGTGGTCAGCGTGGAGAAGGCAATGAGAGTGAAGCTTCAAGACGAATTAAAACTGAACTTCTGGTGCAGATGCAGGTAATAAATTTATGTTGGGGATATCTGATAAGAACAATAAATTGTTTTTGTTGACATTCTATTTGCATTATTTGGAACAAGTCAAGAAGCTTGAACCCCATATATGATGAATCATTTATTAAAAATTTCACATCCTACTGAAAACTGTTTGTTTTCTTAATTTCAAAGGTAATTTAGTTTAGGCAAATGGTTGTCTTATGCTTTTGCTTCAAAAGATAGGTTTTAGTAGCTCTGCCTTTTCATCTGGCACAAATGGTTTTCGAACTTTGAAGAACCTGGAGGTATTCGGTGCCATTCACTTCAGTCTGTTGGTTGCCAGAAGACAAGTCAAGTGTTACTTTTTGACAATTTCTGAAGCAATTTTTGTTGTCTCTGCATATGTGCCCATAATAGTTTAATTGTGGTGTGCACAGTTGAGCTTATTCATCTTCTACTTCTTATCAATACTTTGCGTCTTTTTTTATATTTGACTGTGCAATGAACACTTGAAAAATGTCTTGATCTCTATCATTACCTTTAATCTGCCATCTAGAACCACCTGATACAATGGCTTACTTTTCTTTCATTGTTAGAATTGCTACAAAATATCTTATTATATCTGGCATTGTTTTAGAAATTTCTAAAAGAATGCAAGATATTGAAAGACGAGACCTGCTTGAGTCAGATATGTATAACTTGAAACAGAGCTATCTCAACGTGAGAGCAAATGGCAAAGGAAAGTATATCATCCGAAGTATAAGCCCACAACAGAATGTATACATGCCATTTACTCTGGAAATATATTAATATTCTCATTTCTTTAAATCCGTACCATGATGAGTACTTTCCTCTATCTTCTTTGATCCCACTTCTTTCTAGTTTGCTGACAGAATGGTTCCGTTTGACTCAACCTGCAGGAAATTATTACACCAAGGAGGAACCAAAATCAATTATAATTCTTATGAAAAACATTATTGGGGAATAAAATTCAAATCCTGTATATTTTATGAAAACAAAATGTGGCCAAAACTTATCTCCATATAAATTGAATATATAAAGCAAAATGACAACAGTATCATTACTAACTCGGTTTAGGTAATAACCTGTAAAAAATGTACAAAAAATAAAAAATCAGACATGCACAACAAAGACTATAAATCAGAACATTAGTTACAACAAATGTAAATGATAAAACTCTGTCAAAGCTACAAAAAGCAAGAAGATGCACGTAAAAAAAATTAAAGCAGAAATACTTGCCAGGAATACAGAACAAAAGAATAGAGTCATTACTTTCCCAACCCCCTTCAATTTTTTCCATACAATTTGGTTAAAACTGTTAAAACACCTTGCCTTTGTGGAACCAAGCTACATATGGGGTTGTAGTCTGGAACTATGGTATATTAGGATTGGTGGTTGGTATAGGATGGAATGAAGTGGAGTGAAATTGGATAAAATCCATTTTTAAATTCTAACTAGCCTATTCCATTCAATTATAGTCAACTTTATTCCACCGTATACAACCAATCCAAACTTACCCTTATCTTTGGAAACGTAATAAAAACTATCATTAATTCTCTGTGAATATCACACACTCAAGCATCATATGCACTGTTGTGAAACTGAAATTAAAGTGGTTAAAGAAACGGACAATTTAGGTGGGAATAAATGCTTATTTTATTTACAAAAATAAAAGATAATGCTTAGCAAATTACTAAATTGTGACAGGATGTTATAAAGCATGTGACAACAGTTTCAAAGTAAATGCAAAGCATTGTATAAAAAAAAGCAAATGCAAAGCAAATTACAATATTGCCACTCTTTTCGGAAGGAAAAATTTAGGACATGACCTCCTTATATATATATATATATATATATTACGAGATATAAGATTAAAATAAGAATTATTTCCAGTGTCATAATGTAGTTTATTCACTTTTCCTTGTAGGGTGTCGGACACAATGATCAGAAAGTTCTCGTTCTTGCAGCAACAAATACACCTTATGCTCTTGACCAGGTAAGATGAATATAGTTGTTCATTTGTTCTCATATTGACTCAATGAGATACCGTTTTGATTGATCAACTTTTAATGGTAGGCAATAAGGCGGCGTTTTGATAAGCGTATATATATTCCACTGCCAGATTTAAAGGCTCGCCAACACATGTTCAAGGCAAGGGAAATATTCACGATTATGTTTATTCACTTTATTGAAGGGTGGGTATTATCAGAACCAAGCAACTGGTCTTACGGTTTTTTTTTTTCATGGCTTGCTAAGAACAGGTGCATCTAGGAGATACTCCCCATAACTTGACTGAAAGTGATTTTGAACACTTGGCTCGCAAGTCAGAGGGGTTTTCAGGTTCAGATGTAGCTGTCTGTGTAAGTTTGACTTCTATATGACATGTCTGGTTGCAATTATCATTTTATTATAGGAGTTTCAATTTAAAGGTATTTGGATCTCTTCAACAGGTGAAGGATGTTTTATTTGAACCTGTTCGTAAAACCCAAGATGCCATGTTTTTCTATAAGAGTCCAGAAGGTATGTGGATACCATGTGGACAGAAGCAACAAAATGCAGTACAAATTACAATGCAGGATCTTGCTGCAAAGGGACTTGCTTCAAAGGTATTCAGATGATACAGATTTTGTTGAGAGTTCTGACTTCTTAATCTAAATGATTATTAGGGAATAATATTTTTAATTTTCTTGTTTGCTATGCAGATCCTTCCTCCACCTATATCAAGAACCGATTTTGACAAAGTACTTGCTAGACAAAGACCTACAGTAAGCAAAGCCGACCTTGAGGTTCATGAGAGATTCACAAAGGAGTTCGGAGAGGAAGGTTAATGCTGATGGATTTTATTTCAAAGATCCACCACTTGTTTAAACATATTGTTATAATTTGTAAAACTTGTAACTTAATGAGCTATTGGATCAAGTGAAATACATCTTTTTTATTTGTTATGGTGGATATGAATTCCCCTCTTGTACGGAAGTGGATGCTGATTTTACTTCTCGTAAATTGTGTATAAAAACAGAATCTTCAATAATCAGAAAAATAATTTGTATGTGATGTTGGTTGCTTATGTTAGCCTGTATTTTAAATGTAGGTTTAGTAAACTTAAAGTTACTCATAATTTGAACTTTTGAGTACTTTTATTTAAGATTAAAAAATGGGTAAGAATGTTCAGCTGATGTTATACTTCAAGTTACTGCCACATGAGACAAACTAGTTTTATTATATTTGAATAGTTCCTAAGTGTGTAAATTCTCCAAAACGTGGTTTGTATCTGTGAGGATATGCTTGGAAAGGTCAAAGCTCTCTTGCGAGCAGGCATTATGGTGTCCTAGAGCTGTTGGCCCCTAAGCATATGCAATTTACTCTCTTCCATATACTTTCATGTTCGGACAAGGAGAAAACAGTCCTTTGAATTCATCAATGTTGGTAAGCTATTTCAGTTAGCAATATAGTTGTGAATGATGCAAGTCTGAATCCAACATTTGCATTTTTCTATTCTTCCAAATGCTACTAGCACGTCAAACATAGATATATTGATAATATATTATAATCTTTTTTAATTTTCCTTTTCTGAAATCCCAAATGCACACTAAGTTATAAGCAGAAACATTTAAAGCCGGCTACTGATTTTTTTATATGATTTATGACATATAAGTAAGCTTCTCTATCTTATAAAATGGGGGAATCACATACCATAAAACAGTCACCATTTCAGCATCTAGCTTTCTGTCCTCAACCCTTTTGCATTCATGGGGTTTGCCAAAATTTTAAGTTTCACCTTTCTCCTCTTTATTGGACATACTTTGGTGAATGGATCCACCCCAAAGGTTAGTACTAATCTGCATGCATGTTATCTACGTAAGCTGCATGCATCTATTGCCTATAAGCTATATCTTCTATTGTTGATTTTTCCCTATATAATGCTAACATATTGTTAGTTTTAAATCAACAACAGTAATAGCAGAGCTTAATTAAATGCTTGATTTTCCTTGATACAGCATTATATAATTTACATGGGAGATCATTCACACCCCAATTCAGAGTCTGTCATCAGAGCAAACCATGAGATACTAGCTTCAGTTACTGGAAGGCATGGCAATAGATTTAACACAAATTCCTTGATCTTAATCATTACTATTTATGTTCTATTATGCTTGATTTATGTTACTATTTATGGAGTCATTTAAGCTAAAATAAACTTGTTGTATCAATTAATTCTTTTAACATTTTAGTCTCAGTGAAGCAAAGGCAACAGCTCTACACCATTACAGTAAAAGCTTTCGAGGTTTCTCCGCCATGATTACGCCAGAGCAAGCTAATAAGCTGGCAGGTATTGTATTCCAGTATCATATTTTTGTGATTTCTATTTTTCCTTCCACTATATTGGACAAGGAAGCACTTTGAATAAGAGACGGAAATTAATTTATAATTTTTTGGTCTCCTTTGAATGAAAGAGTTTAATTTTTATACATTGTCAATGTAAATTTTTTAACTATCAAATAATCACAATCAATCGCATATGTGACTCTTTAGATAGTTTTGACTAAATTCGAATATTTTCAGTGGTTCGATAATATATAATAACTGAATGACAATGTAAAAAATCTTACACTGACAATGCGTACCAACTAAATCCTTAAAGAAATCTGATAATAGATTCTCAAATTTGATGGGGTGGCACCAATGTGGAGCTTTATAATCCATATGGAACAACCGGATACTCATTTACTTGATCTGACAGTATCTTCGGATGGACGTTTTGGATTATGTTTCAGAATATAACTCTGTTGTGTCTGTTTTTGAGAGCAAAATGAATAAGCTCGACACTACACATTCTTGGGATTTTCTTAGATTAGACTCGGTCTACAAGAACAACCATATAGCTCTGGATTCCACTTCTAATATCATTGTTGGTGTCATTGACTCTGGTAATTACTTTCTTTGATACTTTCCCTTTTTTTTTATTTCTTTTGGATTACAATGACTCAATTCACATTGGTTTTCAGGGGTGTGGCCGGAATCAGAAAGCTTCAATGATTATGGATTGGGTCCTGTGCCTGAGAAATTCAAGGGAGAGTGTGTTACTGGTGATAATTTTACACTAGCAAATTGCAACAAGTAAGAACACATTTTAGAATTCAAAATCCACCATAGACTTGTTCTTAAGATTGATGCACCAAGTTTTTATAATCATAACAGATTTGACTAAATTTTACATTTGCTGCCAATTGCCTGACACAACCCTAATCTTTTATCCGGTCTTAAGATCCTTTATGAACCAAGTCTGTATATTCAAGTTACGAAGCACTAATATATACATTGACACATAAATACTGGTAATAACTTAAGAAAACGACAAATAATTGAATATAATCAAATGTTTCAATGTCAGATATCGACACATGTCAGAGACGGAACACACATTCAATCATACATAGTATTTTAAGTAAATAAACCTTGAACGTGAAACTTACTCATGTCGTCATATCTGGTATTTGGACTTTCCAGGAAAATCATTGGTGCGCGGTTCTATTCAAAAGGGTTTGAAGCAGAAACTGGTCCTCTAGAAGACATTGTCAACAATATTTTCTTCAGGTCAGCTAGAGATAGTAATGGACATGGAACACACACTGCATCCACAATTGCAGGATCCATTGTTGTTAATGCTAGCTTATTTGGCATTGCCAAAGGAACTGCTAGAGGTGGTGCCCCAAGTGCAAGACTTGCTATCTACAAGGCCTGTTGGTTTGAATTGTGCAGTGATGCTGATGTCTTGTCTGCCATGGATGATGCCATTCACGATGGTGTTGACATACTTTCTCTTTCCCTTGGCCCTAATCCTCCACAGCCAATTTACTTTGAGAATGCACTGAGTATAGGAGCATTCCATGCATTCCAAAAGGGAATTCTTGTTTCTGCTTCAGCTGGAAACTCGGTTTTTCCTCGCACTGCTTGTAATGTTGCTCCTTGGATCCTCACGGTTGCTGCTAGCACGGTAGACAGAGAGTTCAGTTCAAACATCTACCTTGGTAATTCAAAAGTTTTGAAGGTGAAATTTAAAGCACAGTGTATAAATATTGTTAAAATGTTATATTAGAATGTAAATATTTTAGATTAGATGGGCTGTAAGTATTCTGGCCCAATTAGCATTTCCTGTCTATTTGTATTCCTTTTTATCTATATAAAAAAAGGACTTCCGCTGTGTAGTTGAAACACACGGGTTTTCAATATGTCTCTCAATAGCTTTCATATTCAACATTGTCGCACACCCCAGATCGGCCTACCCCTTCAGACGCGCCACCAGAAGCACATCCACGCGCCCTCACGCGCCTCCACGCGCCACCTGTCCTCACGCGCGTGAGATCCACGCGCCGCCAGCATCAGCCGCGCGTGACGGCGCGTCCGGCAGCCGTTCACGGCGCCGCTTCTTCCGTCGCACTCGCCTCGGCCTCCTGCTTCCATATCTGCCCTCAATTTTGAGTTTCGAGTTACGGATATACGAGTTCCAGTTCAAACAGCCCCTGTTTTCCCGGATTCGACGCGTTTTCTGGCACTCTTTATTGACCATGACGTCTCAGTCTGAAACAAAGAGCATTTTCACCAACTACATCACTTCTCCTCTCTCTGTCGAAAAATTGAATGGGTCAAATTACGATAGTTGGGCCGCCGACATCAAACTATGGATGCTTGGTCAAGGCTACGAGGACCATCTCACTCAAAATCCTGAAAAGGTGGTTGCGGCTGAAACATCCAAATGGAAACAGATAGATGCTCAGCTGTGTAGTGTCATCAAATCTACACTTCATCCAGATGTCAAACCGATTTTCCGTCCACATCTCACGTGTGAATCAGTTTGGAGTCAAGCAAAGGCACTCTATACTAACGACACTCAACGTCTCTATGGAGTTTGTCACCGCTTGCTGAATATCATTACTCCGAAGACAATAGATGACTCGATTTCTTCATATCTAGGCACCGTTCATAGTGCACTTCATGATTTTAATGAGCTTCTCCCTCCTGCTGCAAGTAATCCCGTTGAACGGCAGAAAGAGTTGGAACAACGCAGCACCTTCTTCATGCTCCTTGCACTCTATGGCTTACCCCAGGAGTACTCTGCAACTCGTGATCAAATTTTGGGGTCTGTTACTGTTCCGGATATGTCTACTACCTCAGCGATCCTCCTTCGAGTACCAGCAAAGCATCCAGTTGAGCATTCTATGACTTCAACTCCAGGTGACACTGCTGCCCTTGCATCTCAGGGACATAATCAGAATCGCTCTCGTGGAGGACCATCCAACTCTAAGCCTCGTCCCAAATGTGAGCATTGTCATCGGCTTGGACACACTATTGATCGCTGTTGGAAGTTGCATGGTAAGCCTCCGTCTTCAATAAATGCAACTCAGCTTGATCCTTCTGCCACTGTTCAGACTACACCATCTCCACAAGGCTCCCCGGCAAATTATGAAGATTTCCTTCGATGGGTTCAGAGTCATCCGAACTCTAGTTCTCCTACTTCGGTTGCACATACTGGTAACTCATCTGTTTACCTCTCCCACTCATCTTCTCTTGGCCCTTGGGTTCTTGATTCTGGTGCGTCTGATCATGTCACTGGTAATAAAGGTCTCTTTTCTTCACTCTCTACATCTGGTTTTTTACCTACTATAACGTCTGCCAATGGCACTCAAACCCGGTCTCAAGGAGTTGGCACTGTCCAAATTCTCCCTTCCATTTCAGTTGCATCTGTTCTCTATGTACCTGGATGCCCTTTTAATTTACTTTCAGTTAGTCGATTGACTCGGTCCCATGACTGTATTATTACTTTCACTAATGATAATGTTACCTTGCAGGACCGGAGTTCGGGACGGACGATTGGCGTCGGATGTGAGTCTCAAGGCCTCTATTACCTTTCTACATCTTCCAAGACGTGCTCTGCAACAGAGTCCCCTCACACTATCCATGCTCAACTAGGACACCCAAGTCTTACCAAACTGCAAAAACTGGTGCCTAGTTTGTCTAAGTTGTCTACTTTACATTGTGAGTCGTGTCAGTTAGGGAAACACACCCGTAGTAATTTTCCTGATCGAGTCAATAAAAAAGTATCATCTCCCTTTGCTTTAGTTCACTCTGATGTTTGGGGTCCCTCTCGTACTGTGTCTACTTTAGAGTCTAGGTATTTTGTTACTTTTATTGATGATTACTCTCGTTGTACGTGGTTATTTTTAATGAAAAATAGAGCTGAACTGTTTTCCATTTTTGAGCAATTTTATCAAGAAATTAAAACTCAATTTGGGGTTTCTATTCGTACCTTAAGAAGTGATAATGCTCGAGAATATTTGTCCCATCAGTTTCAAAGTTTTATGGCTTCCAATGGTATTCTACACCAAACATCATGTCCTCATACACCCCAGCAAAATGGGGTAGCCGAACGCAAAAATCGGCATCTCATTGAAACCACACGAACCTTACTTATCCATGGCAATGTTCCTTTCCGTTTTTGGGGGGATGCAGTCATAACGGCATGCTACCTTATCAATCGTATGCCGTCTTCTGTCCTTGATGGCAATATCCCTCATTCGGTCCTCTTTCCCCATTCCCCTCTTCACCCACTACCACCTCGTGTCTTTGGGTCCACGTGTTTTGTCCACAATTTATCTCCTGGTTTGGACAAATTGTCACCTCGATCACTCAAGTGTGTCTTTCTCGGTTATCATCGGTCCCAAAAGGGCTATCGTTGTTATTCTCCTACACTACACCGCTACGTTACATCAGCCGATGTTACCTTTTTCGAGTCTGTACCATATTTTAAATCTACCCATATAGCTACTGAGCCCCATCAGGACATTAATCCCGAACCTCCTCAGATAGTTATCCCTATTCCACCCACTCTTACTCCTATCGAACCTGTCGAGTCTGCCCCCCACCCTCCACGACCACTACAAACATATCAGCGTCGTCGCCTACCCTCTGTTGTGCCTGTTCCTGTTCCCATTCCAGACTCTCCTCCGACGCCACCTCCGGATCCGGCCCTGCCACCTGAGCATGACCTTCCCATTGCTCTTCGTAAGGATATTCGCACAACCCGTAATCCATCTCCTCATTATATTGATTTGTGTTATCATCGTCTTTCTCCTTTGCATTACACTTGCTTGTCCTCTTTGTCTTCTGTTTCTATTCCTAAAACTACAGGTGAAGCATTATCCCACCCTGAGTGGAGGCAAGCAATGCTTGATGAGATGTGTGCTCTACAAAGCAGTGGTACTTGGGAACTGGTTCCTTTACCTCATGGGAAGTCTTTAGTCGGGTGTCGTTGGCTCTATACAGTGAAGGTTGGCCCTGATGGTAAGATTGATCGATTTAAGGCTCGGTTGGTAGCAAAGGGATATACTCAGATTTTTGGGTTGGATTACAGCGATACATTCTCACCTGTTGCCAAAATGGCATCTGTCAGACTATTTTTCTCCATTGCAGCAATTCGACATTGGTCTCTCCATCAACTTGACATTAAAAATGCCTTTTTGCACGGTGATCTTGAAGAGGAAGTTTATATGGAGCAACCACCAGGGTTTGTTGCTCAGGGGGAGTCTTCCACCATGGTTTGTCGGCTGAACAGGTCTCTTTATGGTCTTAAACAGTCTCCTAGAGCTTGGTTTGGCAGATTCAGCTCGGTAGTACAAGAGTTTGGTATGATTCGTAGTGAAGCCGATCACTCTGTATTTTATCGTCACTCAGCCCAAGGGTGCATCTATCTTATTGTTTATGTGGATGACATTGTTATAACTGGTAGTGATCAGCAAGGAATACTCCAGTTGAAACAACATCTCTCAAATCAATTTCAGACTAAAGACCTTGGTAAACTCCGTTATTTTTTGGGTATTGAGGTAGCCCAATTCAAGGATGGCCTTGTAATTTCACAAAGAAAATATGCTATGGATATTCTTGAAGAAACAGGTCTGTTAAATGCCAAGCCAGTTGATACTCCTATGGATCCAAATGTCAAACTCCTACCTAATCAGGGGGAGCCTCTATCAGATTCAGGAAGATATAGGAGATTGGTTGGGAAATTAAACTATCTCACAGTTACTCGTCCGGACATTTCCTTCGCTGTCAGTGTGGTAAGCCAGTTCTTAAATTCTCCTTGCCAAGAACATATGGATGCTGTAATTCGAATTCTGAAATACATCAAAAGTGCACCTGGAAAAGGCCTCATTTATGAAGATAGAGGACATACTCAGATAGTTGGCTACTCAGATGCCGATTGGGCAGGCTCACCCACAGATAGAAGATCCACTTCCGGGTATTGTGTACTTGTTGGAGGAAATTTAATATCTTGGAAGAGTAAGAAACAAAATGTTGTTGCAAGATCCAGCGCTGAGGCAGAATACAGGGCCATGACACTAGTAACATGTGAACTCATCTGGTTGAAACAGTTACTGAAAGAACTTCAATTTGAAGAGGCCAGCACAATGACACTAATATGTGATAATCAAGCTGCACTGCACATTGCCTCAAATCCTGTATTTCATGAGAGGACCAAACATATTGAGATCGACTGTCATTTTATTAGAGAAAAGATTGAATCGGGTGACATCACCACCAGCTTTGTCAATTCCAATGATCAGTTGGCAGATGTTTTTACAAAGTCATTACGAGGTCCTAGAATTAGTTATATTTGTAACAAGCTGGGTGCATTTGATTTATATGCTCCAGCTTGAGGGGGAGTGTTAAAATGTTATATTAGAATGTAAATATTTTAGATTAGATGGGCTGTAAGTATTCTGGCCCAATTAGCATTTCCTGTCTATTTGTATTCCTTTTTATCTATATAAAAAAAGGACTTCCGCTGTGTAGTTGAAACACACGGGTTTTCAATATGTCTCTCAATAGCTTTCATATTCAACAAATATATAAGATTCTGTTTGGATAAACAATTTAATGAAGCGTTTAACATACAAGTGTTTATGTATAAGCTATTTTTATAACAAAAGATAAAATAGAATCAAAATGTTTTCATATAAGCTATTTTCATAAGCTATCATAAAAAGCTTATGAAAATAAGTTGAAAACAACATGTCATAAGTTGTTTTCATAACAAACAGTCTCACAAGTGCTTAGTCAGTTGATAAGCTCAAATAAACCACTTTCATATATGTAATACACGAGTATATCAGCTAGTTAATTGAGACAGGTTAATGTATCTTCAGGGTTTATCTTTGAATCCAATAAAAATGGAGGATTCTCATGGTTTGATATATGGAAGTGCTGCCGCAGCCTCTGGAGTTTCAGCTACAAATGCTAGGTATGACAATGCACACAAACTTCATTGGTAACACTTAAATATTTGAGATTCTACACAACTTTTTGCTTCTTATTCTTGCCTTCTTAGTTCTTGGTATCTACTGTTTGCATTTTAAACAAAATTTATACTCATTCACACTTGTGAGGAAATGAGATAATGTTTGTTATAAATCTGAAATTTTTACTTTTCAAAGATATACAAACTACCCTATCAGTCATAAATATAGTCCTAAATTGCAGTCCGCTAGCGCAATTGCAGCTGCATTGACCGCATTTGACTGCAATATCAAGGTTCACAGCTTAACTGCAACCGCGGTTTAGAACCATCATCAAACCTAGAAAAAGAAATTTGCAGATATTCAGAATCCCATATGTTGTTTTGTTTTCCTTAATAAAATCTGAAATCCACATATTTCTTAAAATTGTTTGTTGTGCTATCTAATATAATTACTTTGAATTCCAATATTCTGCATGAATGTTTGGAACCATTTTTGGCTGATAACTGATATATGAAATGCCATGATTCAATTTTCTTAATCCAAATTCTTTTATCTCTTTTGTTACCAGCTTCTGCAAGAACAATACTCTAGACCCTACCTTAATCAATGGAAAAATTGTTATCTGCACAATTGAAAGATTCACTGATAACAGAAGAGAGAAGGCCATAATAGTAAGGCAAGGTGGTGGTGTTGGAATGATACTTATTGATCATAATGCAAAAGGTGTTGGTTTTCAGTTTGTCATTCCAAGCACTCTTATTGGGCAAGATGCTGTAGAAGAGCTTCAAGCATACATAAACACAGATAAGTGAGTTTTAATTAATATCTCCAACATGGAAGTTGGTCACACTTTGATGTCACAAAGATTGATCTGTGAAACATTTTTTTGCTAATGGTTTTTCTATTTTCAGGAATCCTACTGCTATAATTTCCCCAACAGTAACTGTCATTGGTACCAAACCTGCACCAGAAGCAGCAGCTTTCTCTTCCATGGGGCCAAATATAATAACACCAGATATTATTAAGGCAAGTTTACACACTAAACAGTGGTTTAAAATATCAGTCACAGTAATGGTTGCAGTCGCATCACGATCCTTGGTGTTGCTGAGAATCGCGATGAAATGCAGCTGATTCAGCCTCTATTGAGGCCGTGTTGCGATTTTGGCAACATCAATAACTTTTATGATGCGGCTTAAATCGCCGTTGTAGACTTCTATTTAAAACCCTGCGTTGGACTACAGGCCCGTTTGTTACAAATTAAAATAAAAAGTGATTTTAGTATTCAATAATTTAGAGTTTTTTAAGAAAACCATAATAAAAATTGCCTTTTTTTTCTAAAAAAAATCATGGATCGAAATTTTTTTTCTTTCAAAATCTGTTTGTTTTGTAAATCTGTAAGAAACAGAGAAAAAAATCTTAAAGAATATATATATTTTTTAAAAATAAATTGTAACAAACGCATAATCTTCATAACTTCAAGATCTTTCTACTTAAACTTTACATTGGCAAAAAAGGATAAAGAGGGTATAGTGCTGAAGGTCGATCCTATACTTATATTGAGTTTTTGTTTTGTTTATCCAACAATGCAGCCTGACATCACAGGACCTGGAGTGAATATTTTGGCAGCATGGTCTCCAGTGGCTACTGAAGCCACAGTCGAACAACAATCTGTCGACTATAACATCATTTCAGGAACATCAATGTCTTGTCCACACATATCTGCAGTTGCAGCAATTATAAAATCTTACCACCCATCATGGACACCTGCAGCCATAATGTCTGCAATTATGACAACAGGTAAGCTTTTATGATGTAAAATTCCTATCAACAACAAAAAAGATTAAATGCCCGAATTGTATGACTCTATCAACCTAGTCCTCTACATTAAGTCATTAACTGTATTTATAATTCCCAACCAGTATTGTCAAATAGTAGCTATATAAAGTGGCCCTATAGCACAGTAAACTTTGAAAAAAATCACTATTATTCTGCGATACACTATTTAGTGCAGTGTTGGTAGTGGCTACTGCGGGGCTATAGCATGGTAGCATAGAAGAATTATAGCAAAATGTTTTTGTTTTGTTTTGCGATGTACGATTCACAACACTATTCTCAACAGAATTGATGTTTGTAATTGTAACACTCCTTATTTTAATTAATTAATTTAAAACCCTTAGTTTTGTTTATTCTGCTTTATTAATTCAGTGTGATGATAGTAAGATAATTAACTCGAGAACATCCTAAATTGACGTCTTTTTCTGATGTTACAGCAACAGTAATGGATAACACATACCACCTCATAGGAAGAGATCCAAATGGAACTCAAACCACGCCATTCGACTATGGATCCGGGCATGTTAATCCAGCTGCATCGCTCAATCCTGGATTAGTATATGATTTCAGTTCCCAAGATGTTCTCGAGTTTCTCTGCAGCAATGGTGCAAGTCCATCACAACTTAAAAACATCACTGGTGAACTTACTCAATGCCAGAAAGCTCCTACAGCATCCTACAACTTTAATTACCCTTCAATTGGTGTATCAAACTTGAATGGAAGTTTATCAGTTTATCGCACCGTTACGTACTATGGTAAGGAACCAGCAGTATATGTTGCAAGTGTTGAAAATCCATCTGGCGTGAATGTTACAGTTACACCAGTGGAAATGAAGTTCTGGAAAATGGGGGAGAAGACAACTTTCAGGATTGATTTCCACCCTTTCATGAATAGCAATGGAAACTTTGTGTTTGGTGCATTGACATGGAACAATGGTAGACAAAGGGTAAGGAGTCCTATCGGTCTTAATGTACTGTCAACATAGAGTTGAGTGCGCTCACATTTGGTTCTACTTTTGGAAGAGTCAAAATCAATGTTGGAGGTGAAAATTTGATTTTGACATTTTTGGGTGCAATTGAGTAGAATTGATTTTGCCTCTATAATTGATTCTAATTTGAAGCTATGATTTGTATCTTTTGAGCCTAAACGTAATTTATACACTGAATTTATTGTTAAATTTACTTTTATATACATATATTCAAATATAAAACACTTTATATTCAATTCTTTTTTTATTGCGTGAACTTGATGTAAACTAGTGTGGTAACTCGTGCATTACACGGAATATGTGTCGATTATAAATATAAAGTATACTTGTAGATGAATTGAGGTACCTTCCAAAATAAATATACCATTACCAACGATTAATCATAATGCCAAAAATAATTGTTAGATATTTTCTTATTATAATTACTGTTTTATTACTTTTATTGACAATTGTTCTGACTATACTTTTGTATATCTAATGAAAAATAAAAGTTAAGCGCTTGACATGTTTAAAATCTTTGTAACTGAAATTGAAAATCAATTTAGTAGAAAGATTAAGAGGTTTAGTTGTGATAGAGGAACATAGTATGATTCTAGTTTATTTAATGAGTTTTATAAACTGCAAGGAATTATACTGCACCATATTCGCCTGAAATGAATGCAAAAACTGAAAGAAAGAATATAACTCTTACTAAACTAGTTGTTGTTATTATGCTTAACTCTGTTGCTGTATCTAATTGGTGGAGGAAAATTATATTGACTGTTTGCTATGTCTTGAATAAAGTTCCTAAATCTAAAAACAAAACATCTCCTTATGAGATTTTGAAAAAAAGACAACTGAACTTGTCTTATATTTGAACTTAGGACTGTCTGGCTTATGTCAGAATCCCCGATCCCAAGCGAGTTAAACTCGCCATTAGATCATATGAATTTGTATTCATTGGGTATGCAGTAAAGAACAAAGCAATAGGTTTTTGACCTAAATGAAAAAGTGATCATAGAGTCAAATGATGTTAATTTCTATGAAAATAAATTCCCTTTCAAATTGAGAAATAATAGGGACAATTAACCAAATTACGTTCTTGTGACGAGGAGCCCTGAAAGCAGCAAACAAGGCGAAACAGAAACTCCAAGAAGTAAGATAGTCAAAGTTGCTAAAGATTATGAGCACAATTATACGGCATATACCTTAGAAAAGATCCTACAAATATTCAAGAAGCTTTGATATCTTTTGATGCATATTTATGGCAAGAAGCTATAAACGATGAGATGAATTTTCTATAGTCTAATAGGACCTGACATTTAGTAGACTAGCCTTTTGGTTGCAAACCAATAGGTTGTAAATGGATTTTGAAAAAGAAACTAAAATCCGATGGAACTGTTGATCAATACAAGGCTCGCCTTCTAGCCGAAGGTTTTAGACATAGAGAAAATATAGATTTCTTCGACACTTTTTCAGCGGTCACTAGACTTACATCCATTAGGGTATTCATTTTACTAGCTTCTATTCATAACTTGGTGATACACTAAATGGATGTCAAAACAAGTTTTTAAATGGTGACTTGGAAGAAGAAATCTATATAGAAAAAACTGAAGGTTTTGTGATTCATGGGCAAGAAAATAAGGTCTGTAAGTTAGATAAATCTCAGTATTGTCGTAAACAAGCTCCTAAGTAATGACATGAAAAGTTTGATAACTTGATTATATCGAAAGAGTTTAAAGTGAATGAAAGTGACATGTATTTATTACAAATTTGAAAATGATATTTGCACTATCATATGTCTCTATGTAGATGACCTACTCATATTTGGTTCAAACATTCATGCTGTAAATAATGTGAAATCATTGTTGTATAATAACTTTGATATGAAAGTCCTCGGAGAAGCGAGTGTAATCCTTGGAATAAAGATTACTAGGTCAAACAAGGTAATTTCTTTGGATCAGTCTCACTACATTGAAAAGATCCTAAAGAAATACAAAGTCTTTGACTGTAAATCTGCTTACACACCAAATGATCCAAGTGTGAAACTTTTCAAGAACATTGGTGAAGGTATTAGACAAACTGAATATGCAAGCCTCATTGGTAGCCTCAGGTATGCCATTGACTATACTAGACCCGACATTGCCTACGCTGTGGGACTATTGTCCAGGTATAATAGTAGACCTAGAATGGAGCATTGACATGCTATCGAAAGAGTCACAAGATAACTAAAAAAGACCATGAGTCTCAGATTACATTATCAAAGATTTTCAACTTTCCTTGAAGGATATAGTGATGCTGATTGGAACACCATATCAGACGACTCCAAAGCAACCAGTGGCTATATATTTAGTATAGCCGTGTTGTATCTTGGAAATCGAAGAAATAGACAATAATGGCTCAATCTACTATGGAGTCTGAAATGATAGCACTAGCTACTGCTAGTGAAGAAACAAGTTGGTTGAGATGCTTGCTAGCTGAGATCCCTTTATGGGAAAAACCTATGCTAGTTGTGTTGATCCACTGCGATAGTACCGCGACTATTGAAAAGATTGAGAATCGTTATTACAACTGTAAAAGACGACAAATATGTTGTAAGCACAACATTGTTAGAGAGTTACTTTCTAATGGAACAATTATAGCGAATCATGTAC
Source organism: Cicer chorassanicum (assembly GCA_037974735.1). Lineage (NCBI taxonomy): Eukaryota > Viridiplantae > Streptophyta > Magnoliopsida > Fabales > Fabaceae > Cicer > Cicer chorassanicum. The sequence continues at coordinate 31,890,130 of JBBPBP010009779.1, forward strand.
GCACTAATGAAAATTTAGCAGATCCTTTGACAAAAGGATTAACTAGAGAGAAAGTCCTAAATACATCCAAAATGATGGGACTATTTCCAATAAATCAATGAGTCACTCATGATGGTAACCCGACTTAAAAGACTGAAGATCCCAAGAATTAGGTTAAATGGGTAATAACAAGTTATAGTGATATGAGATGAATATGCTATTATATCTCAAAGAAGCATGATTCTTGAATCGATGTAAGGATGAGATAATAGAAACTCTTAATAAGATCTATACTCTATGTGGAGTGGAGTACTCAACTAGAAGAGTACTCTTGATAGACCCGCCTATGTGAATATGGAAGTGAGGTCGCTTCCTATAGAATTTTGAGGCAGAATTTTTAGAGCGTTCACCATACTGAGATATACATGCAGGGCCATACATGCATAGACTTTTGAGAATACACCTTATGAAAAGTGTAAGACCCGTAATTTTAATTTGTGCTTTTTTGTTTTTAATGTGTTTTTATGTTGAATTCTGAGGCTTTTTAGCCAATTTTGTTGGTATTTTGAATGTTAAATGCCAATGATATTTTTATGAGACCCGTTTAAAATTATTTGGCGAAAAATAATTTAATTACATTGTGGATAATTTTTACCAGACTATTTTGTTAAAAATATCTATAGTTGGTAAAAAATTTATCTGTCAATTAAGTTGCAATGAGAATAGATATTTTTATCAAAATAGTTGGGGTGTGTGTGTGAGAGTTTTTGAAATTTGGTGGTATGAGATAAATATATATATATATATATATATATATATATATATAAGTGATGGAGAAAGAGAAACAAAAAGCCTCTAGCTTCAAGCCACACCATCCACCCTCCTTTCTTTTTCTTTCTCTCCGTAACCAAAAACAAAATTTTGTTTTTGTTTTTTTTTCAAAAACAAAACCTCCATTTTTCTTCGATTTCTGAGCTTTACTTCGAGAAGTGACTGAAGGGAAAGTTGCTCCTTGGCACGCTACGGTGCTAGTGAGCAAACTTTGGAAGCGACGTCGGGAACGAAGTTTTCACCGGAATTTATCGCGGTGCCGTAATCGGTTGTTAGAGCTACCGTTGAGGTAAGGGCTCCTTCCAAACTTTTAGTTTGCATTTAGGACCTTATGTGTGAATTTGTAGAAAATAAATTTGATGTGTTTGAGGTGTAGATTTGTGGAAAATGATTGAAAATTTGGAGATTTAAATGGGTGATTTATGGTTAAAAATTTGGAGATTTAAATTGGTGATTTATGATTGAAAATTTGGAGATTTAAATTGGTGATTTATGGTTGAAAATTTGGAGATTTAAATTGGCGATTTATGGTTAAAAATTTGGAGATTTAAATTGGTGATTTATGGTTAAAAATTTGAAGATTTAAATTGATGATTTATGGTTGAAAATTTGGAGATTTAAATTGGTGATTTATGGTTAAAAATTTGGATATTTAAATTGGTATTTATGGTTGAAAATTTGGAGATTTAATTTGGTGGTTTATGTTTGAAAATGTGGAGTTTTGAATTAATGTAGATTATTTGGTTGTAAAAGTTTGGTGTGTGAAAAAGATATAATTTTGGGAATTTTGTTGTGGTTGGATAAGTTTTAGTTGTGAACAAATTGTTATAAATATTTATGTTTATGTAGTTAGCTCCTTGAGTCTCGAAAAGGAATCGAGACCGTTGGCACCAAGTTAGCGGTGGAGAGAACTCTGATATATTAATGTTGTTGTGGTGATTCAAGTTTTGTGTAGTTTATGTGTTCATAATTAATATTAAGAATTTTTTAGATGTGATTTATGTGTGGATTATGGTTGAAAATTTTGGAGATTAAATTTGGTGATTTATGGTTGAAAATTTTGGAGATTAAATTTGGTGATTTATGGTTGAAAATTTTGGAGATTAAATTTGGTGGTTTATGTTTGAAAAGGTGGAGTTTTGAATACGGGTGATTCATAATTAAATTTGGTGTGAAATTTTGGAATTCGACTTGATTGAATTTGTTGTGTTTGAGATGTGGATGTGTGGTGAATGTGCGATTGATGTATCCATAATTGATGGCATATGCGTTACGAATTTTATGTATGAATATATGTTTGAGTATGCTCTGTGAAAAGATTGAAAAATCATTAGTGTTAAATGAGTATTAAAAAAGAAGAATCTTTTAATAGCTGTATTTACTTAATGGTTGTGGTGAAAAGAGTCAGAGTATGCTCATGCATTTCATAGTACATGGTGACCGCGATGGGCCATGGTGATAGTGGTGACCGGATGGGTCACGGGATGATGCCATGTGAATTGTTGGTTCATCTTATCCTTGCGGGGATTATCGCGTCGTGCTGATCTGTGAGAGATTGCACTCTAGAATGTGCTGATCTGTGAGCGATTGCACTCTAGAAAACAGTGTAAGGCCTGTGAGAGGCGACACTTTAGTAAATCGTGCTGATCTGTGAGAGATTGCACCTCGGTAATTAGTATTGGCTTGTGAGAGACCGTACAATTATGATTTACGCCATTTGAGGAGGGTTTTGGTTTGGAATTCCAGAGAGACCGTGCTGATCTGTGAGAGATTGCACTCTAGAATGTGCTGATCTGTGAGCGATTGCACTCTAGAAAACAGTGTAAGGCCTGTGAGAGGCGACACTTTAGTAAATCGTGCTGATCTGTGAGAGATTGCACCTCGGTAATTAGTACTGGCTTGTGAGAGACCGTACAATTATGATTTACGCCATTTGAGGAGGGTTTTGGTTTGGAATTCCGGAATCATGTGCATTGGCATATACGCATTACATTACGGTGCTTGGCACGCGAGTCATGTTTGATATATTGTGATGGTTGTATATACATACTCTTGTTGATTGTAATTGTGCCGTAATTGATGAATGTGATTGATTGATTTTGTGTGGTAAATATTGAATGATTGCGAAACGTTTTCAAAACTGAAAAGAGTCGAAGTATGGCCTGTGAGAGACCGTACAATGTTAAATGAGTATTAAAAAAGGGGAATCTTTTAATAGTTGCATTTACTTAATGGTTGTGGTGAAAAGAGTCAGAGTATGCTCATGCATTTCATAGTACATGGTGACCGCGATGGGCCATGGTGATAGTGGTGACCGGATGGGCCACAGGATGATGCCATGTGAATTGTTGGTTCATCTTATCCTTGCGGGGATTATCGCGTCGTGCTGATCTGTGAGAGATTGCACTCTAGAATGTGCTGATCTGTGAGCGATTGCACTCTAGAAAGCAGTGTAAGGCCTGTGAGAGGCGACACTTTAGTAAATCGTGCTGATCTGTGAGAGATTGCACCTCGGTAATTAGTACTGGCCTGTGAAAGACCGTACAGTTATGATTTACGCCATTTGAGGAGGGTTTTGGTTTGGAATTTCGGAATCATGTGCATTGGCATATACACATTACATTACGGTGCTTGGCACGCGAGTCATGTTTGATATACTGTGATGGTTGTATATACATACTCGGTTGTTGATTGTAATTGTGTCGTAATTGATGAGTGTGATTGATTGATTTTGTGTGGTAAGTATTGAATGATTGCGAAACGTTTTTGAAACTGCTGCAAATTTTAGCAGTTGTATTCGGCTACAAGCAGTGTGTAGTCGAATACAAATATTCAACTTTGCTACTGACTCGTGAAATAGCACTGTATTCGAATACAAGGGTGTTGTATTCGAATACGATAGTGCAGTTTGTTAAAAACTTCATTTTTCAACTTTGATTATGCATGTGTGGCATATGAAAACCTTTTCTAGATGTATGCTAAGTTGAAAGGTTATTTTGTGCATTTAAAATTTAAATGTTATGTGATATTTGTTAATTTCGGTTGGTGACCCTTTACAATTATTGTGGAAACCTGGGCTTTGCCCTCAGATAAGAATCAGGATCGTCCTACCGGTTAGTACCCTGGAGATGGGAACGAAGTTAGACTTACCTGGCCACTGCTGTGTCAGAAGGGTTTCTGCGGGACGCGTGGAGATCACATGGGTTATAGTTTTTTTGTAGCATGATCATATTAAATGGCTGTATAGGGGCTAGATGTCTATCTGTTGGTTGTATTTATTTCATTCTGGAAGACTGTACCTGTAAGACCCATTATCATTTGTCTAGAATATGATAATAAGACCCATACACCTTAATAAAACAGATGAACTAATAATGCATAATAAATTAGAATCACCATCATAACTGAAAACTACATTCATAAATATAGTTTACAACTTGTTTAGTAGATTCATAAAATATTACATCTTGAAAATAAACTACGATTGACTGATTACATCATAAAACAAAATATCAAATTCTGATTCCACGAGTTTGGAACTGATCTCTTATGATAAATTAGTGTCTCATTTTCCTCCAGCTGCTAATAAAAAAATAAATGGGATGAGATAAAATATCTCAGTGAGTTCTGAAAAATAATTGAGAAAACAGACTCAAAGAATTTCTCTCATAAATATGTATAAAACATGAATACAATTTTACATCTCAAGTTAAAACTCTCAATTTAATTTTTATAAAAATTTTACTCATAAAAATATTATTATTATTATTATTATTATTATTATTATTATTATTATTATTATTATTATTATTATTATACACAATTTTTTTTCTTCTGAAAAACATATGCATGACCTCAAATCTTTTCCTTTGAAATAAGGAAAAGTCGCTCAATATCTTGATGTAGGTCACCAAAATAATTGAGTCCTGATTGGTAAAGGTGGTCTGGCCAAACCCCAATCAGCGTCCTGATTGTTCTCCTTTACTTGTTATTCCATGCCTGAAATAACCTGAATGTCCCACCGTGAATAAGGTCATGCATGATATTGTACTAAACTTGAGATGTTTTGTATGAAATATCTTTATTATGTCATATATGAAATGCAACATTCATCCACAACAATTATAAATAAATTATCGATATACTAAATCCATAATAATTAAATCCTAAATCCTTAATTCAAAATAGAAATCATAGGCATAAAAAGAGTAATGAAAATAGTAACAACATAAGAGTCATGAAATTAATAACAATATGAGGGTCATGAAAATCATTTGGATGCATTTTTAAAACACCTATATGCGAAAATTCTATTTCCTAACACTCTAATTCTCCTAATCCGTAATAACCCAAAACAGTTTATTTAAAAAATTTCAGTGCCTAAAACCATCATACTAAAAGAAATTAATGTAACAAAACTAACAGTTGCACATACATATCAGCGAACATCAGTAACGAGCAGAAATCGTACTTGACAAGCATACTCAACATTAAATCTAGCTATGAGCATCTAATTAAATTTTTGTAGCATATACTTCATTCACAAACATCAGAACCAACCATTAACAACAATTAAATTTTTGTAACATATACTTCATTCACAAACATCAGAACCAACCATTAACAACAATTACATTTTTGTAACATATACTCATTCACAAACATCAGAACCAGCCATTAACAACATGCACATTCTAAATCAACAGATAAACTAAAATTTTCAACGGGCCTTCCTATTGGTCAGATTTCCTTTTTCTTCGATATTTTAATTCTTTTTCTCCATTCCTTTTTTTTTTCAACCAACTTCAGAATTTTGCAATAAAATTAAATCATCAATCTCACATGATATATAAAAAAAAACTTTAATAAACAGAACTCACAGTTTGTTAAAAGAGAAGATGGAGTTCTTATTAAATTGGGTTTTGAACTCCTTTTTGTTGAATTGCAGTTGGGCTCAACTTCTCCAATTTTGGGTCATTCTCCTTTGCTTCGAATCTTATTTCTAGAAATGGAGATACATATTTGGACATGCAAGGTTAAAAAACTGTTTTAATGAACTTTAAGAAGCTTTTGGGTTTAAAGGATTTGAAAAAAAAATAAAGGAAAATGAGAGGTTTGAAGATTGGATGAAGCTGGGGTTTGGGTTTGCTCACGGCAGAAGAAGAGAAGTGAACGCGTTTCTGAAGGAAAGAGAAAGAAGGGAGGAAAAAATGATATTTAAGGGTACACGGGAAATTACATGATTGTCTTTCATTTGTCCAAATATTTCAATAGTGCCATTTTCTTAATTAAATAAATTTTAAACTAATTATTTTATTTTTAAATTTAACAATTTTAATAATTAACTTTTAGACTTACAACATAGATAGGTTGTTACATCCTCCACCACTTAAAAAAAAAATTTTGCCCTTAAAATTCAGATAATTACCTATTGAAAAAGGTAAGGATACTCCTTTTGCATGTTTGTCTCTGCTTCCCATGTTGCTTCTTCTACCGAAGATCCTTCCTAAACAACCTTCACTAAGGGAATTTCTTTGTTTCTCAATGCTTTTACACTTCTATCTATAATTTGGACTGGCATTGGGTTATAAGTAAGGTTTGACTTGAGTTGGACATACACATGACTCAAGATTTGATGATGGTTAGGAATGTATTTCTTTAATTGGGAGACGTGAAAAACATTATGTAGATTGGATAAATTGGGTGGCAAAGCTATTCTGTATGCAGAGGGACCTATCCTCTGCAATATTTGAAAGGGTCCAACAAAACGAGGGTTTAGCTTCTTGACCTTTAGCACTCTTCCAATGCCAATAGTGGGGGTAATTCTTAAAAAAACATGATCGCCCTCCTCAAACTCCAAAGGCCTTTTCCTGATGTCAGCATAGCTCTTTTGCCTACTTTGGGCTATCTTTAGTTTATCCTTAATGACCTTAATCTTTTCAATGGTCTCTTGGATAACTTCACGACCTAAAATCCCCTTATCTCCTACTTCTGACCAACATAACGGTGTCCTACATTTTCTTCCATATAAAGCCTCATAAGGTGTCATGCCAATGCTGGCATGGTAACTGTTGTTGTAGGAAAATTCTACTAGAGGCAAATGCGTATCCCAGTTTCCTCCTTGCTCTAAAATGCAAGCTCTCAGCATATCCTCCAAAGTCTGAATGGTTCTTTCAGTTCGGCCATTAGTTTGGGGATGGTAGGCAGTACTAAGGTGTAGTCTAGCTCCTAGAGACTTTTGAAAGGCCTTCCAAAACATGGAGGTAAACTTAGGGTCCCTATCTGATATGATACTAAGAGGCACCCCATGCAACCTCACTATTTCCTTAATGAATAACTTGGCTAGTTTGAGGGTGTTGTAGTTTGACTTTACTAGTAAGAAATGGTCTGACTTAGTTAATCTGTCCACAATCACCTAAATGGAATCATACCCAGTGTGGGTATGTGGCAAACCTACAACAAAATCCATAGAAATTGAGTCCCATTTCCATTCAGGTATTTCCAGAGGCTGTAGCAATTCTGCTGGCCTCTGATGTTCTATTTTCACCTTTTGGCAAGTTAGGCATTGACCCACAAAAGTAGCCACATCAACCTTCATACCTGGCCACCAATAATTTTTCTTAAGGTCTTGGTACATCTTGGTAGATCCATGATGGACTGTCATGTTACTTTTATGAGCCTCCTCTAGTATCAGTCTCTTTAATTCTGAATCCTTAGGTACACAAATTCTGCCCTTAAATAAAATTGTTCCATCTCTTGCCCTTGTAAATCTTTCTTGGTCTTTTCTAAGTTGCAACTCTTCATCCATCCCTTGAGATTACCTAATTTGGTCTCTAAGTCCACTAGTTATTTCTAGCTTATTTAAAAGAATTCCCCCTTGGAGGATTGTCATATTTAGGTTCAAGTCCCTAAGGTTTTCTAACAATGCAAGTTCTTGGATCATTAGATGAGACATATGTAGGGATTTTCTGCTCAATGCATAAGCCACTACATTGGCCTTGCCTGGATGGTATTTCAGTTCAAATTCATAATCTTTCAAAAACTCCACCCACCTTCTCTGCCTCATGTTAAGTTCCCTCTGGTCAAAGAGATACTTTAGGCTCTTATGATCACTGAAAACATCAAATTGTCCTCCATACAGATGATGCCTCCAGATCTTCAAGGAAAACACTATGGCAGCCAATTCTAGGTCATGAGTGGGATAGTTCCTCTCATGAGGTTTTAGTTGTCTTGAAGCATAAGCCACTACTTGGTTGTTTTGCATCAATACACAACCTAAACCTTTCAGGGATGCATCACAATACACTTCAAATTTTAAGGTTGGATCTGGTATGGCTAGCACAGGAGCAATGGTTAACTTGGTCTTAAGAGTCTGAAAACTCTTTTCACATTTTAGATCCCACACAAACAGTTGGTCCTTCCTAGTCAGTCTGGTCAAAGGCAGGGCAACTTGGGAGAATTTCCTAATGAATCTCCTATAATACCCCGTCAGTCCTAAGAAACTCCTAACCTCTGTCACATTCCTCGGATGTTCCCATTTCAGCACTGCCTCTACTTTGGAGGGATCCATTGCCACTCCTTTCTTATTGATCACATGGCCTAGAAACTTTACTTCTGACATCCAAAACTAGCATTTGCTTGGTTTGGCATAAAGTTTTCTATCCCTTAGTACTTGCAACACTATTTGAAGATGACTTGCATGTTCTTCAGGGGTCTTAGAGTATATTAGTATGTCATCTATAAATACAATCACAAACTTATCTAAGTATGGCCTAAAAATTCTATTCATGTAATCCATGAACACAGTTGGGGCATTGGTTACACCAAAAGGCATAACCAAAAATTCATAGTGCCCATACCTAGTTCTAAAGGTTGTTTTTGGTACATCTTCTGATTTTATTCTGATTTGGTGGTACCCTGATCTCAAGTCAATTTTGGAGAACATAGTAGCTCCCCCTAATTGGTCTAAAAGGTCATCAATTCTGGGCAGAGGGTACTTATTCTTGATGGTCACTTTATTTAATTTTCTATAATCTATGCATAACCTCATACTGCCATCCTTCTTTTTTACTAAGAGAACAGGGGCTCCCCAAGGAGACACACTCGGTCTGATAAACTGCTTGGTTATCAGGTCTTCTAATTGGTTTTTCAACTCATTCAATTCTAATGGAGACATCCTGTAAGGGGCAATGGAGATTGGCCCAGCTCCAGGAACCAAATCTATTGAGAACTCTATTTCTCTTTCAGGAGGCAATGATGTCACATCCTCTAGAAAGACATCCTCGAACCCACTGACTACAGGAATATTGGATAAGTCCATTTCATACCCTGAGTTAGAGGATAATAATAATAGCACACCTTGAACCCCACTGGTCAAACATTGGAAGAGTAGAGAACTATTGGTCAAGGAGGGATATTTGGTTTCCTCTGGTTGGGAAATTCCTGGAGGAATTATGACTTTCCTACCATGGCAAATCAAAGTTACTGAATGATCAGACATCCAGTCCATTCCTAATATGATGTCCAAGCCCTTAAGGGGCAAACATACTAGGTTTATTAGATAAACTCTATCATACAGAGTGATGGGACACTGATGACATACTAAGGAGAGCTCTATTGAATTTTTAGATGCAGTGCTTACAACTAAGGGATAAGACATTTCAAGTATAGGGAGATTATGTTGTAAAACAAAATCAGAAGATATGAAAGAATGGGATGCACCAGTGTCAAACATGACAATTAAAGGGATTTCATTTATGAATCTAGTGCCAATTATTAGATTATGATTCATACCTTTCTTTGCACTGAGAGCAAAGACCCTTCCAGTGTTAGGCTTGTTTGGGTTGGACTCTGCTTGTTTTTTGCGTACTGGACAAAAGGGAGTCATATGACCAGGTTGTTTACAGTAGTAGCATACTTGCTTTCCAACCAAGCACTCTCCTCCATGATCTCTGCCACACTTAGGACACTTCTTTGCTCTTGGAGAACTAGAGGTTTGTACTTGTTTTTCCTTCCCTTGGGGAGTCTTTACCTTTAATTGCTGGCCGAAATTTCCAGACTCTTTCTTTTGTTGCCACTTAGCTTGCCTCTCCTCTTGTACCTTCTTTAAATTGTCTTCAATAATGTAGCTCTTATGTACAAGAGTAGAATAGTTAGTAAGCTCCATATGGCCTATGTTCCCTCTAATTTCAGGCCTCAATCCCCATTCAAACTGGTTTATCTTCCATTCTTCTATGGGTGCATACTGGGCATGTGGGGAAAATCTAGCCAGTTCTTCAAACTTAGCAACATACTCTGCAACCGACATGTCTCCTTGTTGTAGGTGTACAAACTCCAACTCCTTTTGTCTTCTGGCATTTTTTGGATAATACTTGTCTAAAAAGGCCACCTCAAAGTGTTCCCAATTCATATGGGTTCCTTGAGTCTGAAGATAAACCTTTGCACTCCTCCACCAATACTCTGCCCCACCCTTTAGTAGATGTGCATCAAATGCCACTTTTTGTTCTTCAGTACAAGGCACTACTTTAAATGCCCTTTTAATCTCATCCAGCCAAGCTTGGGCCTCTGAGGGATTATGGCTGCCCTGGAATGTTGGAGGCTGCAACTTAAGAAAATCATAAAACACCCTATTGGCATTTGGAGCGCTTTCTCTTTGCATTGCCATTTGTTGTACCAGATTATGGGTTGTTGTTGCTTGCATTTGAATAGCTTCCATAACCCTTTCCCATGGTTCAGCATTGGGTGGTGGAGTCATACTATCTTCAGGGGCGAGATTCCTCCTAGATCCTTCAGCCATAATTCTGCATACCATACACAAAATACTAAGCTGATCAAACTTAATATTAGGTGAAATGATAATTAGAATGTATAGTAAAACAAAACTATTCTAATTCCTAACACATAACCCATAGTCCTATTGAATCGACATGGCTCGGATACCAAAATGTAAGACCCATTATCATTTGTCTAGAATATGATAATTAGACCCATGCACCTTAATAAAACAGAGGAACTAATAATGCATAATAAATTAGAATCACCATCATAACTGAAAACTAAATTCATAAATATAGTTTACAACTTGTTTAGTAGATTCATAAAATATTACATCTTGAAAATAAACTACGATTGACTGATTACATCATAAAACAAAATATCAAATTCTGATTCCACGAGTTTGGAACTGATCTCTTATGATAAATTTGTGTCTCATGTTCCTCCAGCTGCTAATAAAAAAAATAAATGGGGTGAGATAAAATATCTCAGTGAGTTCTGAAAAATAATTGGGAAAACAATCTCAAAGAGTTTCTCTCATAAAAATGTATAAAACATGAATACAATTTTTCATCTCAAGTTAAAACTCTCAATTTAATTTTTATAAAATTTTTACTCATAAAAATATTATTATTATTATTATTATTATTATTATTATTATTATTATTATTATTATTATTATTATTATTATTATTATACACATTTTTTTTCTTCTGAAAAACATATGCATGACCTCAAATCTTTTCCTTTGAAATAAGGAAAAGTCGCTCAATATCTTGATGTGGGTCACCAAGATAATTGAGTCCTGATTGGTAAAGGTGGTCTGGCCAAACTCCAATCAGCGTCCTGATTGTTCTCCTTTACCTGTTATTCCATGCCTGAAATAACCTGAATGACCCACCGTGAATAAGGTCATGCATGATATTATACTAAACTTGAGATGTTTTGTATGAAATATCTTTATTATGTCATATATGAAATGCAACATTCATCCACAACAATTATAAATAAATTATCGATATACTAAATCCATAATAATTAAATCCTAAATCCTTAATTCAAAATAGAAATCATAAGCGGAAAAAGAGTAATGAAAATAGTAACAACATAAGAGTCATGAAATTAATAACAATACGAGGGTCATGAAAAATCATTTGGATGCATTTTTAAAACACCTATATGCGAAAATTCCATTTCCTAACACTCTAATTCTCCTAATCCGTAATAACTCAAAACAGTTTATTTAAAAAATTTCAGTGCCTAAAACCATCATATTTGGACATGCAAGGTTAAAAAACTGTTTTAACGAACTTTAAGAAGCTTTTGAGTTTAAAGGATATGAAAAAAAAAATGAAGGAAAATGAGAGGTTTGAAGATTGGATGAAGCTGGGGTTTGGGTTTGCTCACGGTAGAAGAAGAGAAGAGAACGAGTTTCTGAAGGAAAGAGAAAGAAGAGAGAAAAAAAATGATATTTAAGGGTACATGGGAAATAACATGATTGTCTTTCATTTGTCCAAATATTTCAATAGTGTCATTTTCTTAATTAAATAAATTTTAAATTAATTATTTTATTCTATTTTTAAATTTAATAATTTTAATAATTAACTTCTAGACTTAAAAAATAGATAGGTTGTTACAGTACCTATACCATATATTGTCAGCTTGACTTTGATTTTGATAGGTCCTTGTACCACTTTTTGATATGACTTGGGGAAGTTAAAATTCTTGGGGCAATGCTTTTATACAGGTGTCTGCCGAGAATATTTCAGGGGTATGAGCTACGTTGGAGAGGTCTCACAGCCCCGGTGTATTTTTCTGTTTTAAATACTTTGGATTTTCATTTCAAAACTGTTTCCGCTGCTTGTAATTATTGATGACTTTCATCGTTGTGATACGACTTAAATATTTTATCCAAAAGTATTTCTCTCTTTATTATGAATTTAAATTTGTTTTAAAAAAAATTGGGCTGTTACAAAAAGGTTGTGTGTGGATTTGATGTTAGAAACATAGTTCAAAACTACGAGTCACTCTTGTTGATGTTAGGGATAGAGTTCAAAAACACTTCTGCTTATGTACAATCTTATAGAAGTGTTTGACACTATATCATAAACATTTTTTAAATTCAAGTAGGAGATTGTTGGAAATGGTGATGAGAATAATAGGAGCTAGTTGGTGTGAATTGAAAAAATAAGGAAGTCCCACATAGGAGGGATGACACACTAGTAGTGTTATAAGGTGGAGGTATGTCAATTGGGGTGTGCCATAAGGGGTACTCAATTTTGTGAAGGGGTGAGAACACGCAATACACGCGCGCATGTGCACCGCCGCTGCTTGTCCGATCGACTCTGCCCTCCACCGAGTCAACATTCAACATCTGATCTGGTCAATTCTTTTCCCGAATTCGCACATCAATTTTTGTCCCGACAAAATCTAGCATTTTTCGCATTACAAAACACAAATGAATTCCATACGAAAAGTCTATTGAACATAGCAAGGGTAACAATGAAAGACTCGCCATAGCAATTAAAAATGCAAAAATTGATTAAAAAAAAGACTAAAACAAAATTTGTAGAAATTCATGTATTTTAAAATGTAATAATATTGACACCATTGTGAATAAATAGCTTATTTCATAAATTTATATAACAGTTCCAAATCAAAGTCTATAAAACATCTTAAAATATATTAATTACTAAAGATGATTTCAGTTAACAACTTTTGTTAAAAAAGACCTATGGTTAGTGACAAAAAAATCTACATTATTCCCCGATACATACTATGGCAATTAATTTTAACATATTAACCATTGTAAATCTGACAATTAATTTTACTACTGCTATGATTTGATATCAGCATAATTAACGATGCAATTCCAAAACAAAATTAAATGAGAAAATAAAATAAAAAGATGTATTGAAATGAAGCACAATTACCTGTAATGCACTCTTATAGAACCAATCCAAATGCCATCAACTATTCAAAATGAAAGAATAAAAAAGTATTAAAATTAGAAGCAAAAATCAACTTTGGAGTAATTTTATCTGCTTAAGTTTAATTAAAAAGATATGGTAAGGAAATGAATGGTGGAATGTATCGAGCATCAAAATTTATTTGTATGAAAACTTGATGAATTAATTCAACCGCCACCAAATCAAAAGATGAAACTAAGAAATATGTAGAATTGAAAATTAAACTTCATTCACAATTCAAAATACATGAACAAATTTTAACACATGTCCTCAAATAAGTTGTCATCAGTTCCAAAACATTCAATTTTGTTGGATTAAAAAAATACAGTTTAAGATGCAATTATAAAGTACCTTACATGCAACATTAATTGTCATGATGCTATTAGAGTTAAGTCCCAAACAAATCAAGTGTAAACAACATGCCAAAAATAGTTGATAAGAAAATTAGAGCATAAGCTGATATAAAATCTAGGGCAACGAAAAAATGAATCATAGAAATGAAAGATGTGAGAAGAAATAGAAGGTGAAAAAAAAAGAACAAAGAAAGTGTGGTTGATAGAGATGCAAATGGATTATTTGCTCTGGAGGTCATTGTGAGAGAATATAAAATTTGTGCTACTAACTATTAGTTTTATTGTAATTATTTTTGTTGAAAGAATTTATGGACCAAAATTTAAATAAAAAATATGAAGATTGGATTTTGTATCTGCTTAATTAGACCGATATCCTCAAAACGTAAGAAATTCAATTTTACTCATTTTATTATCACTCACCCCATTTAAAAAAATTGCTTTAAAATTATACTCTTTCATCAAAAAATTTGGTAAATAATTTTATTTTCTTAAAAATCTGGTATACAAATTAACACTACCGAAAATTTAAATTTTAAAAAATTCGGTATGCAAATTTTTATAAAAATTGTCAAAAGATTCTAAATTAAAAAAAAAAAAAATTCTAATAGTATAAGTTGTGTACTGGAAATTTCCAATAGTTGATTTTCTTTATCGAAATCCAAAGTTTGAAATTTTCAGTATGTTTTCATTTTGCAATACCGAAATTTTCATATTGTTGAAAAATTCAGTATGTATTTTTTTTAAAGTAGGGATAAAAATCACAATTATATAGGTTTGACTGAAACATTCACAACTGATCAAATTTTTTAGTCACGAGAAATTATCATATCATGGGAAAGAGAGGTTGACCAACAAAATTGAGTAGTTGTTATCAGTACTCGTTCTGACATAGAGACTAGAAAGAGAAGAAGGAAGGCAAAATTAATTATCGATTGTGATAGATGTGAAAAATATAAGTTAAATAAATATAACTAAGGAACTTCAACTAAAATGTGTGGTTGTTTGTTTAAAATTAGATCGAGACCATTGAAGAATGGTGAGTGGCGGATTATTAGTTTAATATGTGGACTTCACAATCATGAGTTAGTGACTACTTTTGAGAATAATGCATTCGTGGGACGCTTAAAAGAAGAAGATAAGACACATGTTGACGAGCTCACGAAGTATCATGTTGCACCGAGACACATGTTGACATCTTTGAGAGATCGACATAAAGAGAACATGACTAATACCTCTCAAATTTATAAGACACGAACCACATGTCGGAAGAATTTGAAAACGCCTAGAACTGATATGCAACATCTGTTGAAGTTACTTGAAGCTGAGAAGTATGATTGTTGGAGTAGGACCCATGAAGACTCCAACGTTGTGAGTGACATGTTTCGGGCGCACCCAGACTCCATAACTTTTTTGAACATGTTCCCTCTTGTATTGATCATGGATAACACCTACAAAATCAACAAGTATTAGTTATCATTGTTTGAAATTGTTGGTGTAACTTCAACTAAGTTGATATTAAACGTTGCATTTTCTTACATGGACTGTGAACGTCAAAAGAACTTTTGTTGGGCATTGGAGAAGTTAAAAGAGTTGTTTGTTTCAAATACCTCATTTTCTCACCTGATTGTAACTGATAGAGAACTTGCTTTGATGAATGCATTTAAAGTTGTATTTGCATCTTCAACAAATTTACTTTGTCAACTTTATATCAACAAAAACGTTGTAGTCAAATGCAAACAATACATATTGAAGAAAGACATATTGCATTTGAAGTTAAGTGTTGAGCGAGTTAAAGGGAAATTCTTTTGTTTTTACTGATTGTGTCCTTCATTGCCAAACCTGGGAAATATCCTTCATGTTGTGACAAAGTGATGGAATTAGTTTTAGGCTTTATCAGTTAAGTTGTTTATTTCTGTCTAATTATTTCATTTTAATGTTTATTATGTTTAATTCTTTTTGCTATGTGTTTGATTATTTTTAAATCTGGGTGGTTTAATTGTGGTTCTTATTAATTCAACTTGTAATCGTTAGTGTGTTAGCGCGAGTATCATTGACATAGAATGAATTGGATGATAATCAATGACAATCAGTCTCTAAAAAGTTTTTTTTTTACTGGTCTCCATAACAAACAAATGACATGATGGTGCAAATATTGATATCGATAAGGTTAAATCGAGTAGTCACTTTCAAAAGAGGTGTTAAACCATATTTTATCTTCTCATTATGTGTGCCTAGGTTGAAGTAATAACAAATCATTATCTATTACATAGTATTTGAGAATTTTATTTTTTTACCCAACTTATTTGAGAAGTAAATAATGGAATAATTGTCTTGCTATTAGACTATACAACAGCTAGTTGGAGAGTTAGAATTTTAAAATCTAACTTTGTACCAAATTATAACAAAAATGTAGCAAGTTATAGCAAATTATAACAACACCATTGAAAGATATTTATTATAATTGCAGGGTAATTAAGAAATTGTTCAATGATAACCAATCAAGTAATTACTCAATTAATCACACAATTGGACATAAAACTTATAAATTGTATAAAACAACTTGTGAAATTAAGTTAAAAGAGAACCTCCCAGCTACTATTGGACAGATATCGGGCACGACACTAATACTGATACGTCGATACTAATAATGATTTTAAAAAATAAATTAGTTAAATGTAATCAATGTGTCAATATAGTATATATGTCAGAGATGAAAATGTTTCAGATACTATGATACACCTTCTATTAGAGGTGTTGGTGCTAGAAAGACTGTTACCAGCTGAAACAATTTCAAGATCATCTTCTGACATAAAAAAAAAAAATGGATGTAATAAGGTTGCTTAAGGATAATTCTCTTCTGCCAATTGCAGCTTACCAAGTTACTATGCGGCCCATTCTAGCACTAGGTGTTTATGCTGAAAAGTTGATCAAATATTCAATTAGTTCTCACCAATGAATATTAAATTAAACTCTATACACATAACACAAGTTTGACGATAATAGACAAAAGTGACCCTTCTATTTTTATTTCTAACCGAGGCACTAGTTTTATTGTAGCTTCAACAATTATTTGTTCTTAACCTGCCATGAAATTTTATAAACAATTCAATTATGTGTAAAACTATGTAGCCAACAACTTCAAACTACTTGTATTAAACATGTAACAATTCAACTTGTATTCTTTTATTTCCAACATACTATTATGTATTAGATCACTCAATTTTCGCTATTCAACCAATTCTCCATGTCAATTTAATCAGAATAATATAAAAAATAAACAATAAACTGCAAAAATAAAAAATTATAAACTATTAAAGCCTCATAATATGTCAAAATTAAAATCTCAAATTAATAATGAAAGGGGTCAAAATATGTCAAGTAGATTTAACATGTCAAAACACAAATTAGGTACCCTATTTGAATTAATCGTCAAAATAAATAAATGAATTAATTAAATACTATACCTTTCTTTTTCGACTTCTGCTGCTACAACTCAATCTGCATCTACAATTCGACACACTCAAATTGAGGAAGAAGGGAATTTTATAATCCATTTTATTTTGAATCCATTTTATTATAATCCATTTTAACATAATCTATTTTATTTTTATTAAAAATTTTAATATATTTATTTTATGATTTTTATAAGTACCGGAGAACTATTATGTTTTTCATATATGATATAGAAAAATATAAATAATAAGATAATTAAATAGAACTCTCAATAGCACGAAAATTTAATGGATCCAACATAAGATGTAAACACACTTAATAAATATGTCACTTTTACTTCTTTCATGATACATGTGAATGATGAGATATTTACAAGAAATTCATTGGAGGAATTAATAAAGATAAAGGTTGTTCTTGATTCTTCCTTTACACATTGTATGGTTGAGGTGAAAATAGAAGGAAGGAAAGTTGGAGAAGGGAAAGTACTAATCCCAAAAATCTTTCCATTGTTTGGAAGCAAAAGAAAACCAGAAGGAAAGAAACTTTCACACATGGGGCCCACAAAAATTGTTTCTTTCCGCCTAGAAAGTTATCTAACTAGTAAACATGTTGTGTTTCTACAATTTTACCCTCATATATGTTGGCTTCAATATTTTTCTAGGTAAACTCACATATGGTATATGGTGCCATATTATTTGTAAATATCATATGATATTTTTTTTTTTTGAGTAAATCATATATACACACACATTAATATCACATTTTTTTATGTAAGGATATATTTATGTGATTCATATATATA
>JBBPBP010009779.1:31917384-31930947 GCA_037974735.1 Cicer chorassanicum
AAATTCATCAAATTTTTCAAACAAAACTCATAAAATAAATAATTATCTTTAATATAATGCAAATTTCATCAAATGCATAACTCAAATATTCAAATAAACTCATATTTTCATCTCCAACAACATCAAATAAAGAATGAAAATATGAGTTTATTTAATTATTTAAGTTATGAATTTGATGAAATTTGCATTACATTGAAGATGATAATTAATTTGATGGATTTTTTTTGAAATTTTTGATGAATTTTTTGAATTTTAGTAAAAAAAAAGGATAACATTGTTGACATTTTAAAACATAAAAGATCTAATTGTCACTTAAAATTAAAATAAAGGACCAAATCGGAAGGGAAAAAAAAGATATAGGAATAAAGCGTTAACTGAAATTAAGTTAATGAATCTATTTAGCCCAAAAAAAAATAATGTAACGGTATTTTTGATAGTAAAATAGGCTACAGCAAAATTAAAATGTCTACTTTATGTGAGAATGATAAAAATATTTATCAACCATTAGATCAAAATAGATGGTTGAAATTAAAAAGCTCTTTTTAAAAACTCATTTATCTTTCCTTAATCTATTATTTTTTGAATTCGTTCAACTAACTTTAGAGAAAGAAATGAATAATCTCACTTTACACTTTATCCCCTTTCCCATCTACTTTTCACAAAAATAGATAATAAAAAACAATTTTCCAATCACATTATTTTCTTCTATCCCACCCACCACCATTAACATTGTATATCCGAATAGAATAAACTTGTAACTTCTATTATTTTTTGTGAAACTTCAAAAAAAAATTATTATAGCATAAATTGGTTCAACAGGTTCCAATCTTAGGATATTATTTGTTTTATTAAAATCGAGAACTCCAGAAATGTTAGGAGATATATTGTTAATTTAGGTTGATATTATCTATGAGAAAGGAAGTGAAACACTACTCACCCAATTCTTTATTTCTACAACATTCTAAAATTTACCATCTCTTTTAATGTTAAAAAAAAAAACAATATCTCCTATTTTACTTCCCATCATACCCTTTGCAATTTTCTATTTATTATTGTGTTAAATTCTTATTAGGTATCTTTAAAACTGCTCAACAGTTTAAAAAAGAAAGAATTTGGTAGATTAAACTGCTATCATTTATCAACTGATATTTCGTATGCATGGTTCCACTCTATTGCATGAGGTGCACATAAACCAAAGACACAGGAAGAGACAACAAATCAAAAATCAAGTCTCGAGATTTTATAAGTGTCACACTATTTCTTTAAAACTAAAAGCTTTGAGAAAAGTTAATTTAAATTTAACTAAAAATTATAATTCTCAAACATGATTTTGAAGAACTTAAGAGAGAAAATGTGACTCTAAAAAATAAAATTATTTTGAAACCTTCAAAGGAAGTCAATTGTAACACAGTCAAATATGAAATAGCTTTTCAAGTTTTCCTTGCAAACAACATAGATAGAAGCAAGCTTGCATCTATAATCTATGGTATTAGCAGAAATAATAAGAGAGGAATTGGTTTTACAGAAACAATGGTTAAACCCAAGTTTATTCCCTCTAATGATATGTGTATTGTCTGCTCCAAGAAAGGTCACAACAGAATAACTTGTCTTATGCTAAAAACATGGAAAGACAAGAAATCTTTCTCAACTAACAAACTAGGGCCCATCCAAATTTGGGTACCAAAGGACAATTATTTATCTTGTAGATGTCCTTAGCAACAAAGTTGAAACACTAGTTATGGTACCTAGATAGTGGATACTCACAACTATTGATGGCAAAAAAGCTTATGTCCCAAGACCTGACTCTGGCGGAAGGAGGACTGGTCAACATATTATACATTAGATAAACCAGAACTATCAGATGAACCAGAATTATTAGAGGAATAAAGAGTATAAGAGGAATCAGAATTGGCAGAGGAACATGATACATCAACATAATCATATTTGTCAAACGAACAATCAGAATTAGGAGATATCCCTGAACACTCCAATCAAGTTCATCAAGAATGCAAACCTGGGTGCGACTATAAATCCCTTCATCCAGAATCTCTAATAAGAGGATATGCATATTATAATATGAAAACTAGAAATGAAGAACCAAGAGGGTTTTCAGAAACAATTCATGTTTAAGTTATATTTTTATGTTCTTTATTTAACTACCCGATTTTATGTTAATTATGAAAATAAGAAGATTGACCTTAAAAATACAAATCGAGTTGAAGATTCTGCAGGTTCAGGAAAACCAGAGGAACCAGATAAACCAGATGAATTAGAAACTGAATAGAACATCAGAGAATAAGACTATCAACGTCAGAACAAGTCAAGATCCTCTAGAAGCTAAAAATGGATAGAATTACAAGTCATTTAGACTATCTGATTATTGGGAATGCCAATGATCATTTGAAGACCAAATCAGCCCTCAAGGTCACTTATCTGTTTGGTCTGCACTTAGTGTTTGAGTCTACCTCTGTTGATGAAGCTCTGACAGATGATGGATGGATTTTGGCAATGCAATACTCAACTCTAATGGATGAAACATCAGTTGGAAGTTTACAAGCTTTATGAGAGTAACATTTATATTTAATGCGATAATACATCAGCTTTGTTTAACTAAAAATTTTTTCATTCTAGGGAAAAACATATAGAAATCAAACATCATTTTTTTTTTGTCCAAAAGGGTATTTTAAACATTCAAGTTGGCAACATTGTTCATCAGTGGATAGATTTCTTTACAAAACCCTTTGCTGAGTACATATTTTATTAAGAAAAATCTAAACTTGGTTTTAATGTCTAAATGATGTTCTGGTTTATATATGCATTGCTTCTGGTAGAATAGAATTAGTAGTTAAACTTATATATGCTTTGCTCTTATACATTGAATATGTACTGACTTTCTAGTCATTTGCAATTCAATCTTGTTGTTTGTGTATGATTATGTTGAATGCTCTGATTGACATCCATTCACTCTTTTTGTTTGATAACAAAAGAGGGATATGAGGTTTTGCACACAATCTTAAAACAGATTGTATATACTCTTATTTAAAACATTTAAAAAGGGGGAGTATATAATTTGAAAAACTATCAAAATGTTTCTTATAACTCTTACTTTTAAATACATGCTTAGAGTTAGGGGGCTTTGTGGATTGTTATTGTTTTACTTTGTTTTTATTATTAAATAAATTGTTCAAAAAAATTACCATTTTTCATCATCAAAAGGGGGAAGATTGTTATAACCAGATAGGTTCTAGGATCAATTCCTTCATCATGTTTTGATGATAACAAAGATATTTTGTGAGAATAATTTATTGCACTAATGATTTCATCGAGTGTGTAGTAAATAGAACCAGGAAATGGAGGAAACGATATCAGAGGAAGATATCAAACGAAATGAAAATGTTAGAGAAAACGAAGACATCAAAGTCAAGCAAAGTCAGCACAATGTTTAGACTCTGGTTATTACATGTACTATTGTGTGTGTGCATCTACCTTTGAAGATTTGCCTCTAAAGCATTTTCCTAGGGTGCCTCTGAAGCTTTTGCGCGTCTACCTCTGAAGACTGAAGCATGCCTCTATTTAGAATGACTATGAAGTTTGGAGTTGCCTCTGAAGCGCTTACTACAGTAACTTCTAAGCTTCTATTCGAGTTGACTCTGAAGCTCAAGTTTCGCTCGATCTAAAGAATGCAACTTGCTCCAAGATGCTACCTCTAATTCGCAACATGCTATGAAGATGCAACAAGGTGACGTTGCCCATGCCCTAATTCTAAGTCATGCATTTTTGCCTCTGCCTCTAACTACCTGAACCAAGCAACACAACATCTAACATCGATGATAAAGTTATGTTCTGATGAAGAAAGCCAACGCCCCAATGAAGATTGAGTTGTTTCATGATTCTGATGGTCCAAGAACATATTATGATATGTTATCACTTCTTAAACAAGCGTACGCTCAGAAGATTGAAGGAGAATTATTTTCAAACGATATCTGAACATTCTTGCACATAATCATTCTAGAAGATTTGGTTGAAGATTTGTTTTGGAATTAATCAAACTTCAACGGTCATATTCCCAAACCATATCTATCAAAGTTTACTTTTTGTGAAGATCTCTGTTCACCTCGCACAAGGACGATACGCTTAGAAGATTTTCTTGAAAATTATTTTGGAATTAATCAAGCCTAAACGGTCATATTCCATACCGTATCTATCATGGTGTATTTTTTGTGAAGATTTTTGTTGACCTTACACATTAAAGATACGCTCATAATTTGTTTAGGACAATATTGAAACCTTAAT
Organism: Cicer chorassanicum; assembly: GCA_037974735.1. Taxonomy (NCBI): domain Eukaryota; kingdom Viridiplantae; phylum Streptophyta; class Magnoliopsida; order Fabales; family Fabaceae; genus Cicer; species Cicer chorassanicum. Next base: position 31,921,678 of record JBBPBP010009779.1, read on the forward strand.
TCATGTTATATAAAAGGATAAATTATGAAGAAGACAATAACACAACATAACAACTCAGAAAATCTTACGAACTCAAAATTCCCTAAGTATTCAGAATTCAAGGTTTCAATAATTAGTTTTAGAAAACCATACTCGGTGCTTAGTGCTCAGTTTTAGTGTGTTCATTGTAATCAATCCGCTTAGAAAAGGAAAAATAGAACTCAGTTTCACCCTTTTGTAATCCAACCTAGGAGTGGCTATTCTCCTTTAACGACTTGTAGGTTTTCAAGTTAGAAGTTGAGAAGACTTGACTTGTAGGGTCAAGGTATTGTACTGCCTCAACGGTCTATATGTTTCAGGTTGGAAAGTGAGAAAACTAACTTGTAGGGTCATGTGTTGTAATTTAGGTTTGAATTAGTGGATAAATTCTTATGTGTGAGGAGACTAGACGTAGCGGCCACGTTGACAGTGAACCAGTATAAATCATGTTGTTTCTGGTCTGTTTATCTGTTCTAAGTATCTCGAATTAGAATTTTGAAAATAAGTTTTTAATAAGATAAAACACAATTCAACCATTTTTATCGTGTTATTACACCTTCAAATGTTGGCTTTGATGTATGTTTTTCCTCTATGATAGTTAAGCAATCTTCTTTCTCTATATGTCTTTATCTTACAGTAGTCAAACACTTATAATTCTCTGTGTGCTTCTACTCTATGGTAATTAAGCAAATTTATTCTCTCTATATGTTTCTACCTTATAATAATTAAATATTTTTTTGCCTTAAATATATGTTTGATCTCCATAAATTAGCGTTTTTTTATTTTTATTTTTCGTCCCTAACTTTTTTTGTTTCAAATTTTACCTTGTAAGTTTAATTTTGTTTTTAAATCGTCTTTGTTTTTAGTTACTATTTAAAAACTTGAGATGACAAAGGGAGAATGGAAAAAAAAAACGTAAACTTACATGAATGAAAATTAAAAAAAAAAAAGTGTGAGCTTACAAAGACCAAACATATATGCTTTCGTTCGTGTAAGTTTTTGCTTTTTTTATTTTATTTTATTTTATTTTATTTTTTTTATTTTCATTCCTTCTCCATTTTCCATCTCAACTTTTATTTAGCAGTCATTAGAACTTACGGGATTGAATTTGAAACAAAAAATTTACAAGGACGAAAATAAATAAATAAAAAAAGTTAAGTTACAAGGACCAAACATATACTTAGTCATATTTTTCATTCTCTTTGTACTTTTTATCTTATGGTAGCTTAGTCTTGTTTGCCAAATTTGCGTTTGATGATCACCAAATAATGGAGTTCTTGATTTAGTTGGAGTAAGTGTTGTCAATACACCGAATGATTTTCAAAAAACTCAAAAATAGATCGGAGACTTCTATAAGTTATGTGCACCTCGGCAGTTACCACTTTCTACGTCAACTTTTCTTTTTTAACCATGTGATTACAGCTTGTATTTTTTCCTTGTAATTTTCATTAATTAGTTTTTTTTTTCTTCTGTATTCTTCATCTCAACCTGGAAATATTAATCAACGCTTTCAACTTGTCGTGGGTTGTTAGAAATAGTTTTAGATTTGTTAGAATTAGTCTGTTTGATATTGTTTGAGATAGTTACTAGTTAATTATAATTAATTGTTAGTTGGTTATATTAGTTATACTAGGATCACTATAAAAAGTACATCATACACTCATTATAATCATCTTCATTATACTATAAATTCAATGTTTCTCACATATGTAAGTTGTAAAAAGTATAACTGAAAACTATTTTTTTTTTTTCATTTTGTTCAATGATAAAATTCTAAACATATAGTTCAATTAAGTAATTGAATTCAAATGATTAATTAAAATAACTTAAGGACGAATCATTCGGGTGATTTGCATTGAAATTCTAGATAGAATAATAATTGGCTGATTTTTACTTACCTTTCGGTTAAACTTATTATTATCAATGTTCAATTATCTTAGCAATTTAAGAGTTAAGACAAAAAATATATTAAAAGTATTGTTCGTAATTGTTGGAACATAATATGTTATTATGTGAATTGAAAATAAATAAATAAATAAATAAATAAGTAATATTTTGTTGAAGTCCCACATTGGAAAGAATTGGTTTTTGTAAATTCAAGTGGAATGAAACATGTTTTTAAAATTCAAGTCCCACATTGAAAAGAAATTTTTTTGAACTCCCACATTGGAAAACTCTCCTATTTTGAGTATGCTAAAGTCCCACATTGATTAGAAATCAATTGTGAGTTTGCTTCCATCACTATATAATGAGTTTCAATATATTGTGAAAAGCACACAAAAGTTGGATGCTTTTCCCAACTTTCTCTTTTCTCTCTCTTTTATTCTGCTCCCCAATTTTCGAGCCACTTCTCCCCTTTCTTTCAGTCCCTTCGGTTTTTTAGAGCGGTTATTATGCCGCCAGTCCCTTCGGTTTTTAGAGCGGTTATTATGCCGCCAGTCCCTTCGGTTTTTAGAGCGGTTATTATGCCGCAGTCCCTTCGGTTTTTAGAGTGGTTTTTATGCCGCAGTCCCTTCGGTTTTTAGAGCGGTTATTATGCCGCAGTCCCTTCGGTTTTTAGAGCAGTTGTTATGCCGTAGTCCCTTCGGTTTTTAGAGCTGTTATTATGCCGCAGTCCTTTCGGTTTTTAGAGCCGTTGTTATGTCGTAGTCCCTTCGTTTTTAGAGCGGTTTTTGTGCCGTAGTTCTTTTGATTTATGAGTGGTCATAGTACCATATTGCGATTGACTTTATCGTCATATTGAGAGTGGCTTTAACTGCCATATTGAGGGTGTAATTCTAGAACGGTTTTCTACGGTGCAATGGAACTCCGATACAGTGAATCTGGGCTGTTATATCCTGGGGACTTCGTGGTTGATAGTCTGCCTTGCACAATTTGGGCAGTGCTGCGAAACGTCTTAAAGAGAGCGACCTAGTCCGCGACTCAACCCAGTAATATCTTCGGTGGCATAAATTGTGATTTTAAAGAGTTTTTCGAAACTCAAAAATAACAATTTTAAGACGTTTCTTTCTGCCATGTCAACCGAAGAGATTACTGGATATGGTTCTGTTGCCTCTGATTTCAATGAATTGTTTTAGTTTGAAGCAAACATAAAAGGATAAGAAAGCTAGAGAATTAACCCATGATAAGAATTATATTCTTAATAGACTTGCTGATGATCTGTATAACTACTACAGTTCCAGCAATACTGCTATAGATGTTTAAGATGCTCTGAATAAGTATGTTGTAAGCTGCTACTCAAAGTATCATATGTCCGATGACATATTCGTGGAGGTTGAAGATAACTCATGAGATCATCTATTAAGGTACGTCATTCATGACATATTTAATTTAAATGTTGAAATTTAATATGTCTCTTTTTGTTTGAATGTTGAATTCAATAAATGTCTCCTGCTTACATGTTGTATGATTTTAATTTTTGACATGCTAGACTATGTGATGTGAACATATTTGATTTCAAACTTAAGTAAGTTATCTATGAATGATTTTGAAAAACGTGATTTTTGTAGATAAACTAAAAAAAAAAACAAGAAAACAAAAAGAGTTCACATAAATTTGTAGTTAGTGAATCTAACTCTTTAGATTTATTACACTTTGATATATGTGAACTTGATGGGACGTTAACAAGAAATGAAAAACGTTATTTCATTACTTTTATTGATGATTGTTCTGACTATACTTTTGTATATCAAATGAAAAGCTTGACATGTTAAGAATCTTTGTAACTGAAATTGAAAATCAATTTAGTAGAAAGTTTAAGAGGTTCTAAGTATGATTCTAGTTTGTTTAATGAATTTTATAAATTGTCTGGAATTATACATGGAACAACTGCACCATAATTGCTTGAAGTGAATGGTAATGTTGTAAGAAAGAATAGAACTCTTATTGAACTAGTTGTTGCTAGTATGTTTAACTCTAGTGATGCATCTCATTGGTGTGAGAAATATATATTGCTTATTTGCTATGTTTTGAATAGAGTGTCTAAATTTAAAAACAAAACATCTCCTTATGAGATAGTGAAGAAAAGACAACTGAACTTGTCTTATTTTCAAACTTGGGGTTGTCTGGCTTATGTCAGAATCCCCGATCCCAAGCGAATTAAACTCGCCAGTAGAGCCTATGAATATGTATTCATTGGGTATGCAATAAAGAACAAAGCGTATATGTTTTATGACCTAAATGCAAAAATGATCATAGAGTCAAATGACGTTGACTTCTATGAAAATAAATTCCCTTTCAAATCGAGAAATAGTGGGGGCAGCGAACCAAGTCAAGTTCCTGTGACAAGAAGCACCGAAAGCAACAAACAAGGCGAAACAGAAACTCGAAAGAGTAAGAGAGTAAGAGTTGCTAAAGATTATGGACCTGAATATATGTGCTATAATTTAGAAGAGAATCCTGCAAATCTTAAAGAAGTTTTGTCATCATTGGATGCATATTTATGGCAAGAAGCTATAAACGATGAAATGGATTCTCTAGAGTCTAACAAGACTTGACATTTAGTAGACTTGCTTCATGGTTGCAAATCAACAGGTTGTAAATGGATTTTGAAAAATAAACTAAAACCTGATGGATCTGTTGATAAGTACAAGGCACGCCTTGTAGCCAAAGGTTTTAGACATAGAGAAAATATAGATTTCATGGACACTTTTTTCACCAGTCACTAGAATAACATCCATTAGGGTGCTCATATCACTTGTGGCTATTCATAACCTGGTGACACGCCAAATGAATGTTAAAACAGTTTTTTTTAAATGGTGACTTGGAAGAAGAAATCTGTATGGAACAACCTGAAGATTTTGTAATACATGGACAAGAAGACAAGGTCTGTAAGTTAGATAAGCCTCTATATGGTCTTAAACAAGCTCCTAAGAAATGACATGAAAAGTTTGATAAGTTGATTATATCAAATGAGTTTAAGTGAATGAAAGTGACAAATGTGTTTACTACAAATTTGAAAATGACATTTGCACTATCATATGTCTCTATATAGATGACTTACTCATATTTGATTCAAACATTCATGTCCTAAATATTGTGAAATTATTGTTGTGTAACAACTTTGATATGAAAGACCTCGGAGAAACAAATGTAATCCTTGAAATCAAGATTACTAGGTCAGAAAATGGAATTTCTTTGGATTAGTCTCACTATGTTGAAACAATCCTAAAGAAAATATAAATACTTTGACTGTAAATCTGTTTGCACACCATTTGATTCAAGTGTGAAACTTTTCAAGAACACTGGTAAAGGTGTTAGATAAACTGAATATGCGAGCATCATTGGCAGCCTCAGGTATGCCACTGACTGTACTAGACCCGACATTGCCTACGTCGTGGGACTGTTGTGCAGGTTTACTAGTAGACCTAGTATGGAGCATTGGCACGCTATCGAAAGAGTCATGAGATACCTAAAAAGGACCATGGGTCTCGGATTACATTATCGAAGATTTCCTGCCGTCATTGAAGGATACATTGTTATTGATTGGAACATCTTATCAGATGACTCCAAAGCAACCAATTGCTATATTTTAGTATAGCTAGTGGTGTTGTATCTTGAAAATCGAAGAACAGACGATATTGGCTCAGTCCACTATCGAGTCTGAAATGATAGCACTAGCTACTACTAGTGAAGAAGCGAGCTGGTTGAGATGCTTGCTAGTTGAGATCCCTTTATGGGAAAAACCTATGACAGATGTGTTGATCCACTGCGATAGTACCGCAGCTATTGCAAAGATTGAGAATCGTTATTACAACGATAAGAGATGACAAATTCGTCGTAAGCGCAACGCTGATAGAAAGTTACTTTTTAAAGGAGTTGTTATAGTGGATCATGAACGCACTGATGATAATTTAGCAGATCCTTTGACGAAGGGATTAGCTAGAGAGAAAGCCATAAATACATCCAAAAGGATGGGACTAATGCCTATAGAGTCACTCATGATGGTAACCCGACCTAAAAGACTGGAGATCCCAAGAATTAGGTTCAATGGGTAATAACAAGTTGTGAAGTGATATGAGATGAACATGCTATTATAAATAAGAGAAACATGATTCCTGATGCGATAATAGGATGAGGTAATAGAAACTCTTAATGAAATCTATACTCTATGTGGAGGGAGTACCTAGCTATAGGAGTACTCTTGATAGACTCACCTATGTGAATGTGGAAGTGGGGCTGCTTCCTATGGAATTTTGAGGCAGAATTCCTAGAGCGTTCACTATACTGGGATACACGTGCAGGACCATTAATGCACGGGCTTTTGAGAATACACCCTATGAAAAGGTTGTGTGTGGGTTTGATGTCAGAGATAGAGTTCAAGACTACGAGTCACTCTTGTTGAATCTGAATCTTACTTACTATGCAAAGGTTCAAGTCAAGAGACACCTTTGTTTATGCACGATCTTATAGAAGCGTTTGACGCTATTTCAGAAACACTTTTTTTAAATTCAAGTGGGGGATTGTTGGAACATAATATGTTATTATGTGAATTGAAAATAAATAAATAAATAAATAAATAAGTAATATTTTGTTGAAGTCCCACATTGAAAAGAATTGGTTTTTGTAAATTCAAGTGGAATGAAACATGTTTTTAAAATTCAAGTCCCACATTGAAAAGAAATTTTTTTGAACTCCCACATTGGAAAACTCTCCTATTTTGAGTATGCTAAAGTCCCACATTGATTAGAAATCAATTGTGAGTTTGCTTCCATCGCTATATAATGAGTTTCAATCTATTGTGAAAAGCACGCAAAAGTTGGATGCTTTTCCCAACTTTCTCTTTTCTCTCTCTTTTATTCTGCTCGCCAATTTTCGAGCCACTTATCCCTTTTCTTTCAGTCCCTTCGGTTTTTTAGAGCGGTTATTATGCCGTAGTCCCTTCGGTTTTTAGAGCGGTTGTTATGCCGCCAGTCCCTTCGGTTTTTAGAGCGGTTATTATGCCGCATACCCTTCGGTTTTTAGAGTGGTTATTATGCCGCAGTCCCTTCGGTTTTTAGAGCAGTTGTTATGTCGTAGTCCCTTCGGTTTTTAGAGCGGTTATTATGCCGCAGTCCTTTCGGTTTTTAGAGCGGTTGTTGTGCCGTAGTCCCTTCGTTTTTAGAGCGGTTTTTGTGTCGTAGTTCTTTTGATTTATGAGTGGTCATAGTACCATATTGCGATTGACTTTATCGTCATATTGAGAGTGGCTTTAACTGCCATATTGAGGGTGTAATTCTAGAACGGTTTTCTGCGGTGCAGTGGAACTCCGATACAGTGAATCTGGGCTGTTTTATCCTGAGGACTTTGTGGTTGATAGTCTGCCTTGCACAATTTGGGCAGTGTCGCGAAACGTCTTAAAGAGAGCGACCTAGTCCGCGACTCAACCCAGTAATATCTTCGGTGGCATAAATTGTGATTTTAAAGAGTTTTTCGAAACTAAAAAGTAACAGTAATCAATGAATTTTTTTTATATAATTAAATTGGATCAAGGTATTTAGGAATTAAATTAACTTTTTAAATAAAATTTGACTTAATTGAAGTTTTAATCTTCTTATTTTCATCAATTTGCAAAATCAGTTTCTTATTTTAAGATTCAATAGTTTTGACCCCTCTATCAGATATTTTAAGTAAAATATGTTAATGTGACATATTCTAAACAATGTTACATATGATACAATTACATTAAATGATTAATACCGATGAAATTGTAATAAAATTCTATAAAAAATTCAATTCTAATGAATGAAATATTCATTAAAAATGTATAAATAATTTATGTATCTAAATGGTTTTATATCATGATATCTTATGTCACGTGATTTAAAATGTCACATCATAATTTTTTAGTTAAAATATATGAGAGACCAAAATTATTAAATTTTAAAATAAATGATAAATTTTACAAATTGGTAAAAATAGATATCAAAACTGCAATAACTATATATAATACACACTGCTACAAGATGCGATATTTCCCGTCATCACATTCTTCCTGCCATGGCTCTTGTATCAGTTTTCATGGCATCTTGTTTCTCCATCTAACTCCCATTTCCCTTTTTCTCTCTTTTAAGATTTATGTAATTGTGGTGAACCAAAAAAACAATGGAGTTGAGTGCGTTCTGTCACAACTGATTATACTTTTCTTAACTTTTTATAGTTTTTATGTTGGAAAAATTCGGATAATACTCAAAACACACAAAAAAATGACGTGGAAATCACAAAACCGAAGAAAAATTACAACTTTTGTCTAATAACAACTACATAAAAACATTATATACAAATTGTTACAACATATAAATTTCTCTCGTACTTTTCGTGGCTCCCAAGCCCCCACACTCTCCAAAATTAACTCAAGAGTATAAGAGAAAATAATCTAATATATGTTTAAACTGTTACAATATATAAACTTCTCTCATACTCTTTTTCCTTTACAAAACTAGAAGACTATTTCAAATTCTTCAATTTCAACCAAACCCATCAATATATTATTGAAATTCAAGTGTCAATACATAAAAGATGTGACTCATATGCCTAATGACTTAAGATTTTAGGTAGCGATGTGGTATAAAAATCTCTTGTGATTCCAAAACAGTTGGTCTGTTATCGCTCTCGCGTTTCTGACCTCCCCAACAAGTGGTATTAGAAGTTCGGTTTGGTGGGAGCAGACTCTCTAAAGGACGCAAATGTCGACGACGAAGTGATCATTATAATTGTTAACTTTTTTATTTTTTGTGGCAAAAAAACTAATAACCTATTTATTACGATCGTATTCTTTTAAAAATCATATGTAATAGAAACCAAAGTAAGACTATTTAATCTATCAAATAATATAATAGATCGTAAATAATTAAGATTTTAATAATTTCAGTGTAATATGTCTCAACAAATGAAGCAATAACAACAATAGATAAAATTATTCTATAAATTATGCATACATTATGAAAACAACTAAATGTTATAAATAACTCAATACCATAAACCATAATGTTAATTCAATGGTTAAAATATTTCTAATAATTTTTAATTTTTCAAATATAATTTTATCATTAAGATAGTGAAAACTATCTTGATTTATATAAATTTTAAAATGTTTGAAATGTAATTTCAAGTCATTATCAGAGTGAATAATTTAAATTTAATTTTGCAATTAATCTACAATTTAAAAAATTACTTTTAAGTTAGAAGTTTTTTCTTTATACAATAAGTTAATAGTTTAAGGGTTATGAATTAATTAAAGAAATGGTAAATAAAAAATACGTAAATAAAGTATAT
>JBBPBP010009779.1:31931301-31945758 GCA_037974735.1 Cicer chorassanicum
AAAAAAAGATATTGTGTAAATGCAAACACCCACGTTATCTTTTTAGTATTAAAACAAAAATTGATATTATCTAAATATTTATCCATACAATTACAGAAAAATTTGATATCGCCTCTAATATTTATATATACTTGTAATACTAATATTTATATATATTTATTAGACTTGACTCTTCTAAAATGAGAAGTCCATTAATATTATAAAAATTTACTATTGATTATACATGTACATAAAATAACAAATATTCATTTAATTATTAATAGTTAACATTACTCACTTTATTATTTATTTGGAGTGAATTGTTGACTTTAAAGAAGCTAATTAATACTTATTATATAAACAAAAAAAGTTGACGAATCTTTAAGTTTAAGACCCATGATAGTTATCCTCTCGATCGTGTGGAAGCAAGCCACCGCTAAAACCATCTATATATAACTAAAAATGGAGAAGATCTAGACATAATCCTTTGTTTCTTTATTTTAATATAGACCTAATGTTTGTACCTGTTATAAATTATATATGTTTTTTATTTATACATAAACTCTTTTTTAAAAGAAAATTTAATTTAATGTTTCCTTTTATAAAACTTGCTTTAAATTACAAAATGTATCAATGACTTTTTTTAGTAAAAAAATAATTGGTTTTTTCACAAAATAACTTCAATTATAAAAAAGAATTAAAATATGAATAATTTCGCTCTCTCTCTCTCTTAATAATTAAAGGATAATTTTTAAAAACAAAATTTTATAAAAGGTATATTTGAAAACCAACGATAAATTTACCTAATAAATTAAAAGAGTATTTATATTTAATAACTCATATTTTCAAAGTGTTTATAACTAAAGACAATCTAACAATTTAATGTAAAAATATTTAAGAACACATATTTTCAAACAGTGTTTATAACTAAAGACAATGTAACAATTTAATCTAAAAATAAATATATTTAGTATCTGTATCAAATATTTTGGAAGTCCTTGTCATATTCATAGATATTTTAAATGCCCTAAAAAATTAAACCAATCAATTATAACTGGTCAACATTATTGTAAAAATACATGTTTTTGATTATACACAAAGACCCATGGTGACACAGCAACAAAAAGAAGAATTCCTCCAATTCATTTTCAAACATCCTTTGATGAAATTACAAATAAATAGATTATATAAAGGTAAAATAATTCAAGCCATAATTCAACTACAAGAGAACCTTACATACTTTGCATATGCATAAAAAAATATATTTTCAAAAGTCCAAAATAATATTTTCAAAATATTAGAATCTTTATTTTTGACTAAAAATAATATTGTAATCGAATACAACCCAGGTGTATTCGAATACAGATGCAATTTGCTAAATCAGAAGCAATAACGTATCATCTGTATTCGACTACAACCAAGATGTATTCGAATACAGATAAAACATGGCTAAGTCAGAGACTTGACTATCTCATCTGTATTCGACTACAGATGAAAAATTGATAAGTCAGAGACTTGGCCATCTCATCTGTATTCGACTACACAGTGAAAAATTTGAATAATTTTTAACGTTGCAGCAAGTTGTATTCGAATACAGATATCTTGTAGTCGAATACAACCGGAAGCAATGCAATTTTTCAGCTTTGAATTTAATTTAAAACATTGCAAATCTTCCTCAAACCTCTTGGATCAAAGGCCACGAATCTAAAGAGATGTTTGAGGACTATAAATAGGTCATAACTTCATATTCAAATTACGAATTCGAATTACACAACTTCAAAGACTTTGAACTAAATTTTTCTAAGTCATTTTCAGAAATTCAAGTACTTGCATATCATTTTCATATCCTTAAGGTTCTCAAAGTACTTGAATAAATCTTGAATTATTCTATCTCCATTCTATTCCTATATCCTTATCAAAACAACAAGTGTTTGTAAAAGAAAGTTGTACTTTCTTTAAGTACTATATCTAAGATAGTAGTGTTCTATCATTGAAAGTTTGTTAGAAGATTGTAGCCAAGGTCCCAGGGTGAGGACTTGTACATATTCTGACAGATAGTGAAGAAAATCTCTTGTGGTGAGCAAGAGGACTGGACGTACCCTTGGTTATTAGGGGAACCAGGATAAATTTGCAGTGTTCATTTACTTACTGTTATTTATTTCTTCATCTATCAACATTGAACGCAAAAATCAATCACTATAATTCTAAAAACTGTCAAAATAACCAAACACCTAATTCACCCCCCCTCTTAGGTGCACATCTGATCTTACAATTGGTATCAGAGCTGGTTCAAGGTAACTTACTCCTTGATCAAATAAATAATGGCTTCCGCACAACCAGTTTTTAGAGACGGTGGCAGCAGTAACAAACCACCATGTTTCGTCGGTGAACATTACGATTTCTGGAAAATACGCATGCAAGCATATCTTGAGGCACAGGGAGACGAAATATGGGATGCTGTCGAAAATGGTCCGTACATTCCAACAACAGTCATCAACAACAAAGAAGAAATTAAGATAAAGAATTCTTGGACCGATGACGATAAAAGAAAAGTGCTATTCGATAAAAAGGCTAAAAACATTCTACAATCAGCACTTGGTATGGATGAATTCTTCCGCATATCTCACTGTAAAACAGCCAAGGAAATATGGGACACATTGGAAGTAACCCATGAAGGCACCATAGAGGTAAAAAGATCCAAACTAAATACACTTTCTCAAGAATATGAATTGTTTCGTATGCAGCCTGGAGAAACCATACTAGACATGCAGAAACGATTCTCCCACTTGACAAATCATTTGACAGCCCTCGGAAAGGTCTTCTCCAACGATGAATTGAATCTGAAAGTATTACAATCACTAACGAGGGCGTGGCAACCAAAGGTGACTGCGATATCAGAAAAGAAGAGTTTGTCCAAAATGTCACTTTCTGCATTATTTGGCAAACTACAAGAACATGAAATAGAACTTGGACGATTAGAGCAAAATGAAACCCAAGAAAAGAAAAGCAAAAATATTGCTCTAAAGACCGAATCAAAGGAAGTAGTCAAAGAAGAAATTTCTGATGACGACGAAAACATCAACCTCCTTGTCAAGAAATTCGGCAAATTTCTTAAAAATAACATAGGTTTCAAGAAGAAGAACTTCAGAAAGAAAGATAGCACGACCAACCAAAACTTCACATGCTTTGAATGTGGAAAACAAGGACATATTAAAGCAGATTGTCCAGATCTCATCAAAAAGCATGCCGGTAAAAGAAAAGACTTCAAGAAAGCATATATAGCATGGGAAGATAACGACATAAGTTCAACATCAGAAACTGAAAGTGATGAATGTGCAAATGTTGCACTAATGGCGTCACATCATTCCGATGACGAAGAGGTTAGTAACTTAAACAACCCTCTTTATAATCATGAATTAATTATAGAATACAATGAAGCACAAAATGCAATAAAAGAACTTCTTGTTGAATGTAAAAATTTGCTTAAACAAGTATCATCTCAAAAGAAAGAAATCTCATGTCTTAAAGAAACAATTAATCTTATGGAAAAAGATGCTGAAAAATATAAGCAGAATTCTACATGCAACAATTGTGATTCCCTTTCATTTAAAATTGTTCAACTAAATAGAGTGATTGAAAGATATGAAAAAGGACATATAGGATTGGAAAATGTTCTAAACATGCAAAGATATTCAAATGATAAAAGTGGTATTGGATTTTCTAAATTTGATAAACCAAGCACTAGTAAGACCATTTTTGTAAAATCAAGTACTCAAACAAATCTAAGAAACATGACAATTGTACAAAAAGAGCATTCACATAAAGAAAAGATTATTAACAATAAACTTCATACATACACAAGTAAAATTCCTACTTGCTCATACTGTGGTATCTATGGACACACACCAAATACTTGTCATATAAGAAACATTAGCATTCCCAAAGGCCATTGCATATGGGTCAAGAAAGTCACTAACCCCCAAGGACCCAAAGCACTTTGGGTACCTAATAAAATCTGATTTCAATTTTGCAGGGATGCTCACAAAGTACTTCAAATTTATGGTACTTAGATAGTGGGTGCTCCAAACACATGACGGGAGACATAACAAAATTTTCAGCATTGACCCTTGAATCAAAAGGACATGTAGTATATGGAGATAATAACAAAGGGAAGATCCTAGGCATTGGAAAAATTGGAAAAGCACCTTCTCCAACAATTGAAGATGTTCTTTATGTTGAAGGCTTAAAGCATAATCTGATAAGCATCAGCCAGTTATGTGACAAAGGACACAAGATAGTCTTCAACAAAGAAGAGTGCATCATTCAAAATGCAGCAACAAGTGAAATTCAATTTATCGGTAAACGTTTCAAGAATATTTTTATACTTAATTTTGATGATTTATCCTTGAAAATGAAATGTCTTTTGGTAAGCGACAACAATGATGCATGGTTATGGCATAAAAGAATTGCTCATATTCACATGGATCATTTAAACAAACTAGTCAAGCATGATCTTGTTGTCGGATTACCAAAAATGAAATTTGTCAAGGATAAATTATGTGACGCATGTCAAAAAGGTAAACAAACGAAAACTTCTTTTAATGCTATATCTACTACAAGACCACTTCAATTAATACACATGGATTTGTTTGGTCCATCAAGAACTAAAAGTCTTGGTGGAAATTCATATGGACTAGTCATTGTTGATGACTTTTCAAGGTACACATGGACCTTGTTTTTGTCAAACAAAAACGAAGCTTTTAAGGCCTTTAAAAATTATGCCAAGCTAGTCCAAAATGAACAATCATCCAAAATTGTATCGATTAGAAGTGATCATGGTAGAGAATTTCAAAATACCTTATTTGAAGAATTCTGTGAAGAAAATGGAATTTTCCACAATTTTTCTGCACCAAGAACACCTCAACAAAATGGGGTTGTTGAGAGAAAGAACAGGTCCTTGATAGAACTTGCAAGAACTATGTTAAGTGATTCAAATCTACCAAAGTATTTTTGGGCAGATGCCGTAAACACGGCATGCTATGTTACTAACAGAGTAAACATTCAGCCAATTCTTAAGAAGACTCCGTATGAACTATACAAAGGTAGAAAGCCCAACATCTCTCACTTCCACATCTTTGGATGCAAATGCTTTGTGCTAAATAACGGAAAAGACAATCTTGGAAAATTCGATGAAAAGGCAGATGAAGGTATATTTATTGGGTATGCATTATCTAGTAAAGCTTTTAGGATTTTTAATAAAAGAACTTTAATTGTAGAAGAATCAATACATGTTACTTTTGATGAAACTAACCCCTCGAAAGAGGACAAAGCTATTTCTTTTGATGATGATGATATTGAAAGTAGTGATCCACGTAAAGAAGATCCAATTGATCAACCGAGTCATGAAAATGAAGTCGACATGGAAAAGGAAACCAATGAACTCCCAAAGGAATGGAGAACCCATCGATATCATCCGATTGATAACATCATTGGTGATATCAACAAAGGAGTTACAACTAGACTCAAATTGCAAGATGCATGTTTAAACATGGCATTTGTTTCACAAATCGAACCTTCCAAAGTAGGTGAAGCACTAAAAGATGATCAGTGGATACTTGCAATGCAAGAAGAACTTAACCAATTCGAAAGAAACGAAGTATGGGAACTTGTTCCTAATCCAGGTGACAAACACATAATTGGTACAAAATGGGTATTTAAAAATAAACTTGACGAAAATGGTATAGTTGTTCGCAACAAAGCAAGATTGGTCGCCCAAGGATACAATCAAGAAGAAGGAATCAATTTTGACGAAACATTTGCTCCGGTCGCAAGGTTAGAAGCAATACGGTTACTACTTGCCTATGCCTGTTCTATGAATTTTGAATTATTTCAGATGGATGTGAAAAGCGCATTTCTAAATGGATACATCAATGAAGAAGTATATGTCAAGCAGCCACCCGGCTTCGAAGACTTCAAAATCCTACACATGTATTCAAACTAAGGAAAGCTCTCTATGGTCTAAAACAAGCACCAAGAGCTTGGTACGACAGATTGAGTGCCTTCCTGTGTGAAAGAGGTTTTGAAAAAGGGAAGGTTGACAAGACATTATTTATTAAACGGAATAATGGTCACACCTTGTTGGTCCAAATTTATGTTGACGATATCATATTCGGTTCAACAAACAATGCAATATGTGAAGAATTCTCATTGATGATGCAAGGTGAATTTGAAATGTCCATGATGGGAAAATTAAACTATTTTCTTGGTCTTCACATCAAGCAACTCAAGCATGGCATCTTCATCAATCAAGCAAAATATTGCAAAGAACTGCTAAAAAGATTTGACATGGAAAAATGCAAGGAGGGTGCAACTCCCATGGGATCCGGAACATATGTTGATAAAGATGAAACTGGTGCGTCTGTAGATATTTCAAAATATCGAGGTATGATTGGATCTTTATTATATCTAACGGCCAGTCGGCCAGATATCATGTTTAGTGTCTGTCTATGTGCAAGATTTCAAGCAGATCCGAAAGAATCACATCTTGTAGCTGTCAAAAGAATCATGAAATACTTAAAAGGCACCATCAATGTTGGACTATGGTATCCTAAAGGTAGCATCTGTAGTCTTGTTGGATATTCTGATTCAGATTATGCAGGATGTAAAACAGATCGTAAAAGCACAAGCGGCACTTGTCATGTACTGGGCAATGCACTCGTATCTTGGTCATGTAAAAAGCAAGCATGTGTCGCACTCAGTACTGCTGAAGCCGAATACATAGCAGCAGGAAGTTGTTGTGCACAAATCCTATGGCTCAAACAACAACTATGTGATTATGGAATTGATCTTGGATGCATTCCGCTACGATGCGACAACACTAGTGCAATCAATATTTCAAAAAATCCAATCATGCATTCTCGGACCAAACACATTGATATACGACACCACTTTTTGCGCGATCATGTGCTTAAAGGCAATGTTGAAGTAACCTTTGTGGATACTCATAACCAACTTGCGGACATCTTCACTAAACCACTTCCTAAAGACTCCTTTTTCAAAATACGACGCGAACTCGGCATCTTAAGTGAAAGTGATCTTTAAACATAAGGTAAAATGTTATCATCATGTCAAAGGTATGGCTTACTTCTTGTCTTCACATATTAAAATTTAGTTGACTATGTCTACATGTTATTTATGTGATTATATGAAGTTTGTGTTGTGTTCTGCTTGATAAAATCATGTCTGTTTCAAAAATCTGGAAGTCGTAGCCGAATACAATCAACCTGTATTCGAATACAGATGATTCTGGAAAAACTGTATTCGATTACCATCTTCCTGTATTCGAATACAGATTCGCAGTTTTCTGTCGTATATAAAGCTGTGACAGTACGTAGTCGAATACACTTTCCTTCTTCCCCTCGAACGTGTTCTCTGCGAATCAACCTCTCTGCGAAATTCATCTTCCTCTCTGCGAATCGACCTCCACAGAACGGTTTCGTTCATTCACTATTGCCTTCCCAAACTTTAATTTCTTCAATTAATTGCGAAATCACACATCCTTCTTCAGATTCGTGAATTCAAAAAACCCTAACCCCCAATTCAGATTTGCGAATTCACATTTCCTTCACTTTCCCAACTCAGTTTCGAATCCCGACCTCTAAAACCCCAACAACCATGTCAAACATCTCCAACATTGTTGAAAACGCACACAAACGTGGACCTCGCACCAAGCTTGCAAGCGTGGGTCCTTCCAAGCGCCGCACAAAGAGCACCAGTGTCACTGATTTATCTCGTCTTCTGCACTCTCCCGAAGAAATTACTCGGTTTCGCACACTTTACTCCGACAAGAGGCTCATCGTTCCCAAATTCGGTACTTTAGATTCATTCTCTGCTTTTCAATTTCCTGCTTTACTTAGGGCTCAACATGTTGAGGACTTTATTGCTTACAAAGGTCCGATATATCCTGATTTGGTTCGAGTCTTTTATTGTAATCTTCGTCGGGATGGCAAAATGTTGATTTCACGTGTCAAAGGCATCACTATTGAACTTGATTCTCATATTGTTGGTGACATTTTGAAAATACCTGATTTCGGCCAGAAAACCAGTCCGGCTAATTTATGCAAATGGTATAGTGTCTCGAAACATAATGCTTATGCGGCTCTGTGTCGCTTTGACAAACAAACCATAGAACGCAAGCAACTTCAGGCTAGCTCCACCTTTGCAAGACAACGATTTAGTGTTGGAAATTTAACTGTCGACTATCGTCTGCTTCATTACTTCTTAAGTTACATTTTGGTTCCTAAGGCCGGTAACTATTCTCAACTTTCTGAGTTCGAACTTCAGATTCTATACTACATGTATGAAGGTCTTCCTCTTAACTGGGCATATTTTGTTAAGTCAGTCATGTTTGTATCCCGTGAAGCTGTTGGATTGCCCTATGCTAAGGAAGTTTCTCGCATCCTTGAACATTTTGGGGTGGATTTTTCTGAGGAAGTTGTATATACCGTCACTAAGGATAATCTGCTAGATTTGGGTGTTCTTCCCAGCATGAAAATTGTTTGGAGTGAACCGCTGCAAAAATACATCCATCAGAGTGATATCGGTCAGACATCTGCTGGTGCTCCTACCGACCCCTCTGCACCTGATGCTGCTCCTACAGATGTTGCTGCTGACGATCCTGCATCTGATGATGATCAGGTTTCTAACCGAATGATTATGGCTAAACTTGACTCTCTTCAGACCTGCTTCTCAGGATTTACCACTTCAGTCGATGCTCGCTTTCAAGCTCTCGAATCCACCATCGCTACCACTCACGACAGCCTGGTCCACGAGATGTGTATCATCGCCGATAAAATTGATCACCTCCATCTACCTCCGGATTGTCGCTGATTTGTACTTCGTTTCCTAGGACTAGTTCGTTTTTTGTGTTACTAGGATTAACTTTCCATTCTATTTTGCTTCATGTAATCGTTGCTACTTTCCGGTTACCTTTGCTTTTATTGTCTGACTTTTATGACTTTATTTGATTGCTTATCTCCAATGTGATCTTTCTTGGTTTATGTTATATTTTATGTTATATTTCTTCTGTTAATCCCTTACTTTCCTATTGCTGGTCTTCTTCTTTTTGATCATGTCAAAAGGGGGAGAAAATCTGTGTATTTTGTTGTATTTTGTTGCTTGTTGCTGTCCGTTAAAATTTAACTGTAGGTACTCAAAACACATATTGAAAATATTACGGGGGAGTACAATACGCCTACATTACGGGGGAGTCGTCAAACTCAAACAGCAATGGTTTTGTCATAATCAAAAAGGGGGAGAATGTAAAAATACATGTTTTTGATTATACACAAAGACCCATGGTGACACAGCAACAAAAAGAAGAATTCCTCCAATTCATTTTCAAACATCCTTTGATGAAATTACAAATAAATAGATTATATAAAGGTAAAATAATTCAAGCCATAATTCAACTACAAGAGAACCTTACATACTTTGCATATGCATAAAAAAATATATTTTCAAAAGTCCAAAATAATATTTTCAAAATATTAGAATCTTTATTTTTGACTAAAAATAATATTGTAATCGAATACAACCCAGGTGTATTCGAATACAGATGCAATTTGCTAAATCAGAAGCAATAACGTATCATCTGTATTCGACTACAACCAAGGTGTATTCGAATACAGATAAAACATGGCTAAGTCAGAGACTTGACTATCTCATCTGTATTCGACTACAGATGAAAAATTGATAAGTCAGAGACTTGGCCATCTCATCTGTATTCGACTACACAGTGAAAAATTTGAATAATTTTTAACATTGCAGCAAGTTGTATTCGAATACAGATATCTTGTAGTCGAATACAACCGAAAGCAATGCAATTTTTCAGCTTTGAATTTAATTTAAAACATTGCAAATCTTCCTCAAACCTCTTGGATCAAAGGCCACGAATCTAAAGAGATGTTTGAGGACTATAAATAGGTCATAACTTCATATTCAAATTACGAATTCGAATTACACAACTTCAAAGACTTTGAACTAAATTTTTCTAAGTCATTTTCAGAAATTCAAGTACTTGCATATCATTTTCTTATCCTTAAGGTTCTCAAAGTACTTGAATAAATCTTGAATTATTCTATCTCCATTTTATTCCTATATCCTTATCAAAACAACAAGTGTTTGTAAAAGAAAGTTGTACTTTCTTTAAGTACTACATCTAAGATAGTAGTGTTCTATCATTGAAAGTTTGTTAGAAGATTGTAGCCAAGGTCCCAGGGTGAGGACTTGTACATATTCTGACAGATAGTGAAGAAAATCTCTTGTGGTGAGCAAGAGGACTTGACGTAATTAGGGGAACCAGGATAACCAAACACCTAATTCTAAAAACTGTCAAAATAACCAAACACCTAATTCACCCCCCTCTTAGGTACACATCTGATAAAGTATCAGAATCATGAGAACTTTCAAAATAGATAAAGTTTAACTAAAACACAACTAGAATAATGTGCTTCAATTCCTTAAGTATCTCAAATTAAACATATAGAACCAAATTAAACATATAGTACGAATGATAGTATGAACCATTCATTTCATAATAGTATGAGTAACAAATAACTTAAAACAAATATCCTCATCCACATCATTGTTTGTTAATAGCCTTTAATCATTTATTAAACACAATTAGATTTGAACATTTACTACACATGATTTCATAAAAACACCACTAAAAAGAGTGTCTTTAAAACAAAATTAACACAAGTTTTTCCAGCATTGATCCAAACCACGGTGACCAAAAATACATCAATGCAAATACCTATATTACAAAGTTCAGAACTGGCAAAGGCACAAACAAAACTCCAGATTCTGAACTTTAAAAAATTAAAGTAAAAAAGATTTCATAAAGAGAAAATAAGCTTAAATCATAAAAATAGTCTAAATTGTTTAAAGCTTGTCTTCAAACTCAGAAAGTGGAGTCATCTGCTCCTTCAAACCCTTCCTCTTGCGAATATCAGTAACAAGTGTCGCAGCTTGTGATCCAGCCTCCAATGGATCTGATGACATCATATCCCAGTGATCAAACACACACTGAGGGAAAGCTTGCCCAGATGTTGCAGCCCTTAATTGGCTAGAGAATCCAAAGGACTCAACGACAGGAAGGTATGCTTTGATGTTGTACAGAGGAGTACCAGGCCTCTGCATTTCTTCAAAGACGTGTCCACGTTTCTGGTTAAGAACACTATAGATACCACCAAGAGCTTGCTCAGGAGCTTGGATTTCCACAAGATAAACAGGCTCGAGAAGCCTGGGTTTGGCTGTCAACTGTGAGGCATAGAAGACTCTCCGGGCAGTAGGAATAATTTGACCACCTCCTCTATGGATAGCATCAGTGTGGAGGACAACATCACATACTTCAAAGCAGATGGCTCTCATGTTTTCTTCTGCCAAAGCACCTTCTTTTGATGCCCACTGGAATCCAGCAACAACAGAATCCTTGATTTCATTCAAGTATTGGACTCCCTTACACATATCAACAACCATGTTGGGTCCAGTGGTCTCAGGTCCAAAACACCAAATTTTCTTGGCAAGATCCTTATCCCAACCATACTGTTCTGACAAGATTTTAGAACGGATTTTGGGGTCATCTCTTGGTCCAATTGTGCCTTCATCGATGGCCTCTGCAAGCCCGTCTTCCAATGGTCTTGCTTCCATGTACAACCTATTGTGCTTGTTGGGTGATTTACTCATCACAGTGCGGCATGATCTGTCAAGAACAGTCTCTCGGAATGACACAACAGGATCAGATTTAATAATCTCAGCTCCACCCATGAAATCATCTTGCAAGTCCTTCAAACAAATCTCAAGATGAAGCTCTCCTGCACCAGCAACAATGTGTTCCCCAGACTCCTCAATAGTACAAACAACCATAGGATCTGACTTAGCCAGACGTTTGAGACCTTCAACAAGCTTGGGAAGATCTGAAGCAACCTTGCACTGAACAGCAACACGCACAACAGGTGAGACAGAAAACTTCATAGCTCGAATAGGGTGGGCATCAACTTCCTTCTCATTTGTCAATGTAGCATTCTTGGTGATATATTGATCCAAACCAACCATAGCAACGGTGTTACCACAAGGCACATCCTCAACAGTCTCCTGTCTCTTTCCCATCCAAATGACAGTTCTCTGAACACTTTTCACATACAAGTCTTTCTTCTCACCAGGGACATAATTTGGTCCCATAATTCTGACCTTCAAACCTGTTGAAACCTTACCAGCAAATACACGGCCAAAAGCAAAAAACCTTCCCTTATCAGATGCGGGAATCATCTTTGAGACATAAAGCATAAGAGGTCCTTCAGGATCGCAGTTTCTGATAGCAGTAGCATATTGATCGTCAAGGGGACCCTCATACAAATTCTCAACACGATACCTCTGGGCAGTTGATGGAGAGGGAAGATGAAAGATCATCATTTCCAAGAGTGCACTGCTAGCTGGGAGCCAGGTTTGCATGACACGTTTCATCAACGCCTTACCCATCAGGTCTTTCTCATCAGACTTCATGGTGACCCCTAGCTTTGTTAGCATAGGCCACAACTTATCCTTCTGATCATTCATACAAGTGTTAATAATCTGCTTGATAGGCTCATAACAGAACTGAACAAATCCACGCTTGCAAGAAGGTGAACCAGTATTCTTTGTGGTCCATTTTTTTGTGGCTGGATCAAAGAAGTTTTCACCCCAGAGCCTCTCCATCATCTTGGATTCATCAACACCAAACTTTGAGGCATACATTTTTGCAAAGTTGGTCAGTGTAAAAGCCCAACCATGCAAACCAGCAGAGAAAGCAACTGTTCCTTTCTCAGGATACACCTGAACATCACCAAGCAATGGATCTTCATAAGTAGCCATAATCACATTAGCGTTCTCAATAACCCTCTGAAATGTCTGATAAGCCTCCTCTCCATCCACCTGGAGCTCAAGGAAGCATCTATCCATCTTGTTAACGGTCAGAACAGGCCTGATCCTTTCACCAAGGGCCTGTCGCAGCACAGTTTCAGTTTGGACACAAACACCCTCAACACAATCCACCACCACTAGAGCTCCATCAGTAATACGGAGTGCAGCAGTAACCTCAGATGAGAAGTCGACGTGCCCAGGGGAATCAATGAGATTAATGAGATACTCATTCCCATTGCGCTCCCCTTTGAAACTCTTCAAAGACTCATCGGACATTTCATAGTATAGAGAGATACCGGTAGACTTGATAGTGATACCACGCTCAGCTTCATCTGCACGAGTATCTGTCATCCGGACATCTCCAGCAACCTCTTGCGCAATAATTCCAGCAGCAGCAACAAGGGAATCTGTCAAAGTTGATTTTCCTACAAATGGAATAAAAGAAAAAGAATAAATTACTCTTTACAGACAAGAAAATTAGTTCTTATAACATGACAAAATACTACAATACACTATGATAAACAGTTTAACAGTTGTATGAAAAACATTCAATGTCATTATCATTTGCAAAAGATCGTAAGGGAGTATTAGTAATTGGAATAAATATTAGAAATAGTTTTTCTTTATGAAAGATTTTAAAAGAACATAGTTTTTTGTCAAGCATAAACAAAATTTAAATTATATATTTATCTTTGAGATAAGATAAGTGGAAACATCACAACAACCAGTAAATGACCTCATAGAGAAAGTGAGAATAAAGCAGAAAAAAACAATCTACTAATCCATACCGTGATCAACATGAGCAATGACAGACATATTACGAATGTTGTGCTTATAGTCCATAATGCGACGTAACTCATCAGCTGTGAACTTCACCTGCAAATACAAACACGGATCAGAGTTCAGACTATAAATATTAATTAAAAATAAATAAACAAACCAAAAAATGGATTGAGCATTGTTCATCAACTTACCATTTTGACTAGTCTTTATAGTCGGCAAAGGAGTTTGTTATAGCTGAAAGATCAAATAGTTTAGCATATAATAGTAAAATATTAAGAGAGATGAAAATAAATCAGAGCTATTGTGATTACTCTGTCAAAAGTCCATAGATTTACATAATAAAAACCAACGTGCTTCGATATGAGACAATTGATAATAGCCAAGTACTAAAGGCTACTGAATTTACAGGCCAACAACACTCCAATTTATCAAAAAAACACAACACTTGTTGCAGCAAGATTAATTCAGATTTGCATAAGGCATTACGAGAACACACTCATCTCAGTGTATAATTTGTGATCGTTAAAAGAACAATTCCACAAACAAGCTATATTAATTTTTCCATTCAAAATGAAAACACAAGTGACCTAAAACCACAGAACACATAACCACAAGAATTCTAAAAAAAACAGAGAACCGGTTTATCCAAATCAATTCACAGAACCCGTTCATTACAAATAGCAAACAGATAAGAACAAACAAATCACAATCAAATCATTACCAAAAAAGTTCCAT
>JBBPBP010009779.1:31951412-31986185 GCA_037974735.1 Cicer chorassanicum
ATTTTAAAAATATTTTATCATTGTTTTCTTTTTAAGAAGAAAAAAAAAGAAATAGATACTAAATACTAAATAAGTTTAAGCGATTCTTCGAAATAAAATTAGTAATAAATACGAAGATAGCATCAAGAGAAATATATGGACTTGTAACTTAATATGTTAAATAGGACAAAAAAAAAACATTTTAATACTAATTACAAGTGGAGGTCCTCTTTTAAAATATTTTATAATTTAATAAGTGAAGAAATTATAATTTAATAAGTAAAATAAATGATATTTAGCCATTTAAATATGTCTATAATTACTTATATTAAATAGAATTATTATTACTTAACTGAAATAAACACATTTAATAGTTGGTTAAAGTGAAACAGCGGGCACATCTATTACCAAAATCAAACCATCACGTTCTTTCAAAACCACAGCCAAGAAGCAAAAAAAAAAAAAAAACAGATTTCCAAACCCACATCAAAACTAATCTCAAACAGAAACACCATCCACACATTTTAAACAAAACTCCATTCACATATAACAACACAAAAGTTTCATCTTTCAATAATATACAGTTTTGAACATTAGAGTAAACATAAAGAGAATGAGAAAATACCCTTTTTGGTGGAAAATAGAGACGTGGTGGTGTGCGGAATAATCAGGTTCTCTTGTCTATTTTTTTCGTCTTACGGTGGGCTTGGTTATGGTTTGATCGGAAGAAATAGGATGGCGAATCTTTCTTCTTCTTTTTTTTTTTTTTGTAATACTCTTTTTCTATTGTTTATATTAGAAACAGAAAACAAAGAAATCAAATCTCTCAATTTTATTTTCTGATTTTTTCTCCTCCCATTTTAAATTTCTGTGCTTCAATATATAGGCTAAAACGAGGAAGTGCTTTCTGGGTGATCTCAAGCCTTTCGACTGTTAAACCTCCCAAAATGAATTTTGGGATGTTTTAGATAGAAATGATTTACTTGTTACTAATATAATACAACCCCTGTTTTTCTTGTGTTCATTGTATAAAGTTAAGTTCCGCATCTTACACAACTTTTGCAACAAGAGCATGCAAACTTATACAATTAAGGAAATGAGGGACTAGTCTTTTTGATTGAGTATTCAAATGGTAAAATTAATACTATTGTTATACTAAAATAAAAATAAATAAGTAGAAAATAAATGAATGAATGAATGGATAGATGTGGGAAAGCGCATCAACAAAGCAGAGAAAAGAAAGCAAGGCAGGGAAGGGAAAGAAAGTAGTACAAGCAAAACATTTCTTTACTTTTTTGTTTTGTTTGGTTTTGCTTTGTTCTTTTTTTTTTGTATGTAATGTAATGAAACTAATATGAACTCAAAATCAGATCATAATTTTTACAATTTTTAGACCAACATATTTTTTTATTTTTTATTTTTACTTTTTTTATTTTTTAAAAAATTATTTTACTAATCGGACAAAATTGGGGTACTACAGCTTCCCCTATTTAATTATATTTTACTAGTAAAAATATTATGGTGGTAAAAGATAATTAAATATAATAACCTAAATTTTGTATAAATTATTAAAGTTAATTAATTTCAAATGCAAAAGGAAGACAGAAAATAGTTTGATATGTAATGTAAAAAAGTTGGTGATTGGCAAAATAAACAGCATGATCGTCTTCGTATTGGTTACCGATGCGTAGATGGACATAAATAAAATGATCGTCTTTGGATTAGTTACCGAAGCGTAGATTGACATAAATAAAATGATCGTCTTCGGATTAGTTACTGCGTAGATCGACATAAATAAAATGACCGTCTTCGGATTGGTTACCGATGCGTAGATCGATATAAATAAAATGACCGTCTTCAGATTGGTTACCGATGCGTAGATCGATATAAATAAAATGACCGTCTTCGGATTGGTTACCGATGCATAGATCGTCTTCGGATTAGTTACTGCGTAGATCGACATAAATAAAATGATCGTCTTCAGATTGGTTACCGATGCGTAGATCGATATAAATAAAATTACCGTCTTCGGATTGGTTACCGATGCATAGATCGACGAGAAGGTAAATGATCGTATTCGGATTGATTACCGATGCCTAGATCGACACGATGACCATAAGCAAACATGTAGGTCCAGTTTAAAAAATAAAGAGAGAGAAATTTGTTTTTTTTTTTGTTTTTCTATATTTTTTTATATAAAAAATGAATAAATAAATAAATAAAAGAGAAACATGTTTATGGTAGTTGCAATGCAAACGTATAATGAACAATGTGACACAAAAGTTGTTGAGTATAAATAAAATATAAATATAAGATATGTATGACTCATTCATTATGCATTGCACAAAGTTGTTGAGTATATTTAAAATGTGAATGAAGATGCATAGATCATGTGTACATGGAAAATGTAAGATGCATGCAATGTAAGTAAATTCTTTTATTTTTTATTTTTATGGTTCCCCGATCCTTAGGCGACTTTATACGCCTACAAGATTCAATGGATCAATGGAGATAACAATGGTTCTTTGTGTGATGACTCTAGTATATCTTGTATGACTTCCCCCTTTTTCCGAGGCGAAAGCATTGTTTAAAATAATTAACCTTTTTTGTTTTTTTTGATACTCCATAGATGTTAAGAATCTATCGATTTCCCGTGTATATATATTTAATCTCTTGTATCCAACCCGATAGTGGTTTAGTTCCTTCTTCAATCTGGGGTCGTCAGGTTGTTAGGAGAAGACTTGGCTTGTAGGGTCAAGGTGGTTAGTTCCTCAAAAGTCTGAGGTTGTCAGGCTGTTTGGGAAGACTGGCTTGGAGGGTCAGGTGCTTTGTAATTCAAGATTTTTGAATTAGTGGATTAAAGCCTTCTGAATGAGGGGACTGGATGTAGCCAAGTTAGTGGTGAACCAGGATAATTCTACGCGTCAAATTATTTATGCTTTCATTGCTTGATGCCTCTAAATCTGATTGCTTATACTCCAAGTAAGTCACCAAAACTAAAATAATTTTTAATTATATATAAATTATCAAAAAGTTATCAACTTTGTGCAAACACAATTCAACTCCCCTTCTCGTGTTCGCACCTTCACTTTTGTATGATCTTTTTGATATTTTTATTTGCTGCTTCGACAGCCCCATTCATTTTTGGACGATTTGGCGAAGAATTATGGTGCTGAATTTTGAAATTATCACACAACTCCTTCATCATTTTATTATTGAGATTGGTCGCATTGTCAGTGATTATCTTATTTGGCAAGCCATATCGACAAATCAATTCTCTTTTGATGAATCTGACAACCACACTTCTCGTCACATTGGCATAAGAAGCGGCTTCAACCCATTTTGTGAAGTAATCAATAGCTACTAGGATAAATCGGTGCCCATTTGAAGCTTTAGGCTCGATGGTTCTAATAACATCCATCCCCCACATTGAAAATGGCCATGGTGATGTTAAAGCGTTCAGATAAGTGGG
This sequence comes from Cicer chorassanicum, assembly GCA_037974735.1. NCBI lineage: Eukaryota > Viridiplantae > Streptophyta > Magnoliopsida > Fabales > Fabaceae > Cicer > Cicer chorassanicum. The sequence goes on from JBBPBP010009779.1 coordinate 31,954,864, forward strand.
CAGTAAATGTACTTTGTCGGCATAGATTTGACATTTATGATATTTCTTTACGTAACTAAAGCAATCGGACTCCATGGTTAACCAACAATAGCCAACCCTTAAGATTTTTCTCGCCATAGTGTGCCCATTTGCATGAGTTTCGAAAGAACCTTTGTGAACCTCTTGAATGATTTTCTCAACTTCCGATTGATCCACGCATCTGAGGAGAACCATATCATGATTTCTCTTATAAAGCACATCACCATTTAAGAAGAAGTTCATTGACAACCTCCTTAAAACCCTTTTGTCATTCTCTGAAATACCCAATGGATATTCCTTATTCTTGACATAGGATTTGATATCATAAAACCATGGCTTGCCGTCAGACTCTTCTTCTATTGATAAACAATATGCAGGTTATCCCTTTGTTGAATTTTTATGACCAGCACGTCCTGACCAGTGCTTATTTTGAACATTGACGACAATGTGGCCAGGGCGTCAGCTAATTGGTTTCCTTCTCGAGGGATATGGTGAAAAGTAATCTTCTCGAATTGTTCTGTCAGCTCTTTGATATGGGTATGATACGAAATCAATTTGGAATCTCGCGTTTCCCACTCTCCTTTCGTTTTATGGATGACCAACAATGAGTCTCGATATACCTCGAGAATTTTTGCTTTTGATTCAATAGCAGCTTTGATGCCCATAACACATGCCTCGTATTCTGCAATATTGTTTGTGCAATCAAAACACAACCTAGCAGTAAATGGAGTTAACTGGTTCTCTGGAGAAATCAAAATGGCTCCAATTCCATGTCCTAACGCGTTAGAAGCACCATCAAACACCAATGTCCATTTTTCTCTATCAGATGATTCAATCTCTTCAAATAAAGTCATTATGCCTTCATCGAGGAATTCACACTGCATTGATTGATAATCTTCTACAGGTTGTTGGGCCAAGTACTCTGCCAGGACGCTTCCTTTGATAGGTTTTTGTGTAACGTATACCAAATCATATTCTAATAACAACATCTGCCGACGGACAATCCTCCCAGTAAGAGCAGGTTTCTCAAAGATGTATTTAATTGGGTTTATTTTAGACACCAACCAAGTTGTATGACACAACATGTATTGCCTCAACTGACGAGCAGCCCATGCTAATGCGCAACATGTTCGTTCAAGTAGTGAATATCGTGTTTCACAGCTGGTGAACTTTTTGCTCAAATAATAAATAGCATGTTCTTTCTTACCAGATTCGTCATGCTTCCCCAATACACAACCCATTGACTCGTCAAGTACTGTTAAGTACATAACAAGTGGTTTCCCAGGAACATGAGGCACTAAGATTGGAGGTTTTGACAAGTACTGTTTAGTCTTTTCAAAAGCTTTTTGACAATTCTCATTCCATTCAACCTTTTGGTCTTTGTGCAACAACTTGAAAATTTGCTCCCATGTAGCGGTGAGATGTGATATGAACCTGGCAATGTAATTCAATCTACCCAAAAAGCCACAAACTTCTTTTTCCGTGAGTGGAGCGGGCATTTCTTGTATTGCTCTTACTTTATCTGGGTCCACTTCTATCCCTTTTTGACTAACGATAAAACCAAGTAACTTGCCTGATCTTACACTAAAAGTGCATTTAGATGGGTTTAAACGGAGTCTAAACTTCCTTAGTCGCACAAATAACTTTTGAAGGTTAAAAACATGGTCTTCTTCGGTCCGAGATTTGGCAATCATATCGTCCACGTAAACCTCTATTTCCTTATGCATCATGTCATGAAACAAAGTTACCATTGCTCTTTGATAGGTTGCCCTTGCATTCTTTAATCCAAATGGCATCACTTTATAACAGAAAGTCCCCCATTGTGTGATAAATGTGGTTTTCTCCATATCTTCGGCAGCCATCTTGATTTGATTATACCCTGGGAAACCATCCATGAAGGAGAAAAGAGAACATTGAGCAATGCTATCTACTAGGACACAATGTGAGGCAAAGGAAAATCATCTTTAGAACTAGCTTTATTTAGATCCCGATAATTAACGCACATTCGAACCTTTCATCCTTTTTTGGAATTGGGACAATATTAGCAACCTATTGAGGATATTTTGCTACTGCTAAGAAACCAGCATCAAATTGCTTCTTGACCTCTTCTCTAGTTTTAAGTGACATATCAGGCCTCATCCTCCTCAATTTTTGTTTAATTGGAGCACATTCGGGTTTGAGTGGTAGCTTGTGTTCAACTATGTTAGTATCTAGCCCAAGCATATCTTGGTACGACCATGTAAAGACATCCACATAATCAAATAAAAGTTGAAGCAACTTTTCTCTTTCAGTTTCTTTCATAGACATTCCAATTTTAATTTCTTTCTTATCATGCTCAATCCCTAAATTGATCACTTCAACAGGTTCTTAATGGGGTTGGATTGTTCAATTAAACTTTCTAGTTCTGGGGGAGGCTCACAATCGTCTTCACAATCCTCATCAACGTGATTACTTGGGCGTTCAAAATTACAAGAATGGGTTCTAGCACTGCTATTTTCAACATATTCGTTTTCGACTTTGCATTGTTTAAATTAGGAAGAAAAAGGAAAAAGAAAATATGAATAAAGATTGCCAAAAAAACAAAAGCACTTGAAGAATTCAAATTGCATTGTTTAAATTAAGAAGAAAAAGGAAAAAGAAAATATGAATAAAGATTGCCAAAAAAAGAAAAGAGAAAAACAAAAGCAGTTGAAGAATTCAAAAATGCATTTATTGATAATAAGTATGGAATTGAAATACATGTGCCCTAATTAGTTATCCTTATAGCCTTGGGCAGAGCAAAAGGAGTTAGAATACATAATTACTTTGAACATGAATTAACAAACACGGGGAACTCGATGATCTTCCAATTGTTGAGACTGGTGTTTGGAGGACAAGGGTACACCAATTTGAGTGTATCATCTTCAACATGATCCTCTTCTTCCGCAACAGCCACATGGTCAGCATATACTATTCTCGCGTTCTGAAAGGTTTGGTGAATGTCACAAATAGAAATCTTCTATGAATTCAGTGTCTGATTTTCCAAATGAGCCATCCTACTTTCCTTTTTTTCTTTTACAGCCTTTTTTTGTCAGCTTTAGAAGGTACATATCCCAAACTGTACCTATTGTTTTTTTCGGGTATATCTAACAATTTTCCCAATTTATAAAAAACTCCTCCTTTCAACATCGATTTGGTAGACTTTAAGTACGTGGTAAGCAACTTTGGTTCTTTTAAAGGAGATCCTTCACCCATGAAGACAACATTGGCGATTTCTAATGCTTGAAAGGAAGTCTTTATGGCTTCCTCCGTGTCTTCAATGTAGCCCGTAGAGGATAGATGACTAACTATCATATCTTCTTCCCCAGATATTATCACCAATTTATTGTTCACTATAAACTTTAGCTTTTGATGGAGAGTGGATGTCACTACTTTAGCAGCGTGAATCCACAGTCTCCCTAAAAGGCAATTGTACGCTGGTTTAATATCCATCACTTGGAAGGTTATTCCAAAGTTATAGGGTCCGATTTGAATTGGCAGGTCAATCTCACCAACAACTTGTCTCCTGGATCCATCAAACGCTTTCACCACCAAAGCACTCGGCTTCAAACAAGCTCCATCAACAAATAGTTTTGATAGGGTTGATTTCGGCATGCCATTCAACGATGAACCATTATCAACAAGCACTCGTGCAAGAATATGATCATGACACTTCACAGAGATGTGTAATGCTTTATTATGCTATATCCCGTCAAATGGTAATTCAACATCGCTAAAACTCAAACCGCTACTAGCGGTGATATTACCAACAACTCCATCAAACTGGTCGACAGTGATATCACGAGTAACATGGGCCTCGTTTAAAACTTTCATCAGTGCCCTTCTATGCGCTTTAGAGTTTAATAACAAAGCAGGAACAAATATCTTGGAAGAGGTTTGATTTAGTTGATCTACCACCTTATACTCTTTTTGCTTGATAAACTTCAAAAATTCGTTAGCTTCTTCTTCAAGCATTGTCATTTTGCATGTCTCTGGCCCTTTTACAGCATGATTCGTCACTTCTTTGCCTTTTCCTCCATGGCCCTCCTTTTCCTTAGGTTGACCGGGGGCATATAATCAACCACTTTGAGTCATCCCGCCAATCCCTGAAATGTTTGTGACATCAGTACCTTTAGATTCACAGCTATCACTTGATTGATGATTGACCAAGTGGGAGGTAATTTCATAATTCCATGGTACTGCCTTGGTATTTTTATAAGGAGAAAGAGTTGGTGCTTGGACAATTATTGCATTTGGCTTGAGAGGAGTTTGTTTAAGATTCTTTTTTTTATAGAGGATTTCCAATGGTCTTTGAAAAGATCTACTATTTTCCATGTACGACTTTATAGTCAACACATGATCATCTTTTGCACATTGGTCTATCTCATCTTCAATGGCATTGACAGAGGTATCATCGTGGCCCGGTAAAGGGTTACTCCCTACGTTGGTACCGTCTTCCTTGAAGGTAAGCCATTTTGCATTGATCAATTCTTGCACTTTAGATTTTAGGGCTTGACAATCTTCAATGGAATGCCTTACGACTCTTGTGTGGTATTCATATTTGGCATTTGGGTTGTACCATTTTGGGAATGGCGGTTCCAGAGGTTTCATTGGTCTTAGGACTATCATTGAATTCTAGAGTAGGTGAGGCAACAATTGGCTGTATGTGATGGGAATCGGGTCGAAACGGGTTATCTTTTTTTCTCGATTAACTGGTATTCGGGATTGGATTTTGGTTCCATTGGTTTTGTTGGGAAAACGTGGCAGGTGGGGGTTGCACCAAGGGTGGTTGATAATAAGGTGGCCTTGAAGGGTGATATTGGGGGTATGGAGTTTGTGAGATCGAAGCCACATATGGATAAGGAATGTAGGGAATTTGGGGTACCGGAGGCTGAAAATTCGGAGGTCGATAAGAATTCATGGCTGGAGAATAAGAGACCCTTTGGTTTGCTATTACAGCATTAGCATCCCCTTCTTTCTTTTTTGGGAATCCCATTTGGGGTTTCTTCACACCGCTTGTTGCACATACGATCTTGCCACTCCTCATTCCACTTTCTATTCTTTCTCCTATCATGACCATGTCAGAAAAGTTTGATGACATACTCCCGATCATCTTCTCATAAAAAGGAGACTGAAGAGTATCCATAAACATACCCACCATTTCTCTTTCAGATAAATGATGATCTACTTGCGATGCGACTTCTCTCCACCATTGTGCATATTCTTTGAATGTTTCATTGTCCTTTTTCAACGAATTTTGTAGTTGCATCCTGTCAGGGGCTATATCAATGTTATACCTGTATTGTTTCAGGAAGGCATCAACCTAATCTTTCCATGAATGGATTTGATTTCGCTCGAGATGCATATACCAATTTAATGATGCCCCACTTAAACTGTCTTGAAAAAAATGGATGAGAAGTTTGTCATTATGAGCATGAGAAGCCATTTTTCTACAATACATGGTTAGATGGTTTTTAGGGCATGTGACACCTCTGTATTTTTCAAACTCAGGTATCTTGAATTTTGAAGGGATCACCACATCGGGAACCAAGCACATATCAAAAGCTTCGAGACCATAGACGTTACTTCTTTCAATTGCTTTTATTCGTTCTTCTAAAACATGGAATTTTTCTTTCGACTGTGTATCATCACCAACATGAGGTTGTTGCCAATTTCCATTAGCATCAAAATGGGGTACTTGGGGTGCACTAAATGGAATATTTTCTGAAGGTATAATGTTTTTGGGTGGCACGTAGCCCTGAGGAGATGGGATTTGCGGTTGGTTTAGGCTTTGAGAGTTGATATTTGAGTGGTTTGGATTATTGTCCATGGGATTGATGACTAAGGGTGGAGTATAACCATGTGGGAGACCATACATAGGAAATTGCATGGCTAGCGCGCGAAATTGTTGGGTAGTTGGGGTAAAGCCTAGTGGGTGAGACGGGGTAGCTTGGTGTTCTTCATTTGTAGTTGGAGGGTGTCGGGGAGTCCGATAAGGGTGTCGGGGAAACAACTTCTTGGTTTTGCTCAAGTTTGTCCATGATCTTGGAGTTTGCGCGAGTCCGATAAGGGTGTCGGGGAAACAACTTTATTGATTTTTTTTTCTAAAAGATCATATGATGCTAGTTAAAAAAATATGAAGATTTATATGCATGCATGTGGGTATTAGAGAACCATTGATTTCGCAACCTAGGCACAAACATCTTTTCAGAAAACTCAAAACAAGTTCGTTCATTGATAATTAAAAAGGGTACAAGTGCAACATTTCTCTCTATATCTGAAATACATTGTTTCTATCGCACTCGGCGAATTAAACTATTCATTGCTTCTATCAAACTATTACAATGTTGAATGAAAGTAATAATTTCATCAGGTGTGACAGATTGAACTATGCTTGCTTCTGCTTTCCTTAAGAGTACGGGGACCCTTTCAATGGCTTGGTTGGCTATGAAAGTGAGTTTTTCACAACGATCCATCCAAATAATCCCTTCTTGCCCAAGCATCTCTATTGCTTCCACTTGTTCCATCATTCGGTTTCTTAACATATTTGCTTCCTCTTGTTCTTTCAACCACGCATCTCGGTACATAGCAACAACTTCTAGTTTTTCAATTTTTTCTTCATCTATCCTTGTCTTATATTCTACTACCACTCTCTCCAACTGTTTGTTTCACATATTCCAATTGTCTCTTCGCATTTCTTTCACTGATTTTTGAATCTTTCAACTATTTTCTCAACTTTTCAACCTTCTCTCATGCTTGGTCTCTTTCTTGTCTTCTCAAACATAAAGACTCGTCTGAAGCCCTTAAATTGCATTGAAGCTTGAGCTTAGAATCCTCCTCTACCTTTGCCCTCTTATTTGATCTTTCAAGAGAAATCGTCTTCTGCTCATTTTCCAACAGGGCGAACTCATATGCTCGACGGACTACCATCAACTCTTCGCGCATATTCTTCTTTTCCTCTTCCGCCTCAAGAATTGATGCTTGTAACTTCTCAACTTCTTCACTAACGGTAATGGGTTGCATTGGTGTTTCATCGATCACCTCAGATGTACGACGAAAAGGCAACTTGATTTTTTGGACCTTATTCTTGACCCACTGTCGGTAGCAATCATCTGCACCACAACTTGTACTTCCAAGTTCCTTCCCTTTTCTGATTATCATCTTCCAAGATTGACGTAGTCTCCTCAAATCTTCAATGTTTTCTAAACCCATGTCATAAAGAATAAAAGGGGTTATTAGTTTTTGCATTGGTTCTCCTATGATAGGATACCCAAGTTGCCTCAAGGCCAATACTGGATTATAATTTACACAACCTCTAGTCCCTATAAGTGGCACATTTAGGGAATGTTCCACATTGGTATATTACTTCTTTTACCTCTCGCCATCTCGCATACTATCGAACTGTTTTTTCATTAAGATCTACCAACCTCTGAGCCCATTCTCGATCATCCTTATTGTCAACACAACAATTCTTGAAATCATTGATAGGGCAACGCTTTTAGCACTCACTATCAAACATATGATTCACCAACCAGACGTACAAAACAGGTAAACAACACAAAATTCGTTTGCCTTTTTTTTTCGTGACAGTAGTTAAGTGTATAATACACGTCAGCAAGGACGGCTGTTGTAGGATTTTCTCCTCTATTCTTCAAGGCTAGGAAGAGATCGATTGCTGCTAAATGAATAATTTCTTCATCACTCGAGAATAGAACAACTCCATAGATGGTGAGAGCTAGCACCTCCATAAAAGCACTCCAATCTTAGGCTTCAGCTAAATGATGTGCTCTTTTCTCAAAAAAACTTCTTAGGAAACCAGAAGTCCCTTTCTTCTTTTAGCTAATCAATATTTCCTCTTCAACCATTAGTATCTCAGCTATTTTGGTTGTGGATGGATAATTCCCCATGTAACGAAAAGGTTTCCCTTTTTCTAGGGATTAGCCTAAAATTGGTCCAAACTCTTCCAAAGTAGGCGCAAGTTGGAAGTCTTGAAAAGTGAAGCATCTCAAAGGAGAGTCGTAGAATTGAGACAAAGCGGTAATAGCCGCTATTTGTACATCCACATCCAATAAATCAAGAATCTTTCCATATTTCTTAGTAAATGTTGACCAGTGATTAAGTTCCAACAAGCTACGAAGTTCTTTTAAACTGTCAACCTGAGGCTTTTTGGCTTTCACATTTATAATTTTCCTTAGCATTGGGGTTGCAATTTCATTGTTGGATCCCATTTTTAATCAAAGATATCCACACCCTAGCTTTGAATTCAATGGTTCTCTAATGGACCTACATAAAAATGAATGATTATGAATAATGTATGGTATGGTGTTGAAAATAATTTTTAATGCATGAAATGAATGCATGGTACTAAAAAAATTAACTTTAACATTAACAATGAAAGCTATTTGCATTGATGCAATAAAGAAAATAAAATTGAGAGGTATACTAATGTCGGATGATGGAGAAAATAAAATAAAATAAAATAAAAATAAAAAAAATAAAAAATAAAAAAATCTGCCATTTAAAAGCAAGAAAGCTAGGATATGACTTAGATGCATTCTAACCAAGATTAGAGAAATTTTAAAATCTATAAGCTTCTAAATTCGTGAATTCTTTCCTGGGCGGGTTCTATAGTCCTAAAATTCATTGGTGTCTAGAGCCAAGTACTCGTATTGAAACATCACTACAAATAGGAAGTACATCCAAAATGTAGGTATTTTCAATGGAGTCACACTCTAGACGAGATTTTCGCAATAACCAAATAGGATGTACATCCAATATGATTACCACTAAACCCCTAACTAAACTTAAGTTTTACTCAAGCCCGGGTATAAGGTCTCACTCATAAGTGTGTGTGTAACTGAATGTGTAGTGTGCTAAGAGAATTACAATCCAATAAACGATGTAAAATACTCAACACAAATATATTAGCACCCTACGACATCCGTTAAAAGAACGGTTACCTATAATTAATTGTGCAAAATTAATATTAACTTAAATATCTTTATTTCTCCTTTTTAAAATGTAAATATAATATTTTTATGAAAATAATCTAATGATAAATATACATTTAAAATATAGAGAGAAAAAAAAAGTTTTGTTATTATGCTTGACAAGAGTGCGATCTTGCTCCTACGTATCTCCCGGTGCGATGGAGAAATCAAAACTATGTAGTTCTTGGGTAGAAAATGCCGAAGTGTTGATTACTTTTAAAGAAGATTTGTTTTGTTGTTGATAAAAAAAGGTTGTTTTGAAAAAGAATTTGTTTAATTTAAATTATAATTTAAAATGCAAGCTTTAAGACTATCTAGTCGTACAACTTGTGTCTCAAAAAATTTAAGGAGTAAAAAGATGTCACATCTAATTTAATCCTTTTAAGAATATTTTTATCATTTTTGATTTTAAATATTAAATTTTAATATTGTCAAGTAATACAACTTGTGTATCAAAAACTATAAGGAGTAAAAAGATGTCACATCTAATTTAATCATTTTAAGAATATTTTATCATTTTTCGGTTTAAAATATTAAGTTTTAAAAATGTCAAGTAGTATAACTTGTTTATTAAAAATTTAAAGAGTAAAAAGATGTCACATCTAATTTAACCCTTTTAAGAATATTTAAGCATTTTTTGGTTTTAAATATTAAGTTTTCAAATTGTCAATTGTGTACTAAAAATTTAAGGAGTAAAAAGATGTCACATCTAATTTAACCCTTTTAAAAATATTTTATCATTGTTTCCTTTTTAAGAAGAAAAAAAAGAAATAGATACTAAATACTAAATAAGTTTAAGCGATTCTTCGAAATAAAATTAGTAATAAATACGAAGATAGCATCAAGAGAAATATATGGACTTGTAACTTAATATGTTAAATAGGACAAAAAAAAACATTTTAATACTAATTACAAGTGGAGGTCCTCTTTTAAAATATTTTATAATTTAATAAGTGAATAAATAAAATTCATTTTTATATTAAATAGCACAACCAAAAAAAGAAAAAATCTAATATAAAGTAAAATAAATGATATTTAGCCATTTAAATATGTCTATAATTACTTATATTAAATAGAATTATTATTACTTAAGTGAAATAAACACATTTAATAGTTGGTTAAAGTGAAACCGCTGGCACATCTATTACAAAAATCAAACCATCACGTTCTTTCAAAACCACAGCGAAGAAGCAAAATAAAGAGATTTCCAAAACCACATCAAAACTCATCTCAAACAAAAACACCATCCACACATTTTAAACCTTACATCAAAAACATTGATCTTAAACAAAACTCCATTCACATATAACAACACAAAATTTCATCTTTCAATAATATACCGTTTTGAACATTAGAGTAAACATAAAGAGAATGAGAAAATACCCTTTTCGTTGAAAATAGAGACGTGGTGGTGTGCGGAATAATCATGTTCTCTTGTCTATTTTTTCGTCTTACGGTGGACTTGGTTATGGGTTGATCGGAAGAAATAGGATGGTGAATCTTTCTTCTTCTTTGTTTGTTTTTTTGGTAATACTCTATTTCTATTGTTTATATTAGAAAAAGAAAACAAAGAAACCAAATCTCCTAATTTTATTTTCTGATTTTTTCTCCTCCCATTTTAAATTTTTGTGCTTCAATATGTAGGCTAAAACGAGGAATGATTGTGTTCGTTGTATAAAGTTAAGTTCCGGATCTTACACAAGTTTTGCAACAAGAGCAAGCAAATTTATACAATTAAGGAAATGAGGGGCTATTCTTTTTGATTGAGTATTCAAATGGTAAAATTAATACTATTGTTAGACTAAAATAACAATAAAATAAGTAGAAAATAAATGAATGAATGAATGAATGGATAGACGTGGGAAAGCGCAACAGCAAAGCAGAGAAAAGAAAGCAAGGTAGGGAAGGGAAAGAAAGTAGTACAAGCAAAACATTTCTTTATTTTTTGTTTTGTTTGGTTTTGCTTTGTTCTTTTTTTTTGTATGTAATGTAATGAAACTAGTATGAACTCAAAAATCATAATTTTTACAATTTTTAGACCAACATATTTTTTTTATTTATTTTTTAAATTATTTTACTAATCGGACAAAATTGGGATACTACAGCCAATGAGATTGAAAATTTAATAAATTTTTGTCTCTGCAAATTTGCTTATGTTTTATCTGTTTCACAAACATCGACGCGTGACCCTTACTGACGCAAAGGTTTTTATTAGTATTAAAAAAATTCAAAATACATCACTTTTAAAGAAGAGCATTATTATTTCTTAAGAATAATTTACACAAGAAAAAGAAAAATCCTAAAAAATAAGGTGTTTGACCAATTAGAAACTGGTTACCCATATATGAAGGAGTGAGTGGTTAAAGTTTGTGAGTGTTTGACGCATATAATTCTTCTCTTTTTTGTAAAAGATAAAAATTAACATTTTCCTTAAAAAAAAACAACATTCAAATATTACTTTTAAGTATCTTGAGATGAGATCATGTGAGAAAAATGTATTTTGTTTATTAATTTTTGTATTAGGGCATATCTATATCATGTAATAGTCTGTATTAGAAGAATATATATCAATGGCTGTACCAAAAAGAATATATGTCAAAGGTAGGATTGTGCATTTTCTTTCCATCATGGGAAAGTTAGTAGAGTTTTCCACATAAATGCCACACAAGAGTACTCCCATCGGCAACCAATTAACATGTGCAACAAACGCGCAATAAATGTCAAATTAAAATGTTATATATATTTATTTAATAATTTGGATTACTATATAATGATGGTACTATTTTAACGTGAGTATTTTGAAAAATATATATGATTATAGTGATTATTTTTTTTAAAGTTAATTATTTTAATTTATAATATATTAGTTCTGAAATATTAGTAATGTTTTAAAAATAAAATGGTGTTTGGAGAAGTATTAAAAATGAGATTAAATAATTATAATTTGTTTTAGCAAAAGTAATAGTAAAATATAAAATAAATGAGGAGATCAATGGGCTTAATCCTTGTATGAAGGGGTTTAAAATTCTAATTGTGTTAATAAAATAAAATAAAAAAAAGAGGGAGTTGGATTCAACTGCCACCGTGAAAGGGGAAACACAACAACTAAACTACGGTTTTTAACCAGTGATCGATAACTTTTCCATAAAACTTTCTCCGTTTTTGTCCAAATTTTAGTACGTTGTTTCACTCATTTCGTTAGTCAATTAAACACAGTTTCTCATATTTTTAACTATCCAAATTTCTCTATAAAATACCCAACTTCTTTGAATTTGTTATTTTGCATCGTTCTTCTTCACCGTAAGTCCGATTCGAGTGAAACCAATGCCCAAACAACCGTGTGAGCAGTGGTTATACTATCCACTTATTATTTTCTAAATTGATCCTTTTATAGTGTTTTCTCATAATTTATTTTTTACGATTACCCATAAACTATCACGTTAGATCAATTGAAGGACAAGGAGTCAAATAACACAAGATTTTGGTTGTGGACTCGTATTCGCGAGTGAAAACGTCGAAGTAAGGTAAGGGGTGAGAGATTGTTTGAATTCATGAGTATAATATTGTAAGATGAACGGGAAAGCCGTATTTCCAAACGATTCATTCGGGGCTCGCTACGTACGGCAATTGCCCTTTGAGGGATAAATTAATTAATGTACAAATATGAAAATTGTGAGTTTAAAATGTGGAATATAAACATTTATAAGGGGTTGATTGATTTAATTTCATTAAAATGTGTAGTATTTGATATTATTGTGATATTGGGTGTCGAATGAATTTTGTGCATATGTTTGATTAGACGAGTTTATGTGATGTGATAATAAAAGATTGATGCACTATATGATTTAAGGTTACGTGATGTGATAATAAAAGATGTATGCATTGTGATAAGTTTTATGTGATGATGATGATATATGATTGATGATAATGATGTTATAAATTTGTGATAAGTTTATGTGATGATGATGATGTTTGATTGATGATAGCGATATTATAAATTTGTGATGATCATGATGATGATGTATGATTAATGATAGGGATGTTATAAATTTGGGATGAGAATATTGAAGTAACCCCATTGTTGATGAAATAGTGGTGATTTCAACTTGTGCTTGAGATGATGGTCTTAATGGAGTATCATGGGCCAATGAGGGGAGGAACTAAATGTTATTTCTTTGAAGGGGATATTATCTTGTCATCATATAGGTAGGGCCTAACAATCCTGATGTTGGGGAAATACAACTGACTGAGTCAGATCGTGGCAGTCTACTGTTGAGCCTTAAGGCGAGATTGTTAGACCTTGGAGGTATTCGAGCGGGAAATTCCCAGGTGACTTGGAGGTAGCCCTCCAAATGTCGAGAGCTACTATGCAACACACCTTTACCTCGACTGTCACGTACATGTGTCTCGGGTTGAGTTGATGGGATCTATGAAGAAATGGCCAATTTGAATTGTCCGTCCACTTGCGTGGTGGCATTGTTTCAAGCCTCCTAACCAAGTATTTCAGAGTTAGAATTGTACCAAATTGTGAAGAAATAGAGTCTAAGTCCATGCATAACATTACATTTTCTTGTGATTATTTTGTTGTGATTAATGTGTTTCAAAAGTGATAGTAGTTTCTCTTAGATGATTTGATGCAAATTATAATGAGATAATGATTTTAGTTGAGTGACTTTGATGTTATATTATTGTAACAACCTTCTTACTATTTTAGAAAACATTTCTAAACTTAAAATGATAAAATATTTTATAGAAAAAATTATTTATTTGCAATACTCTAATTTACTAATAGTTGACTTAAGTTTAATGTAGAAATGGGAAAGTGGTAATATTAAATTGTCCAATTGTCAAAAGAAGGACATGCCACATTTCTCTCTCTCCTTCTTAGAAACTCACGAGTGTTAACTCATTCTCGAGTTCATTTCCTTCGTTTTTCCAACCACAATCTTCTCTCAAAACACTCCAACAAACAACAACTAAGTTACTATTCATCATCTCTTCCAATACCCCATTTTTCCATGTCTTTCCAAAATCTTTCAAATACAATAGCTCATTAAAGTTTCACATACTTGCTTTGACCCCTTGCATGTATGTTTCCAGCCCTCAATCTTTAGTAATCAGCCAAATCGTACTAAGGCGAAGTTGAAGACAACCAGAAAAAACTCAAAAGAAATTGGAGTAAGGAACGAAAACTGGAGAAATTGAGAGCCGGAGTAAAAGATAACTTCCCCAAATTAGCTCAAATTGAAAAGGATTTTCCTTAGAAAATTGTGAGTTCTTTTTTTAGAATAAACTTCACTTTTGCATGGGGGTTTTATGGGTTCAGTTAAATCTCATTTATTGTAAACATGATTTTCTGGATTTGAGGTTGGATTTTTATTAAAAACTGAGAGTGGGAGGAAACTAGGTGTTCTAGTATGCAGGAAATGTTGAAAATTTGCATTTAACTCTTTTAAAATCATTCATTCTACATATGTTGGTGTGGTGATTCTGATGTGTTAGAAACCAAGAAATATATTTAATTGTGAAAGGTGGAATACATAATTGATGATTTCCCATAATTCCTACATTGTCAATCTACTTTTAGTTCTCTTTATTATTTTGCCCCTGAGTTTCTTCTTCTATTTTTGTCTTTGATCATGTTGTATTGATTTTGCCTCTAATCATGTTGTCCAAGTTCTGCCTCTGATCATGTTGTCCTGATTCTGCCTTTTGTAACAGCCCGATTTTTTTTTTAAACAAATTCAAATTCATAATAAAGAGATAAATACCTTTGGATAAAATATTTAAGCCGTATCACAACGACAAAAGTCAACAATAATTACAAACAGCGGAAACGGTTTTGAAATGAAAATCCAAAATATTTAAAACAGAAAAATACACCGGGGCTATGAGACCTATCCAACGTAGCTCATACCCCTGGGGTATTCTCGGCAGACACCTGTACAAAAGCACTACCCCAAGAATTTTAACTTCCCCACGTCAAGTCAAAAAGTGGTACAAGGACCCATCAAAATAAAAGTTAGGCTGACAATATATGGTATAGGTACAGTCTTCCAGAATGAAATAAATACAACCACAACAGATAGACATCTAGCCCCTATACAGCCATCTAATCTGATCATGCTACAAAAAAAAACTATAACCCAAGTGATCTCCACGCGCCCCGCAGAAATCCTTCTGACACAGCAGTGGTCAGGTAAGTCTAACTCCGTTCCCATCTCCAGAGTACTAACTGGTAGAACGATCCTGATTCTCATATGAGGGCAAAGCCCAGATTTCCACAATAATTGTAAAGGTCACCAACCGAAATTAACAAACATCACATAGCATTTAAATTTTAAATGCACAAAATAACTTTTCAACTTAGCATACATCTAGAAAGGGTTTTCATATGCCACACATGCATAATCAAAGTTGAAAAATGAAGTTTTTAACAAACTGCACTGTCATATTCGAATAAAGCATCCTTGTATCCAAATACAACTGTGAAAATGGCATAATTTTCAGTTTTGAAAATATTTCAATATCATTCAACGCTTACCACATAAAGTCAATCAATAACACTCATGAAATACGACACAATTACAAACCACAATCGAGTATGTATATACAACCATCACAGTATATCAAACATGACTCGCGTGCCAAGTACCCTAATGAAATGTGTATATGCCAATGCACATGATTCCATAATTCCAAACCAAAACCCTCCTCGAAAGGGCGTAAATCATAATTGTACAGTCTCTCACAAACCAATACTAATTATCAAGGTGCAATCTCTCACAGATCAGCACAATTTACTATCGTACAGTCTCTCCCAGACCAGTACTAATTTTCTATGCGTACAATCGCTCACACATCAGCACAACACGAAAATCCCCGCAAGGATAAGATTAACCAACTATTCACATGGCATCATCTCGTAGCCCATCACGGTTACCACTATCACTATGGCCCATCGCGGTCACCATGTACTATGAAATGCATGAGCATACTCTAACTCTTTTCACTACAACCATTAATTAAATGCAGCTATTAAAAGATTCCCCTTTTTTAATACTCATTTAACACTAATGATTTTTCAAAACTTTTCACAGAGCATACTCAGACATATTAATTCATAATCCAACAAATCCACATCAAATTCAACCTACAAACCACATTAAATACAACAATCCAAATTCCAGAAACCCACACCAAATCACTACAAATTACTCATTTTTAAAACTCGTCATATTTCAACCACAATGCACCCATTAATTTCCATGATTGCAAACATTCATTTGCACCAAATGAATTTTCTCAAATCACTCTTCAAACACATCAAAACAATTTCACATAAAACACCTTAAATTCATTTTCTGCAAATCTACACATCAAACACGACAAATTCAATCAATTCGACCTCCAAAATTTCACACCAAATTTAATCGTGAATCATCCGTGTCCACAACTCCACATTTCAAACACATTAAATTCAACTTCCACAATTTCACCCATAAACACATTAAATTCATTTTCCTCCAATCTACACATAAAATACATCTCAAAATTCATAATATTAATTATGAACACATCAATCACACCAAACATGAATCACCACAACAACATTAATATCTCAGAGTTCTCCCCTTCGCTAACTCGGTGCCAACAACCTCGATTCCTTTTCGAGACTCAAGGAGCTAACTACATAAACATAAATATTTGTAACAATTTGTTCACAACTAAAGTTTATCCAACCACAACAAAATTCTAAAATTATATCTTTTTCACACACCAAACTTTTACAACCAAATAATCTACATTATTTAGTTAAAATTAAATAAAACAAATATTGTCCAAATCACACGTACGCACACTCGACTATTAAAGCACCAAATTTTTGAGTTAATAAAGTACTCTAAACTTTTTCTTTTTTTAAAATTTCAACTTTAGTTCAAACTCATTTATTTGAAAATAACTCATTTCGTAACTCAAACATGTCAAAATCAATTTTTTTTTTTTTTTGTTAACCATTACTAACAAAATCAACCACATTAATCACATTAATTCAATCTCAGCAAATCGCACACAATTCACATCAAACTACATCTCAAGCGCGTCAATTTTAAATACCGCTAATTCCCGCATAAACGAATTAAATTCATTCTCACCATTTTACACATCAAATACACCAAATTTCTTTTTCATAAAATCACATATAATGTCCAAAATGCAAACTAAAAGTTTGGAAGGAGCTTTTACCTTAACGATAGCTTAAACAACCGATTACGGTACCGCGATAAATTCCGGTAAAATATTTTGTTCGCACGTCACTTTGAAAACTAGCTCACTAGCACCGCAGCGTGGAGGTGAGCAACTTTCCCTTCTGTCACTTCTCGAATGGGAGCTTAGATCTAGAAGAAAATGGAGGTTTTGGATTTATGGGTTTGGATTTTTTTTTTCAAAAACTGGAGAAAGAAGATAACTCGCGAGGCTGGTTTCTTTCCCTCTGTTTCCCTTTTTTTTCCTCCCCAGACCTCACGTGCTACAATATATAAACTACTAATTTAATAATATTATATATATATATAACTAACTTATACTACCATATATACATATATATTAT
The DNA here is from genome assembly GCA_037974735.1 of Cicer chorassanicum. NCBI lineage: Eukaryota > Viridiplantae > Streptophyta > Magnoliopsida > Fabales > Fabaceae > Cicer > Cicer chorassanicum. Next base: position 31,972,501 of record JBBPBP010009779.1, read on the forward strand.
ATACTAACATATATATATATATATTATTAATTACAATCATATATATATATATATATATAATAATTAAACCAAATCAATAAATATATAAATATTATTACAAATCTCACTTCATTCCCATCTCAAACTATTTTGATAAAAATATCTATTCTCATTGCAACTCAATTGACAAGTAAATTTTTTAGCAATTAAAGATATTTTTAACAAAATAGACCGGTAATAAATTTTTCGCAACGTAATTAAATTATTTATCGCCAAATAATTTTAAACGGGTCTCATAAAAATATCATTGGCATTTAACATTCGAAATACCAATAAAATTGGCTAAAAAGTCTCAAAATTCAACATAAAAACACATCAAAAACAAAAGTACAAATTAAAACTACGGGTCTTACATTCTACCCCCTAAAATTAGTTTCGTCCTCGAAACTACGTGTCGATAAACAAGTCTGGGTGTTGTTCCCTCATCTTGCTCTCCAATTCCCAGGTCGCATCTCCGGTAGTTGGGTTCCAAATCACCTTGACCAACGAAACATCCTTGTTCCTTAATCGCTTAATCTTCTTGTCGTCAATTCTCACAAGTAGTACTTCGAATGACAAATTCTCCTTTAGTTGTATTGTGTCCGGTTCAATCACATGCGACGGATCTGTAAGGTACTTCCTTAATTGCGACACATGAATCACATCGTAAATATTGGACAATATCGGAGGTAAAGCAATCTGATAAGCTATCGGTCCAATTCGTGCAGAGATTTGATATGGTCCAATAAATTTAGGAGTCAATTTCTTCGATTTCAAGGCTCTACCAACTCCAGTCGTAGGCGTGACTCTCAGAAACACATGGTCACCCTGCTCGAATTCTAGAAGTCTGCGACGCTTGTCCGCATAACTCTTCTGACGATCTTGTGAAATCTTCATTTTCTCCTTTATCTTCTTTACCTTATATGTAGTTTGTTGCACCATCTCAGGTCCTACAATCATACTTTCACCGTCCTTATACCAACACAAAGGCGTTTGACATTTGCGCCCATATAAAGCCTCATATGGTGCCATTCCAATACTTGCGTGAAAACTATTGTTGTAGGTAAACTCAACCAAAGGTAATACATCATCCCAACTTCCTCTATCATCTAGTACACAAGCTCTCAAAAGATCTTCCAAGGACTGATTTGTTCTCTCAGTCTTTCCGTCAGTTTGCGGATGGTAAGCTGAACTCAATCTTAGCTTTGTTCCCAACGCATCATGCAATGCTCCTCAAAAGTGTGATGTGAATTTCGGATCACGATCTATTACAATACTCGACGGTACTCCATGTAATCTCACAATCTCAGCAATGTAGATCTCAGTTAGCTTATCTACCTTATATGTGGTCTTCACTGGTAAAAAGTGTGTGGATTTAGTCAATCGATCCACTATCACCCATATAGAATCATTCTTCCTCCTTGTTTTCGGTAATCCAGTTATAAAATCCATGGAAATGCTATCCCACTTCCACTCAGGTATATCTAAAGGTTGCAACATTCCAGCAGGCCGCTGATGTTCCACCTTCGCTTTCTGGCAAGTTAGACAAGTTGATACATACTCCGCGACATGCCTCTTCATTCCTGGCCACCAATAATTCTGCCTCAAATCCTAATACATCTTTGTCGCTCCAGGATGAATACTCAATTTACTCTTATGAGCCTCATCTAAAATTGTTTTCCTCAGATTTGCAACTTCTGGTACACAATTTCTCCCATTACATCGCAAAATATTATCTGGCCCAATCTTGAACTCAGTCGTTTTCCCTTGCAATATTAGGTTCCTCTTCTCTTGAATTAAAGTTTCATTTTGAAAATTCGCAATGTCTTCAAGTAGTCCACTCGAAATCTTAATCATTCCGAATTTCAAAATTCCCGGCGCAAACTCTACATTCAAGTGTAAGTCTCTGAATGCTTCCCACAACTCTTGCTGTCTAGCCATCACTATTGAAGACACTGATACACTTCTTCTACTCAACGCATCAGCCACTACATTAGCCTTCCCAGGGTGGTACTGTAATGTGAAATCAAAATCCTTGAGAGTCTCTATCCATCTTCTCTGACGCATGTTTAGTTCCTTCTGATCAAACAGATATTTCAAACTTTTATGGTCACTGAACACCGTGAACGTGCATCCATATAAGTAATGCCTCCAGATCTTCAATGCAAAAACTACCACAACCAAATCTAAATCATGAGTAGGATAGTTCCTTTCATGAATCTTCAATTGCATTGAGGCGTAAGCTACAGCTTTCTTGTGTTGCATCAGAACACATCTCAGACCTTGGTGAGACGCATCACAACAAACTTCATACGGTTCTTCTGGTTGTGGTAAGATCAAAACTGGTGAGGTCGTCAACTTTCTCTTCAGTAACTGAAAATTCTCCTCACACTTCTCAGTCCATGCAAACGGTTGATCTATTCTAGTAAGTTGCGTCAATGGAGCTACAATCTTCACAAAACCTTCAATAAACCTCCTGTAGTAACCTGCCAGCCCTACAAAACTTTGTATGTCAGTGACGCTCTGAGGTTGTTTCCAAGCAAGAACTGACTCAATCTTTGCCAGATCCACATCGATTCCTTCCTTAGTTATCAAATGACCTAAGAAATTCACTTCCTCCAGCCAAAACTCACACTTCGACAAATTGGCATACAAATTGCTTCTCGCGCAAGATTTCAAGAACTTGGCGCAAATGCTCTTCATGTTCTTCCTCAGTCCTTGAATAAATCAAAATATCATCAATGAACACCACCACAAATTTATCCAGAAATGGACTAAAGATTCTGTTCATGTAATCCATAAAAATTGCTGGTGCATTGGTAACTCCAAATGGCATCATAAGATATTCATAATGTCCATAACGAGTTTTGAAGGCAGTTTTCTGAATATCTCATTCTCTTACTCGGATCTGATGGTAACCCGACTTCAAGTCAATCTTTGAAAACACCGCGGCTCCTCTCAACTGATCCATCAAATCATCAATTCGCGGCAAAGGATAACGATTCTTAATAGTCGCCTTATTAAGTTGCTGATAATCCACACATAAGCGTGAGCTTCCATCCTTCTTTTTAACTAGCAATACCGGAGCTCCCCATGGTGATACACTTGGTCTAATAAATTTCTTCTCCAACAATTCTTCAATTTGGCTTTTGAGCTCATTTAATTCCAATGGTGACATTCGATACGGTGCAATCGAAATTGGTCTGGAGAAAGAAGATAACTCGCGAGGCTGGTTTCTTTCTCTCTGTTTCCCTTTTTTTTCCTCCCCTGACCTCACGTGCTACAATATATAAACTACTAATTTAATAATATTATATATATATAACTAACTTATAGTAACATATATACATATATATTATATACTAAAATATATATATATATATATATATATATTATTAATTACAATCATAATATATATATATACATATATATTATAATTAAACCAAATCAATAAATATATAAATATTATTACACATCTCACTTCACTCACATCTCAAACTATTTTGATAAAAATATTTATTCTCATTGCAACTCAATTGACAAGTAAATTTTTTAGCAATTAAAGATATTTTTAAGAAAATAGTCCGGTAATAAATTTTCCGCAACGTAATTAAATTATTTCTCGCCAAATAATTTTAAACGGGTCTCATAAAAATATCATTGGCATTTAACATTCGAAATACCAATAAAATTTGCTAAAAAGTCTCAAAATTCAACATAAAAACACATCAAAAACAAAAGTACAAATTAAAACTACGGGTCTTACACCTTTGATCATGTTGTCCTAGTTCTGCCTCTGATCATGATGTCCTGGTTCTGCCTTTGATCATGCTGCTTATGATTTTGCCTCTAATCATGCTACTTTCTGATTCTGCCTCCGATCATGTTGTTTATGATTATGCCTCTGATCACGCTGACTCTGAGTATGTTTCCTCTAACTCTGCCTTTGGTCAAGTTTTCTCTGACTCTACCTTTGATTATGTTTCCTATGACTCCAATTATGTTGCCTCTGGTTAAAATATGCTTCTAGTCATGGGTCCTTTGATTAGACTGTCTTTGATCATAATGCTTCTGATCCAAGAATACCCTAACATCGTGCCTCTGATCTGAGTACACCTTTGATTATATTACCTCGAGTTAGAATAAGTTCTGATGATTAATTTGAGCTATAGTATTATACTATGATTTTAGAATTGTAATGTTGCATGAATTTAATAATATTTATTTAATTGATGATTGAGATATGCATTGAATACATGATGGAAAATACGTTACATTTCATAAATAAGATAATGGCATGCATACTACGGTGGGACATTTCAGCTTTGTTTCAGGCCAGAAACAATGGGTCAAAGGTAAAATAATTGGGACGCCAATGAGGGTCATGGTCAGACCACCTTTGCAAGAGACTCCAATTACTTGGGTTACCACATCTGGGTAATTAGAGGAGTTTTTTCTAATAAAAGGAAATGAAAATCATCAAGCTTTTCCTTAGAAAAAGGAAATAGGAATTTTAAAGCTTTTCTAAACTAAGAAAAGAAAGAGAATGTACAGTTTTCCCACGCATAAAGTAAAAGAAAGAATTTTAAATGTTTGGCCTATGGCTAATGAAAAACATTGCATATTCATGTTAACCTTTCGTTATTTTCTTAAGGAAAATTATTCAAACTACCATCCCCTTATCTCAGTCTTATTTTCTTATGTATTATAGGAGAGGAAAGGAAGTAAGATTGGAGTCAGAGCCAAAGGACAACATTTAGTAGTTATATTTTGTTTAGAAAGTAATATGTGATGTAATTTTTGTACTTCAAATCATGATTGTAAACTATCAATTTGTAGTTACAATTTATTTTGTTGATTGTACCTTGAAGAATTTTAAAATGACTTATTTTGTTTTGTCAAAATGTATGAATTACTTATCATATTCTAGACACATGGTAAGGGTTTTACAATTATAATGAGATTATGTGTTATGATACAATCTATTATGATTATTTGCACGTTCTTATTTATATTATACTATCAACATGATTTCGAAACTCACCTCCTTCGTTGTTTGTGTTTGACTTGCTTGGCTCTGCAATTGAGAAATCGTGGTTATTACAACTTAATGAGTCTTGAAGTTCAAGTTTTGGAGAAGTCTCGGTTTGATAGGAGATACCGGAAATAAGAGTTATAAGTTACATTTGACTTATTTAATTATAAACTAGTTTTTGTATAAAAACCTTATAAGTACTAGTAAGTTTTGAAATTAAATTAAGAAATAATAGTTAAATTAAATTTATTGAGATTTCATAGTTTTATAGAAAGAAAAATGTTTAAAGTGTTTCGTTTTTATTTTGAAAAATGTGATATATTAAATAAATCATTAAAGTTTCATTTTTCTTTGAAAGAGATTTAATTTATCCGCTGCAAATTTTTATAAACATATGGTATAAATTATTATATATATTATTTTGGGATTTTGGGTGTCACGTACTTATTTTAAAGAATAAGATTTTAGGCAATTTTACGTGTATATATGCGTTCGTAATTAATATGATATTTTCTTGTATGTTTGACTAATCTTAAGTGTGCACATATTTATATTTTAATTATTTCTAACTATTTTCTATTTTTAGTTTTTTTTTAATAATTATTTTGAGATATTAGTAATACAATGATTGTTTTTCTTTGTTTTTATATACTTCATATGGAATGGTGATTTTATACATATTTATTGTGATTTAGTAATTAATATAAATTGTTGGTGTTATATTAATTTATTTTATCATTTTGACTATTCTATAAAGATGATGGTATTTTTATGCAATTATTTGAAAAATATAATAGTAATAATTATAATTATTATTTTGAATATGAGAGTTTTGGTTATTAATGTATTTTAAGATATTAATTATTTTATTGTATAAAATATTAGTTTTGAAATATTAGTAATGTTTTATTAATGAAATTGCGTTTAAAAACTTGTTAAAAGAAATTAGTTTTGATAATTGTTAGTTTTATTTTAAAAAATAAAAGACAATAGTAAAATGAGTTTTATGGGTTAGACCTATATGCAAGAGTAAAACCTAATTAAATAGTAATAAACAAAAAATTAAATAAAAATAATAAGAAAGAAAAGTATGATAAAGAGAGAGGACGGGACAACAGCGGCATCGGCACGTTGAGAGAAAAGGAAGAAAATTGATATTAGTCATCGATCACTTGTTCATAAAACTTTTTGTTTTTGTCCAAATTTCAGTATGTTGTTTCATTCATTTAGTTAGTCAATTAAACACATTTTCTCATATTTTGAACCTTCCATATTTCTATCTAAAATACCCGACTTCTCTATCTATGGAATTCGTTACTTTGGACCATTCTTCCTCATCGTGAGTCCGATTTGAGTGAAATCAATGCCAAAACGATAGTGTGAAAAGTGGTTATATTATACACAGATTCATTTTCTGATAATTTTCCTTGACCCGATTTCGAAATTGAGTTTTTAGAGTATGTTCTCATATTTTATCTTTAATGTTTACCCATAAAGTGTCGAATTGGATTGATTGAGGACGAGGAGTCAAATGAATGGAGGTTTTTCTTTGATAGACTCGGATTAAAGTGTGAAAGTGTTGAAATAAGGTAAGGGGGGAGAGAGCGTTAGAATTCATAAGTATATTATAATGTTAGATGAACGGAAAAACTGTATTTCTCAATGATTCATTCGGGGCTCGTTACATACGAAAATAGCCCTTTGAGTGACAAATTAATTATAGTGTAAATATGGAAATTGTGAAATTAAAATGTGGAATATAAACATTTATAAGATGTTGATTGATTAAATTTCATTGAATGTGTGGTATTTGATAATATTGTGATATTGGACGTCGAATGAATTTTGTGCATATGTTTGATTAGCGATTTTATGTGAGGTGATAATAAAACATGGAATCGTTGTATGATATAAGTTTATGTGATGATGATGATGTATGATTGATGATAGTGATATTATAAATTTGTGAGGTGATGATAAACCTTGAAGAATGTATTCTGTGAAATAATAATATATGATGATGATGGTGACCGACAATTAAGATATTATTAAATTGTGATAAGTATGTTGATGTCACCCATAGTTGATGAAATAGTGATTATTCCTATTTGTGCTAAAAAGGGTACTCTTAATGTAGTAGTCTAGACCAACGAGAGGAGAAAATAGATGTTGGGAATATTTGAAGTTGATGAGAATTTTTAAAGTGGAGATTATTTTGTCATCATATAGGTAGGGTCTGACAAGCCTAGTGATTTTGATGAAGTACAATTGAATGATTCTGATCGTGGCAGTATAATGTTGAGACTTAAGACAAGATTGTTAGGCCTTGGGGTATTCAGGTGGGGAATACCTAGGTGACATAGGGGTAATCCTTCAAATGTTTGAAGCTACCACGCAACGCACGTTTACCTTGAGTGTTTCGTATACGTGTCTCAGGTTGATTTGAGGGGATCTATGAGGACAAAGTCAATTTGAATTGACCGTCCACTTGCGTGGTGACATACTATCAAGTCTCTTAGCCAAGTACTTTGGAGATAGAATTGTACCAAATTGTGAAGGAGTAGAGTCTAAACTCATGCATAACATTGCATTTTCTTGTGATTGTTTTGATATACCATGATGTGTTAGGATACAGTTTTATTATGATTAATTTCATGTGCTTCTTACTTATATTATACTATCAAAATGATTTCGAAACTCACATCTTTCGTTATTTGTGTTTGACTGGTTTTGCTTTACGTTTGCAAAATCGTAGTTATTATTGGTTAATGAATCTTGAAATTCAAATTTGGGAGAAGCCCTGCTCTGATAGGTGATACTGAGAATAAGAGTTGTAATTTGTATTTTACTTATTTAATTATAAACAACTTTTTATATGACAATCTTATAAGTACTAGTAAACTTTCGAATTAAATTAAGAAATTATAGTTAAATCAAAATCATTGAGATTACATTGTTTTATATGAAGAAAAAAATTTAAAGTGTTCAATTTGTATTTTGAGAAATGTAATATCCTAAATAACTCACAAAAGTTTCCTTTTCCTTCGAAAGATATTTTATTTATTTGTTGCAAATTTTTATAAAAATATGGTATAAATTATTATTATAATAATAATAATAATAATAATAATAATAATAATAATAATTATTATTATTATTATTATTATTTTCGGATTTAGGGTGCCACAACAAATACCACACATTCAATGAAATTAAATCAATCAAAACATTAATAATGTTTCCCTCAAAGGCCCATCGTCGTACGTCGTGAATCTCAGATGAATCGTTGGGAAATACGGCTTTCTCGTTCATCTAACATTCTAATATACTCATAGATTCAAATATTATGTAACCCCTTACCTTATTTCGAAGCTTTCACACGCTAATCTTAGTTCACCAGAGATAAACCTTCATTCATTTGACTTCTCGTCATCAATCGATGCAATTCGACACTTTATGGATAAACGTTAAATATAAAATATGAGAACACACTCTAAAAACTCAATTTCTAAATTGGGTCAAGGAAATACCATAAATCAAAAAACCAATTAGTGGATAATATGGCCACTTTTCACACGATCGTTTTGGCGTTGATTTCGCCAAAATTGAACTTATGGTGAGGAAGAACGGTGCAAAATAACGAATTCTATAAACAAAGAAGTCAAGTATTTTAGAGAGAAACTTTGAAGGTTAAAAATATGAGAAAATGTGTTTAATGGACTAACTAAATGAATGAAACACAACAAATTGAAATTTGGACTAAAACGGGGAACGGTTTCTGGACATTAATAAATGATCGGTAATTTTGTTCATTTTCTCCCAAGGTGCCATTGCTATTTTGCTGTGTGTCCGCTCTCTCTTTCTCATACTTTTCTTTTCTCTTCTTTTCAATTAAATTTTTTATTATTATTATTATTTAATTAAGTTTTATTCTTGCATATGGGTCTAACTCATAAAACACATTTTACTCATTTTTTTATTTTTTAAAATAAAACCAACAATTATCAAAACTAATTTTTTTAACACATTTTTAAACACAATTTCATTAATAAATCATTACTAATATTTTAAGACTAATATTTTATACAATAAAGTAATTAATATTTTAAAATACATTAATAACCGAAACTCATATTCAAAATGATAACTATAACTATTACTATAATATTTTTTAAATAATCACGTAAAAATACGATCATCAAGCAATCTAATAGATTACCAGCAAACAAAATAATCTATTAGTACCATTATAAATCACAAAATCATTAATGAGTTCGATCACAAAACAATAACATCAAGATTCAAGATTCTAATATTTGGTGGTGGATGGTGACGCTTGTGACGCTCTAAACCCCAAAATAACTTATATAATAATTTATACTATTATTTAAACAAAAAAACCACAGCGGATAAGGAGAATCTTTTTCAAAGCAAATAAAAACTTTAGTAACTAATTTAGGATATCACATTTTTCAAAGTACACATGGAACAATTCAAACTTTATTTCTCAAATAAAACAGTACAATCTCAATAAACTGATTTAACTATAATTTCTTAATCTAATTTTAAAAATTTATAGTACTAATAAAGTTTTCGGACAAAAAGTAGTGTCTAATTAAATGAGTAAAAGACAATTTATAAATCTCATTACCGGCATCACACATTAGAGCGAGCTTCTCCCAAACTTGAACATCAAGACTTTCTAACCTATAATAACCTCAATTTTGCAAACGCATGGCCAAACCAATGAACAAACAAACATCGAAGCAGAAGAGTTTCAAAATCATGTTGATTGTATAATATAAGTAAGACGAACATGCAAACCGTCATAATTAACCGTATCATAACACATCATGATTTATCAAAATATTCAAGAAAAATAATATCACATTATAATGTCAAAATCACTCAAGTAAAATCAATATTTGTCATATCGTCACATCATCCAAGAGAAATTACTATCACTTTAGAAACACATTGATCACAACAAAATGCAATGTTATGCATGAGCTTAGACTCTACTTCTTCAAAATTTGGTATCATTATAACTCTGAAGTACTTGATTAGGAGGTTTGATACTATGCCACCACGCAAGTGGACAAACAATTCAAATTGACTATGTCCTCATAGATCCCCTCATCTCAACCCGAAATACGTATATGCGACAGTCAAGGTAAACAGGGGTTGCATGGTAGTTCTCAACATTTGGAGGACAACCTCTAAGTCATCTAGGAATTCCCCACTCGAATACCTCCTATGTCTAATAATCTTGCAACATTATCGCAAGCACAAAATGGAATCACCATTATTTCATCAACTATAGGGTTACTTCAATATTCTCATCACAATTTGATACCATCTCAATCGTCAATCACGATCATCATCATATATTACTATGTCACACAATACATTCTTCACGGTTTATATCACATTAAAAATTTATAACATCATTATCATCAATCATACATCGTCATCATCACATAAACTTATATCATACAATGTATCCGTCTTTTATTATCTCATCACATAAACTTGTCTAATCAATCATATGCACATAATTCATTCGACATCCAACATCACAATAATATCAAATATCAAATACGCAATTATCAAAAATTAAATCAATTAACACCATATAAACATTTCTATTTCACATTTTAATCTCACAATTTTCGTATTTTCACATTCATTAATTAATCTCTTAAAGGGCCATTGTCGTACGTAGCAAGCCTAGAAGAGTCTTTGACAAATAAGGCTTCCCCGTTTATCTAACATTATAATATATTCATGAATTCATATATTCTCTCACTCTTTACCTCAGTTTGACACTTTCGTACGATATAAGGATCCAAATAACTTTCAGCAACCATGACATGTCGACAACACACAACGAACAAGTCTAAAAGCAACAAAGAATTCGTAGAGTCAATGAAACCTGGCGTATAGTTTACGCGGAGTGTAAAAATCAGTGTTACATAATTAATAAAAAATATTAAGAGAAGAAACATATTCAAAACGACGTGAAAGGATATCAAAAAATGCCTCACCAACGTGTTGGACTGCTGACAGGGTTCGATGTCAACTTCACTAAAACAGACAAATGAGTAGCGCTTCTTTAAGGTTTCAACAAGAGGAATCCAAAAACGTCAGTTTTTCAAGACAATGAACGTGCTGGCTGGAATTTGAGAAAAGAACCGCGACAATGTTGGAAACCCATTTTTTTAAGCATAATGGTTGGTGATTCCAAACATGGGTAATGGAAGATGGTGTTTTGTGGAGTACAAATATGGTCTCAATTTTCGTTGTTGATAGTTGTGATGGCTGAAATCTTGATCAAAAAGTGGAGGTGTGATTTTGGACAAAGAGCATTGGGGAGTAGGGTTCAAGTTGTGATTGGGGTTGAGAATGAAAGAGGATATCACAACGATTATGAATGTGGTCTCGATTTTGCATAACATCGACTATAATGGTCATGATCAAAGAGAGAAAAAGAAGGAGGAAACTGTTATGGAGCGTGATATATGAAGAAGGTGGAAATTTTGGGTCCTTTCCCCCCCCCCCCCCCCTTATTTTTTTGTTCATTATTTTAGTTTTTAGTTGTTGATTGAGTGGTGCAGACAAAAGATGTATATGTGCAAGAGCAAAAAATAAATTATGGATTTGTGTGTGACTTTCAAGAAAAAATAAATAATTAAAAAATTGAATTATTTTAAAATTGAGGAAAGTTAATTACTATATAAATTAGAAACACTTTATATAGTTATTCTAATTAAACTTACAAATTTTAATTAATTGTTATTTTATCCGTCTCACATGTGTTACTTTAACAACAACAAAAAATTAAAATAAATGGTATCACTAATTTCAATTATTACATTCATATAATAAATTCCTTTAGTTATATATAACTGTGTCTGCAAATTGAGAGTGCAGATTAACATTTCAACCTTTGAAAAACCAATACAATTTAAGACAAATGAAAATACATGTAATTAATACAAGAAAATTTCAAGAAAAATACACGTTGCCGTAATCACCCCAGCTAAACAAAAAATGATGAACAAATTTAGTCGTGTATGATATGTATAAGGCATTGTTTGATAACGTCAATAAGCTAGTTTATAGCTTATTAAACTAGCTTATAAGCTTGTTGGATTAAATAAGATGTGTTTGGTAAATAAGTTTTTCTCACAAGCTTTTAGCTTATTTTGATACGCTATTTCAAGTAGCATTTGAACTTATAGCTTTTTACACTTTCTTCCATTTATAAACCTTATTAATTTATTTTTATTATGTTTTATATATAATATGTAATCTTCCCACTAACTTACTATTAACCCACTATCTTTAGTATCTTCTTCTCGATGCTATTACTTTTGTTTTTGTTGTTGTTGAAAGTGGTACTATTACTTCTACATAACACATCAATTCTTTCAATCATTGCCTAAAAAATTCACAGCAAAAGATTTAACTTCATGCATGGCAAGAATCTTTGTCACATAAAACAAAAAATTGACAAAGGCATGCATGAATAGAGTTGAACTCAATTTCTTTAATTTTTTTGCCAAAATAACTCCAAAAAAATTTCATCTTATTCATCTGACAAGAAGTTCATAAAGTTAAATTTCCTTTTGATGCCAAATTATAAACCGTAAATGATTACTATTTATATAATGAGGTTTGCTAAACTTTTGGAGAACTCTTCAAATTTATGGTTGTAATAAAAAAAAAGTAAATGATGTACCCAAAAAAATAAATGAATTGCATGGTTTTTTTATTTCATGACTTTGTTACATTTTTGGGGTCATAAATGAGAGAAATATAGTAAGATATAAAGAGAGGAGGAAACATGAGAGATGCATCGGGTGAAATAGACAATCACATTGGGAGGAGGAGAATTCCTAATATAAAGAATGATATTTCAACGGCAGAGATGAGAATATGGAGAAGAAGAAAACATAAGAAATAAAGTGAAGTAAAAAAATGAATTGAATACAAAAATAAAATAAAATTAGATCTAGTAAAACAATAGGCAGAAGATTGAATAAAAATATCACAATTTTTGTTATTTTAAATTAAATAATTATGTTCTGTTATGTCATTTTAAATTGTTAGAAGCTAAATTTACCAAACACTTTAATTTCAATTAATTAGCTTTTCAGCTATAAGTCATCCGTTATCAGCTAGCTTTTCAGCTACCAGTCAACTTTTTAGCTATAAGCTAACTTATAGTTTAATTTTACCAAACGGAGCCTAACTTTCATAGAAGTATTTGAACTACTATGTACTAATTTGAAAATTTATAGTGTCTTTACGCCATTCACTCCAACAAAATCAATAAATCAAGAATACTTGGTGACTTAGTGCGTATGAAGGAGTTGGTACCGAATTTATCCCATGAAATTAAAATCATAGTGAATAATATTAGTATTTGTTTATAAATAAATAGGCAAATATAAAGTTTTTCATAAACTAAAAAGGATACAATTTTAGAAAATTTATGTTAAAATCTTATTGGGTTCAAATCTCATTTTGTTTTGGTTTTATATGTATAAACTTTTAAAGTTATAAAAAACAAAAACAAAAAAAAAAAAACAAAAAAACTGCAAATATCTGAAAAACAATTATAGTT
>JBBPBP010009779.1:32011863-32045088 GCA_037974735.1 Cicer chorassanicum
TTTCTTTCTGCATTTTATCATCATCAATACAACTCATTAGTTATATCTTCCTAAGGTATTATACTTCTTTCTTTTCCACATCTTCAATTTTCATTTACTATTCAGCGAATTGTTCTTTCAAAATGATTTTTCTTTTACTTTCTTTTCTTTTTTCAAATAATGATAACTACTCGCTCATTGAGATGCAATTTCACCATTAACGAAACTCCATTTCCAAGAAAATTAAATTATTTAATTTGTTTTTGTACTTAATTATATCAATTTTTCGTTGAAATTTCATGTTGATGTGTTCTTTTACGATGAATGTCATTGTTGGGAATATTGAGAATTAGAGATATCAAATTACAAGTGTGTAACGGTGTTACAATTTTTATAACAGAAATTGAATTTTAATAGTCAAATAAAAAAATATTTATGCATATCAAAATAAAAAAATATTATAATTACAAAGACCAAAAACATATTTAAACATAGAATTTAAAATATTATAAATGTCACACATTTGTAATTTGACCAAAGTTATGAAGTTTCAAGAGAAGTCAACAACGTCCTGTAGAAAGGACATAATGGCATTAATATTTACAGCATATGGCAGCTAGGTTAGCTCAACGAACAGTTAGGAGGCCATTGACACATTTTTCCAATGTACACATGCATGAATATTACATATGCAAATAAATGCCTTTAATAGATATTTTTTTTCTCTCTATATATATGGTCATTTGAGACATACTTTACACTCAAATTAATCCAAGTTTCTTTTGTTTCACATCTGAAAATATTTTAGTATCTTTGTCATTCTCATACTTTAGTTTTTCCTCCAATGGAAGTTGGAAGCATTACTGACTTCCTTCGGGACAAGAATATTTTGGTCCTCGGTGCCACCGGCTTCCTTGCAAAAAGTATATATATATATCTCTTTATGCTTAATTACTTACTAGTATGCATTTATAGTGTATGTATTATTTAGTAATTAGTTATGATGTGCTTAATTAATTTCTTTTTGTTGGTACTATTTGAAGTTTTTATTGAAAAGATATTAAGAGTTCAACCAAATGTGAAGAAACTTTATCTTCTCATGAGAGCTACAGATGCTGAATCTGCAACTAGACGGTTGAACAACGAGGTACATATATATGTGACATTAACGTCTTAAAGTTTTGTTTTATTTTTTATTTTTTTTACAAATGAAATTTAATTGAATTAGAATTTAAGTTTTTTATGATGATTATTTAATTTGTGTAGTTGGTCTAGTTCATCTAATATTTATGAACTTTATTTTATTCTCCAAAGTTCCTAAACTTCATGCATGCAATTAATGAGTATTTTTGTATGATAGGGACTGTTTCATAACATGTGAGGAATGCCGACTTAGATGTCGAACCAGGGTGGGGACATGGAGTGTTTTATAACATGTTCTCTATCCGATCCTCATTTTTTAGGAGATTTTGTGTCTATATCCATGTATCCCTACGGAGACCACCCGTTAAAGATTATTTTTATTCTACTTGAGATTTTTTTTGGGAATATTAATTAAGAATAAAAATAATATTTTTTTAATGAAAAAATAAGATGTGTTATTTTGTTTTAAATTATTTTAGTTTTACAAAAGTTAAAAAAAAATGATAAAAAGAAATCGTATTAATTTGCAACACATTTGTATATTTTGGAAAAGTTATTGTAGTAATATTTTTGGAAACAGAGACTTCGTTGGATACAGGGAATGATTCTCATCTCAAAACTTCATTCGGGATATTTTCTCTTTTGTCTGTGCAGAGAAAAACTCTCACATGTGAAGTCTTAAATGGATGATATCCATGGAAGTCCCCACTTATAAGTTAAAATTGGCATGCAATATTGGTTATAATTTCATTAAATAAATTACTATTTTTGTTATTATGAAATACGGTTTTGATAGAGACTTTGGAGAATAAAATAAAGTTTGTTGCAATACACTAATAAATTTTCACACCCACCACACAAAGAGGATGTGTTGCTAATAATTGTTCGAATCTACAATTAATGTTATATTTTCATGTATAGATTTTGCGGAAGGACTTGTTCAAATTGCTAAAGGAAAATCTTGGTGCAAAGTTCAATAGCTTTGTCTTAGAAAAATTGAGTGTAGTGCCGGGGGACATTTCCCAAGAAGATTTCAACTTGAAGGACTCCAATCTACTTAAAGAGATTTGCAATCAAACTGATGTCATAGTGAATTTAGCTGCAACAACTAACTTTGATGAAAGGTACATTTATTGGTCACAACTATAAGTACCTTAGAGTTTAGAGTTTTGACAACTATATGAACTTTTGATATTTAATTATAATTTAAATTTGAATCTAATTTTTCCTTATGGGTACTTATATCATTAATTTTGAAAATTGAAAATAATAGTTACTTTGAGATATAGGAATTGGAGTGATAAGTATGTCAGAAGTTCAACTATACTTTTTAATAAAATTAATAATTAATTATTAATTTTGATCATTTAAAAAATAAGTAGTTATTTTGAGATATTTTTTTTACAAATAATTTAATTATTATGAGATAGAAAAAGTAATTAATTTTTTCAAAGTTGAATAGTTTAAGAGATAAACCGTTTAAAAAGGTTTGAATTATATTATATTACTTTAATAAATAATTTATTTAGTTTTCTAATTAATTAGATACTTGCAAGTTTATGTTATTCTATAAAGTATTTATTTATATTTAAAATTATTAAGTTAAAATAAATTGATGTGACCGTGCTTTTTTTACAGCTGTTACCATAATGCATTAAATAGTTTTGTATGTCAAATAGTTTTTGGGTATGTATAATATGGGAATGGATTTCTTCAATGTTGCAAACAAAGAAAACATGAGAGACTCATGTGTTTATTTCATTTATCCAATTTTCTACCTTTATTATAATGTGTTATGATCCTTTATTTGTTTTGGCTGGTAATAGACTAAAAAAATTCTTGCTCTTGTTATATCTTACTGGACCATTAAGTTTATGATTGGGTAGCTAAATAAATGGTGCTAGTTAAACATAAAAATATGCCTACTTATTTAAATAAATAAAAATAAATTCATATTGAAGGTTGTGTCCTTACACATAATATTAATTGAAAAATACAGTTAATAAAATTAATTAATTTTATATTGAAAATTAAATAATACATCTATTTTAAGATAATTTTTTTATTAAAGTGACATTTGTAGTGAAAAGAAGAGAATATTACTATTGATGGTGATATCGTTAGATTCTAACTTAAACTTGTGTGTATTTTCTCTTAACTCTTATTATTGTTTTTTTGGGTACAAAAACTCTTATTATTATTATTACATGCAGATATGATGTTGCATTGGGTTTAAATACACTTGGAGTTAAGCATGTGATAAACTTCGCCAAAAAATGCATTAACCTGAGGGTGCTTGTCCACGTATCAACAGGTTTGTATATGAATATGTTTTATCAATGTGTTTATATACCCCTAATAATTGTAAGAACAAGAGAACATACGTTTTAGCAAATATGTTTTCTGTGTTTACTCTCTATTTTTTTCTTATTATTATAAAACACCGTGCTCAAATTAAGCACCATAAGTCTAAATTATACTCCTTCCATACTAATTATAAGTTTATCTTTTTTTAATTTACTTCCTCCATGTATAAATAAAATAGAAAAAAATATTATTCTACTAAAATATTTTTATTAAGTATAATTGCATTCACAATTACCTTAGATGCAAATTAAAAAATTTGAATTGAAAATAATGTATTTAGAGAGTATAATTATTAAAAAAAATAATTAATATCATATTATAATTTAAAAAGAATAACTAGTTTTAGGGACAATAAATTTTACAAATAAATCATTTATTATAATAAATACAGACGAGAAGAAGTATATGAATTTATTGCTGAATATAATAATAAGTATAATAATTGAATAAATTCAGCATATGTGTGTGGCGAGAGAGGAGGATTGATTGTAGAGGATCCAATCCAATTGGGTGCATCATTAAATGGAGTGAAAGGACTAGACATTGATGTGGAAAAGAAGGTGGTTGAGGAAAAGATGAACAAGCTTCGACAAGAGGGAGCCACTGAAGATGATATTAAAATTGCCATGAAGGACCTGGGTATAGAAAGGTTAGCATTTACTTCTATGAGGACAACAATATTATCTTGATATATTAATAAATTTTTTTAATTTATATACACTATTAGTATAAAGAGTTTTTATAGTGTTAATTATTAAAATTAATTATTATTAATAATGTTTAATTTTTATCTGAGCTAATCCTAAAATCATATTCATAAATGATTGTGCTCTGTTGACAATTTAATATTTTTATATGATCATTAAATTAATATATATAAATAAATCATTATATTGGACTTGCCTTTTTTCTTTCACAAAAATAAATAAATCATTATTTTTTAGTTTCACGGTTTGGGTTTAGAAATCAAATAATTTTTTTTTATTTCTAAGATCACTTTTGCAATGCGTAGTTGTCGCTAGCCAATGTTTCTGAGACTGCTGAATAGTATATTTGAAAGTATCTATCTGCTCACCAAAACTTAATGTGGTTGGTTTGATTTTAATAAAATTTCAGAGCAAATTTATATGGATGGCCAAACACTTACGTTTTTACCAAAGCAATGGGAGAAATGCTTATAGAAACTATGAAGAAAACATTGTCCATTTTTATTGTGCGTCCTACAATGATTACTAGCACTTTCAAAGAACCTTTCCCCGGTTGGGTGGAAGGAATAAGGTAAATTAATTAACATATTTGATAATTATTTATGTTAATTTATTGTTATTTTACTTTTCTTTAATTTTGTTTCCAAGATAATGATTGTGTAATGGATTTTACTGACAAATACTCTCAAAGAATTAAAAGAGAAATTTTTTATTGAAAAATAAATAAATTTTATACTTAGATCACTAATAAGTAACTTTGTAATAATGATCACATGACCAAAAAAATTTCATTTGTTTATTTTTTGCAGAACCATAGACAGTATAATTGTTGCTTATGGAAAAGGAAAATTGACATGCTTCCTTGCAAATGTTAAGGCAGTTTTTGATGTGGTGAGAAACATTTCATTTGATCTTTAATTAAAAAGGGAATACATCCAATTATATATACTATTAACTAATTGATCCTTAATTATTCTTTCAACCCCACACTATTTTGACTCAACACGGTTTTAATTCCTATTTTTATAAAATATACAATTCTGATCCTCAAATTTTTAAGAGAAGTGTGACATTTTGTCCAACTATAAAATTCAGAATTTTTTTATGGTGATATAACTTGTGAGATCCTTTTACGACACGACTATGATATAAAAGTATATTACGTGTTAGCTTCTCCTAAGTTATCTTAATTTTTAAACAACTAAAAATAATTAAAATATAAATAGTTTTTGATTAGTTTAATTTAGGAGAAGCTGACATGAAAGTGCTATGCATTCACATATATATACATCCTAGTCATGTGTGGCACATAAGTATTTTACTTTAACATATTATAAAAGTTGTCTGAGTTTTGTAAGTGACAAAACATTACACATTAAAAATAAATTTAATTTGTATAAATGAACGTTATAAGACTTTTTACACATACATTCAATTAAATCACTTCATGTTCGTTTTTATAAATATTTTAAAAAATAATTTAAAATGGTCGAACTAAGAAAAAAAAAAAGACAACATTTGTGATTGGAAAAAATATAAACACTAGAAAAGTATTTTGCTAACAAAAATATGTTTAAGCCTAACTAATACTTGTTTTGGTGAAAGTTGATTTAATTATGGTGAGTTAATTAACTTGAAGCAGATACCAGCTGATTTTGTGGTGAATGCAATGATAGTTGGCATGGTGAGTCATGCAAATCAACCCCGTGATAGCATTTATCAATTGGGTTCATCAGTTGGGAATCCAATCACATATCAAAATCTCCACGACTATGGCGTTAGATATTTTACGGCAAAACCATGTATTGATAAGGAAGGAAATCCCATCAAAGTTGGCTATGTTACAGTATTGGACAACATGGCTGCTTTCCAAAGATATATCTTCATTCGCTACATACTTCCCCTAAAGGTTATTTCAAATTCTAAGCTTTAATTACTTTTTTTTTAATCATTGCACAAAAAATTAAATTAGTAAAAAATTAAGATAATCTTTAAAAAAGTTGTTTGTAGTATCTTTTAAAAAAAAATGTTTTTTATAATTGATATTTTCTTTTAAATGTCTTTTACTACGACAGAAAAATACAAAATAATTTCAGTTTTACTTAAAAAATCTCAAAAAAAATATCAATAAATTATTGAATATCAATATAATTGTTTTTAGAGTATGTAACAAACGACATTAATTTTTTTTTTTGTTAGTGATTTTTCTATTCTTGAAATATTTCACTACCCTAGCCCAGCTTGTTTAATTTTTAAATTTTGTAACCAGAAAAGTGCTTACTAGTTAACTTGCATTTTAACAGGGGCTAAAGCTGGTCAATGCAGCATTTTGCCAGTATTTTCATGGTATATATTTTGATATCAACAGGAAGATCAACATTATCTTGCGATTGGTTGAACTTTATAGGCCCTACTTGTTCTTCGATGGCATGTAAGTTATACCATAAAAAAATTAGTGACAAAAATATAAAATTTCTCACTAATTTTTTCATTAGATTTATAGACACGAAAATTATTGATAATTTTTTATTATAATTTTAATGATTAATTTTATTTTTTGCTAGCTATATTAACTATTAGGAAGAGATGCTATATATATGATATCTCATTGACTTAATAAGATGAGTTTGTTTCGTACACAGATTTGATAACATGAATGCAGAGAAGTTGCAAATAGAAGCAAGAAAAAGTGGGGTGGAGATGAATTTGTTTTACTTTGATCCAAAAATGATTAACTGGGAGGACTACTTCATGAATGTCCATATTCCTGGCATCGTCAAATATTGCTTCAAGTGAAACTACTATGAAATTTGAACTTGTTTGTATCGTAGTATCTAGTTCTAAGCTTGGTCTTTTTTACTATTTTTACTCCTTCAACCCTCAATTTCAATTTCTACCAGCAAAATTAGTAATATTAGTGTTGTATTATTATATTTTGAAAATTTAATTATGATCAGTTTTATGTGGTAAATATATATATTTAAAGTTAATATCTAGCTGCTCAAATATATTTAAATCATTTACTCTTGGCTCTTATAACATGATCATTATATTAGGTGTCCATTCTATATGACTTTTAGCTATGGTTGGATTCACATGATCTTCATATATATGAAAATATTTAGTTTGGCACAACGATATTTTAGCATATCATTTAGGCCCAAACACAAAAATTAAATATCATTTAATCATTTTTAAAATGTTTATTATTTTTTTTCTAGGTTTTTTTTTATATGTGTAATAGTTGTGACCATCTAAGCCTTCGTCTGATCCAAATAGTGTTATAACTATATTTTACATCTTTCACATAATTTTTTTTTACATAATCATAGCCTAATATGTATTTTTAGTCGTAATAAAACAAATAAAAAAATTAATAATAAATTTGCCATTTGGTTAAAGCATCTAAACTACAAAGAAGTTTTGGCCATGGAAAGTAGAACACTAAGGGTAAGAAAGTATTTAAAATCTATTTATTTAGTTAACTTAATTAATCATTAAACTTTAAAAAAAAAGAATTGTAAACTTCAAAAAAAAAATTGATGGTAAGAAAATACAAATGCAACAAGTTCACTCAAAAGATAAGGGTTGACCTAAAAATTATAAGTGCAACATGTTAGAAAAAGAGAAGGTTATAAAAGAAAAATACAAAAGAAGAAACAATTATCTCATCTTTCTTTTCAAAGTTAAAGAGAAGTAAAAAGATTCAAGTTCACATATATTTAGGATTTTTTTTTCATTTACATCATCTTTTTTTAAAAAACTTTCTATTATACTCTACATTAAAATTTATATACTAAAATATGCTCTATTTTTTTTTTCAAAAAAATCGCATCCTCACTATACAATTACTTAAAAGATGATTTTTTAAGTTCGTATCCCAAAAATGCAACCACCTATAAATAAATTTTTTTATTTAATAAAAGAATGATAAACTAAATTATAAAATCGACTGAAGTAATTTTTATATATAAATATAAAAAAGTGAGGCTAAGGCTGTGTCTTAACTAGCTTTGACATTTACACAGATATGCATTAATGGAAGCTAGTAATGCATTATTGTATTCTTACATCCCTATGTATCATAATTGCATTCTGACTCTGATTTTGGTTTTCTCCTTCCCCATTTGTGTGCTTGGTTTAGACCATTATATAATGCATTTGGCCTTTTCAAAAAAAAAAAAAAAATTAATCTCACAGCAATATATTATTGCTTGATAACTTGTCATTGTGTTAGCATTTTTGTTGCTTTTTTAGTTGTCTTTATGTATAATAAGAACATTTTTTTACAATTTTATGTGGAAGAGTTATCTTAATAATAAATAGGATAATGATATTTTTTTTGTCATTCACTAATTAAAATTGCATTGAAAATACTTACTAATTTATTTAATTTTGAAAAAGTTAGAAATACAATTTTTGTCATGAATCTTGAGAGTACCTCATTACTTAAATGGTTTTTGTGCTTATTTTTAGAAACAGTATTGGAATGTGGTTGGTCATGATATTTTCCAAATTATTCTTTAACTCTTTGTCTAAGATTGTATTCTTCCTAATTATAACTTCAATGTTGTTGTATTTATTCTTAAGATTGTTTATCCTAGTCAAATGGAGCATTATAGATCAATTGTGCTTGCCAGCTTCAAATTCAATATTATTACTAAGTTATTGTTGACAGGCCGACCAATATTATGTCTCATATAATTTCTCTTCATCAAAGGGGTTTCATTCAAAGTAGGTGCATTGGTGATTGCATTTGTCTCACTTTAGGAGTTATTACTATGTTGCAGACTATGACATTTGTGGAAAATTTAGGTCTCAAGAAAGGCCTTTGACACTATACATTGGACTTTTCTTATCAAAGTTCTCGAGACTTTTGGTCTCAAAAACAAGTTTTGTCATTGGATTAAAACCATTCTCAAGTCTGCTAAGCTATTTATATATGTTAATCGCAAGTTTGCTGACTACTTTTTTTTGTCAAAGGGGGGGTCAAACAAGGGGACCCTTTATCTTCTCTTATGTTTGGCATTGCTAAAGAGATTTTTCGCAGGGCTATATCTAAGTTGATTGATGAAGACTTTCTTCGTTGATATATGGTCCTACATACATTTTTGTTCCTTCACATGTTATGTATGTCGATGACTTGATGATATTTTGCAATGCTTCTCTTTCCAATGTTAACAACCTTCAAAGTCGTTTGAATAGATATTCCATTATCTACGGGCAACAGATTAATCCCGATAATCTTACAATTTACACTAGATCTATTTCCATTGGACTTCTATTGGTTATCTCCCCCTTTCACTTATCTTTGAATACCCACTACAAGAAAACACTCATTTTGTGGCCAACTTATAAAATACTGAAGAAAAAAAACCCTCACAAATTACTGACCGAAAAAGCCCTCACAAATACTAAAATTCAAATTTGTTGTTATTTGTAGCGGAAAAAGCCCTCACAATGGATTTGAATTTCAGCAGAATTTTGTGAGGGCAAAAGCTGCCACAAAAGGCGTAGCGTACCATTGGCATTTATGGCTGCAAAGGCCGCCACAAAGTCCATTTTTCTGGCTGCTTATTTACAATGATTTGTTGATCACATCAAGGCTAAACTTGCATCTTGGAAAGAAACTCTCCTCTCTATGATAGATAGAATTCAATTAGTGAAAATTGTCATTTATAACATATTGATTTATAGCTTCCACATATATTCTTTGTCGACTTTGCTTCTTAAGGATATAGACAAATGAATTATAAATTTCATATGGTTTGGTGATATTAAGAATTAAAAAATTGGTTGTTGTTGTCTAGCATTAAGATGGTATTGGAATTAGATATTTGAGAGACATTAATAATGCTACTATTATTAAACTTGTTTGGGATCTAGTTACATCTAGTCACCATTAGGCTATTCTTCTTAGAGGTTGTGTCTTTTGAAGGCATGAGGATATTAGATATCACATTGATTCCACCATTTGGACTACACTCAAAGCTAAACTAACTACTATATACGAGAACAACAAATGGCAACTTGACAAGGGTGACAATATTAACTTCTAGCTTGATACTTGGTTGGAAGATTCTTTGTTTATACTATTAATATTGATGAGAACAAGAAATCTCATATTCGTGGCACAATTAATCATTTCATCTAAGATGGTCATTGCAAAGTATTTTCTATTTTGTTACATACTTATCCTCAGTTGACTGCCTTGCTGGCCAAAACTACTATTCCAAATTTCAATTGTCAAGATCATATGCTTTAAGATTAAATATCTCTAGAGCTTTAAGGTTTAAGGAAACTTATCTATTATTCAAGCCTTTAGTGAAACAAACTCATTGGGTCAAAGGTATTTGGCATTATAACATGCCTCATTCCAAGTCTCTTAGGTTTTGAAGATTGCAACATAAAAAGATGTCTATTGATATAATTTAATCTTCCAAGGTTGTCAACTTATTTCAAGATGTGAGCTTTGTAAATGTTAAAAGGGGACTAGCACTCATCTCTTTTTATCGTGTTTTTTTGCCACTATGCTCATGTTTTGGTTAAGCTATATTTTTCCTTATCAAATTAATATTAGGTCGGTTCAAAATCTTCTTGTCATATGTGACAAAGTTTGGTCCAATCAACGTAGAGATATTATTTTGCCAATATAATTTTTACTATTGATATTATTTGGTATTGCAAAAATCAAGTATAGTTTGAAGGCAAGACTCTTGTTTTTCACATTGTTATCAACATAATTATTGTCAATGCATCCTTATTAGGCAATCAAATTTCTAGAACATCCTCCTATAAGAGGTGATCTTCATCTCAAATCCTTTCAATTTGGAGCTCATCCTCCTAAAGCTTTTACCATCAAGGAGGTGATCTGGCATCCACCAAAGAATATTGGATTAAATGTAATACTTATGGTGTTGTATCTCGATGTCCTAGTCCTACTGCTTGTGCATATACATTTAGAGAAAACCATGTTGCTTCCTTGAGTTATTTTGCTATGAATTTGGGGATTACAACTACACTACACTACATGACAAGCTTACGGGAGTTATGATTTTTATTGAAACAACATATAAGAATGGGTGAAGATTTCTATGGATTAAATGTGATTCACAATTGGCAAATTTGGCTTTTATGAATAATAGCCTTGTTCCTTGGTCCATTAGAAATAAATGGGTCAATTGTCTTAAGATGATGAAAAGAATGAGCTTTTCTATATCTTATATTTTTATAGAAGAGAATTAATGTGCAGATAAAGTTGCTAATTTGGGACTTCACATTGTTAATAGTCATTGATGGGATATTTTTCCTTCTGATATTTTTAATAGAAACAAGAATGGTCTCACTTAACATAGATATTGTTGATGCTTGATGGTGTTTAATAGTCTCACTTTTCTTTCACCATGGTTTTATTCTTAGAGATTTTCTTGATAAGGTTTTTAATGAGACAATACCTTGTATATCCATGAGGATTGTTTTCTTGAGTTTTGGTATAGTCCACCAAAGCATCTTCTATTTTCTTTTATTATATTTTTAATAATATTTTAGAGTATTGCAAATGATAGGTGATTAACATGAGGTGCTAACATAGTTGGGATGTCAGATTAGGAATAATAGCCTTGGTCCATTAGAAATAAATGGCGTAATTATTTTAAGATGATTAAAAGAATGAGTTTTACTATATCTCATATTTTTAGATAAGAGAATCAATGTGCAGATAAGATTGCTAATTTGAAACTTCACATTGTTAACAGTCACTGGTGTGATATTTTTCCTTATGATGTTTTTAATAGAAACAAGAATAGTCTCCCTAAATGTAGATTTTGTTTATGTATGTTGGTGTTTACTACACTCATTTTTCTTTCACCATGGTTTTAACAGTCACGTTGTATACCCTTCGAGATTGTTTTCTTGAGTTTTGGTATAGTCCACTCAAGCATCTTGTAGTTTCTTTTATTTTATTTTTAACAATATTTTAGAGTGTTGCAAATGATAGGTAATTAACTTGGGTGCTAACATAGTTGGGATGTCAGGTTAATCATGTGATGTTTTGCACTCAATTTTGGATAACAAAATTACTTTCTCCATTCCCTCTCTTTCAGTATAAACTTGTAAAAATAATATCAATTGTCAAAAAATTTAATACAATCAACAACTTTATTCATTTTAGTGATTTTATGTATGAGGTGTTATATTTAGAGATAGAGGTAAGTGATTCATCTATCAATGTCAATCTAATGTCTCTCTTCAACCTCTTTAGGGACGGAGGTAAGTGATTCATCTATCAATGTCTCTCTACAACCACTTACTGTAGTGCATTTAGGTACCTTTGGATCATTAAATTAAAATCGGATTATTCATATTTTAAGTTTGAATTTTAGACTTAATAATAATTAAAATTTGAATTTAAAATTTGAACTGTTCGATATTTATCAGACAGTTATATGTGATGACTACAATGCACTCAACTGTAACATATCTAAATTTATGTGTCTATCAATTTAATTAATAGCTCGAAGGGTTAATCTTCCAAAGTTTTGCTATTTTTCTTAGGATGGTTTATCAATGAGATCTTATATTATGGACAAAAGTAGTAATAATTAATATGAGCAACGCTGATTTTATACTTGAGATTAATAAATATGAAAAATTTCTGAAGTTGAAATCTAAGTTTTTACGTCATTTTATTTTAATTTCTTGGGTGTTAATCATTCTACATCATTGTATCATATGTTATGTTATTTAAAGGATCATGCGTCATCATTTTTTAATTCAAAAACCAAAGGAAGAAATCAAAATTGTCGACTTTTAAAATAAGGGACCAATTTTGTGAGTCAGTAAAAATAAAGGACTAAAACTACAATTATGTCAAATCAAATAAAATATTAACCTTTTGAATTTTGGATGCAATGTGTTGGATGCACTACCTTCAAAGTTTGAGATGGACTACAAAAGTGTGTGGATCAATCTCACAATAATAAAGAAAATGTCTCAGATTTAGGTGTTATATGTTTTAAATGTTGTCTTTTCTTTTCATCCCATTTTGTAAACTCTCATATAGAGTTTGTTAGGAAAGAAACAAATTAAGCAACTCGTGTTGTAGCAAAGGTAGCTGCGCCTTTTATTTTTTAATTTTTTTGCATTGGAAGTTGTCACATCTTTAATTAGTTTCCATATTTTTCATTGATTTCGACATATATCCAACAAACTACTATGGATGAAATGTTATAAGCTTTCTTATCGTAAATTAAAACCTTTTGTGCGCAACCTTGAAAAATGTAATCGAGACGATAAAAGTAATATATCTTTATATCTTTAAATATAAGAAAATTGTATCGACTTAATATATTTTCATAAGGCTTATGGTATTTCTATTTTATATGGTTATATAGATTGGGTTTGTTTTTGCTAAAAAAACAATCTTAATTGCATTTTTAGTTCACCTATTTTAGCTGAATCACGAAAATAGTCCTCCATTTTATTTGTCTTTAGTTTTGGTCCCAAACATAATCTTAGTCCAAAACTTGATGAAATATCATTTTCTTAATGATGTGTCAAAAAAAAGATGATGTGGAAGATTTCATGTGGATTAATTACATATTATTATTATTCCTAATTTATAAAACACATTTTCTATTTTTAAAAACAAATTTCCTATTTTATTATATCATTTAATCACTACGCCAAAAATAGCATTTTACATCGCTTTTTTTAAGCACTTTACAGCGCTTTTAAGCGTTATAGTATCTAGGGCTGTTAAAAGATACAACAGCGCTATTTAAAATAAAAAAGCGCTGTAATATATAGCGCTCAACACTTCTCTTAGAGTAGTTTTCCAGCTCATTTTATATAAAAAAAAAAAACGCTATAATAGGTGCATATATAGCGCGCTTGTTATACTAATTTTACAATATTTTTTTTTAAAACGCGCTGTAAATCTATTCTAAAATGCGGTGCTTGTTGTACTAGTTTTACAACGCTTTTTTTAAAAAGCACTGTAAATATATTCTAAAAAGCGCTGCTTGTTGTACTAGTTTTACAACGCTTTTAAAAAAAAAACGCTGTAATAGGTGCATTCTTATACTAGTTTTCTATTCTAAAAAGCGCTGCTTGTTGTACTAGTTTTACAACACTTTTTTTTTCAAAAAAGCGTTGTAATATGTGCATTCTTATATTAGTTTTACAGTGCTTTTTACAAAAAAAAACGCTGTAATAGGTCATTTTTATACTAGGTTTAATAAAAAACGCTGTAAACTGGATTGACATTTTTTAATGGTTTTTTTTTTTTTTAAAAAGCTGGTTTATATAAACAGGTCTTTTATGACAATTTTTTAAGAAAGCGTTGTCTTTCAATTTTTTTTCAAAATCATATTCATCAAGCACATATTGACACAATTACTATATTAACTACATATTCATACCAATTTCATAGCAACAACAATTTCATTTAAACAACAATTTCATATTCACATCAAGTACTATTTTTTTTATATATTCACAACAATTATATATTCACAATATCAATTACATATGCACAGGAACAATCAGTTCACAACACCCAATGTACAATATATAATAGTTTATTTTCTCAACCTCACACACACTTTGAATTAACTATGAATTATATGTCAGCTTTACAATGATGCCTATTTCCAAGCAATTTCTCAGAAATAATGTCAATTTCACAACCAGCATGCCAATTTCCCATCAATGATCTTATTTTACCCTACTGTAACAAAAAATAAAATGAACTATAATTAAAATAATGATCAGTTCACACAAAAATATACAATATATAATAGTTTACAATGTGAAACTCACCTATTAACAAATTATATAACTTTCAGTTCGATCACATACTGACACCAGTCTTCCTTTATTTCAGTTAGATCACTTTCAAAGTATGTTGAATTGGAATTGTCAAAGTACTGTGATATAATCTTTTAACATAAATAAGTTAGAATCAAATATATACATAGTTTATATATGAAAATCAAAATATAATGAAAGTAGCGCACTGTTTCTGGAATTATATTTTGATTCATATCAACAATCTCTTTCATGAATCGCAATATATAGTATCCCCGCAGTCTATGTTGTTAGTTTGACGAGGGCACTATAAAATAAAACATATACGCCAATAAATATATATGTATTGATTGTAAATGAAATTTTAAAGGCATATAATTAAGTTCTATAACAAACTTCAAACCTTTATTGGAATCCATGTGATGTTGTTTGACTTATGCTTCGACACTGTAGCACCCCTTTGAGCGCGGAAAACTTGTAAAGCACTATCAAATAAATGTGATTATTATTCAATTACCAAACACATTATTTATATATGTAAGAAATAAATGAATATTACTTACGTATCGAAGATATTCTTTATATCCGAGTGATTGTTATAATGCCCGTGCAGTGGATCTAAATAGTATATAATTTCAGAGGTGGCATTGATGGCAAACAACACCCAATGTTGCCTACAACAACAAAAATTTGGTTGGCAACTTTATTTACACAACTGATAAAGTATCATAAATTAAAAAAGATATAGATAATGAATATATAATTACCCTGAATTATATGGCGCAAGAAACAGCTTATCCTTCTCTTTATTTCCCAAAAGTATATCAACGACATGTTTCTTTACGTTAACTGGATCGAGTTTAATTAAACATGGACAACTTATGGGGAGATAAGAATGAAAATCTATCTGACAATTTATGCATGCACACCAACTTTTCGTACAAAAACCTTTAATGAAAATGTCAAATGAGATTAATTACCAATAAATGTGGCAGTGGTGCAATTAAAAGTAATTTTATCTTAAATAAAGTATTTTAAATTACCTAATGTATATGCTGATGATAATAGCACTCAGCTCCTTATGATTGAGAAGTTCATATATGTGCTATTTATCAAGTAATTCTTCATACTCATCTCCAAAAATACCTTTCTCCATGTGTATGATACGTGAATCATTGTTGTCCATATTCATTTTTGCTTGCATGTCAAGACACGACCCAAATCGAGAAAGGCGTGGATGACTTATTTTAGGAGCAGCAACTGATTTTTCTTGATCTAGTTTTTGAATTTTTTCCAGATTTTCCACGATCCAAATTTTGAATTTTGTCAGATTTATTTTTACCACGAACCTGAATTTGTGGTGCGGCTGATTTATGGCAGATTTGCGGTGCAGAGGGTTTTGCTTGAATCTGAAAAAATGAGGTTGATCATTTTGTTAGTTATTATAGTAAGCTAATCATTTCGTATAGACATTGATGTATATGTCAAACCTTTTTCTAGTGAAGTGACTGACTCGTTGCGAGGAATTTTCTTATCATTCCCTTTAGACTATGTAAGAATCTAAATAAATGTGAAATTAAAGTTAACAACGGAAAAAATCAGCAATTAAATATAATCAATCATAATCATATATCATACAATTAATTATACATAACAATTAAACATACCTTATCTAGGCCAACAAGGTTTTTCGGTCATGCCACGTAACTACCTATTGCTTCTCCTAAAAACTTCATATCTCCATCGTTGTCGGGTATAGGCAATGGTGCATTTGGTTCTAAAGCAATCACGGGTGAAACTTTAACATGACCGGCAAGGATTGGAGTATGGTGTAATACTTCTCCCAAGGTACTGTACAATGTTCCTTTTCCAACCATGCGATGAGTAGGGGAGGATAAATACAGCACGCAAGATGAGACACCCTAAATCAATGGTTAATACATAAGTATGTGAAACAATCAGGTTGAATGAATTTCTTATTTTATTAAGTAATTAATTACCTCTTGAAGACTTTTACGACCAATGTTGCAACTAGAGTTTTCACTCTCTAGTTGTATTTCACGTTGACACTCCAAAAGTTGTTTTTCCTTATTCGTTTTAACCAAAAATGTCACTTGCTCTGTTAGGATTTTCAGCTTATCTAGTACTTCCTCATTAGATGGATTTGTGCGCTTCTCATGTAAAAAATAGTGTTTTGGAGTTACGCCAAATCCTTTACCCCTCACATGGCCATAATATTCAGAAACATTAAATATTTTACCAAGTATGTCCCTTCAACTAACTTGTTTATTCTCCTCTTGATTTTCAGAACATTGTTCTAGATTCTCCTAAAATACATGTAAGATTAAAAAGATAAGTTCAATATCATTTTTAAAATACAATATTAAAAAATATTAAAGTGGTAATATACTTACACATTATTTTATCACTTGTTGAACATTTTCATTATCAACTATTCCATCTTTATTCAAACGAGCCTCTTTCCACAAAATATGACGACCTAATGGTTGATCGGATTTCGTCTCTTGAAGCTATTCGTAAAGACATAAAAAAAGCTATTCGTTAAGACATAAACAAAATATTAGTTAGAAACAATAGTTTATAATCTACCACATTATATAAAAGTAATGTTTACTTACAATATTTTGCTCTAAACGTGCATACCCCATACATGATTTTTTGTATTGATGCATTGGATTTTTTGCCCTCTCGCGATTTGCCGTACTTATACTCTATGTAAAAAATAAACGATCGTGTAAAAAAATACGCTATGAATATGAATAATAAAAACACAAATGCTAATAAATTAATATTACCACAAAAGCGGGGTCTGCACGTTTAGCTACAAAAGCGCTCCATTCTTCATTTGATATGTAGTGTTTATATATTTTTGGAGCTTCAACATTCAAATTTCCATCGCGATCTCTTAAGTAGCAATTTGACAAATGAGATCTAAATCCCCTGTGTATTTTTCTGGCAACTCTAAGCACATAGTTTTTTCTCACCTCATTAACATTAAAAGCCGACTGCAAACCAAATAAAGATAGAGTTTGAGTAAAAGTATTTCAATGGAAAAAATTATAAGTAACAAAAAAGTGGAGTATAAAAGTTACTTGTATATCCACAATATATCTTTAGCATCCTTCAAAGCTTTATCTCTCTAATCGTCAATTGTTATTGAATATTTTGACGAACAACTGCACCAACGTAACTTACCATCATTGAACTGTTTGGCTCAATTGGCTGGCCACTTTCATTCCATCCCACCTAACAAACTCATAGAGTAAGTACATGCTTTCATAAAAAAGATAAAATAAATAAATTCTAAACAAAGTATAGTATACCTCAAAATTATTTCCATTACTTCTTGCTTTGATGACCTTTTGCATAATAGTTGCACCACGTGTAACTTCGTTTTCATAACTCTTACTATTGACAACTTCATCATTTTGACGATCTAAATCATTGTTGGAATCCATTTATCTACACATTTCACACATTATAATTATAAGTTCAGTATAACTTCAACAAGTTCAACATGCAGTAGTCTAAGTAGCAGTATAAGTTCAACATGCAGTTTAGTAACAACAACAAATTAATAAATACAATACCTGAAGAGTGCGCAAAAATACGTAGGGTTCATAGGGTTACGACTTCGCTTAAGTAGGAACAGCAAGAAGAGTGCACATAAATACTTATGGAACGGGTTTGTATGGAGAGGGTTCGCAATACGGTTGTAGGGATAGTAACGAAGATGGAGAGGGTTCGCAATAGGGTTCGTATGGAGTACGTAATGAGGAGGAAAATGAAAAGGAGGAGGTTTCACAATGCCAAAAGTTTGTAGGGAAGAGAACGTAATAAAGAGGAAACTGAAGCAGTTTCTTATTATCAGGTTAGTTATAAAACCCTTTTACAGCGCTTGTTCAAAAAGCGCTGTAAAATCTTCTCATTTTATTTGTCAAAAGCCTTTTACAACGCTTGTTCAAAAAGCGCTGTAAAATCTCCTCATTTTATTTGTTAAAAGCCTTTTACAGCGCTTTTCCAAAAAGCGTTGTAAAAGACATCCTCTTTTATTTTTTTAATGCCTTTTGTAGCGCTTGTCAAAAAAGTGCTTTAAAAGACATCCTCATTTTATTTTTTAAAAGCCTGCCTTTTACAGCGCTTAACCCAAAAGCGCTTTAAAAGACATCCTCATTTTATTTTTTAAAAGTCTACCTTTTACAACCCTTGTCCAAAAAGTGCTTTAAAAGACATCCTCGTTTTATTTTTTAAAAGTCTGCCTTTTACAGTGCTTGTCCAAAAAGCGCTTTAAAAGACCTCCTCGTTTTATTTTTTAAAAGCCTTTTAAGTGCTTGTGGACAAAAGCGCTGTAAAAATATAAGTTTATGTTCAGTTCAGTTCAGTTCAAGTTAAATATACTAAATTACAATTTCAGCTCAGTTTCTGTAAAATGTTAAATAATTAGTAAAATACCTATATTTGGATTTTTTTTCTCCAAATAATTAGTTAAATACCTATATATCAATGCTAAATTACATGATTAGCTCATATTGGGATCAATTCAAGTTCAAGGAAAATGCCCAGTCAAACAAAGCTTTTTCAAGTTCAAGTTCAATATAAGCAGAAAATCAAATACATGAACTCAGTTCTGGCAGGTCAAACACTTAAATTACATGAACTCAGTTCAGATTACATGGCTTGTATAAAACACTTAAACACCTTAAGATGCCCTTCTTCTTTTCCGGTGGGATTCACATTTGTTTGTCCCTTAAGATACGTAACGATGGATTAATCCAAATTCCATCATCATGATCATCTCTAAGATATAAACCATCATCAGTTGAATCAATTTCATGTGGTTGTGATGTCGCAAAGAAAAGATCATTACCAACATCTTCATCGTTATTGTTATAATCACTTATTTTATTGGTCGATAGGACAATGGACCATTTATCATCAGCAGGATCAGTGACATAAAACACTTGTCGAGCTTGCGATGCTAAAATAAAAGGCTCATATTTGTATCCTACCCTATTAAAATCGATAAGCAAGAACCCTGACTCATCAATTCGAACGCCATTATTATTATCGACCCACTTGCAACCAAATATGGGAACACGAAACATTGAGTAATCTAACTCCTATATGTGCTCGATAACCCAAAAATATTATAGATTTGCATATATTGGGTTTTTGTCTTTTGCACTTGAGATATGCATCGCTTCAACTACGAGGGTGACTCCGCTATTTTGCATAGTGGTTTGATCATCTTGGGTTTTTTTATAAAATGTGTAGCCGTTAATTACATAACCGGTGTAAGAAAAGACATGTAAACTCAGACCATTTGCTAGCCACCTCAATCTTTGTGAAATTGAACCGGGGTCTATATTAAACTTTGAGTTAATGTGATTTTTTAGCCATGTTATAAAACTTCGATTGTGCTCTCGTGTTATCCAATTTTGATTCCTGTTCATGTTCAAACTAGATAACTTATCCATGTGTATTGTAACATACGGTTGAACCTCATCATCATTGTGCAGAACATACAATTGTGCCTGCTCCCATTCTGTCCTTGATATAGTCATTACTCTCTTTCCAATTATCTCTTCTCCTGATATTCTTCCCGAATGAAGAGACATGGAAAGTCCTATGGATTTAACATTGGACGGATATTCAGTACAAAATACAGCAGCTTCTTCGATAATGTACCGTTCAGCAATACAACCTTCTGGTCACTTCTACTTTTTACATACCCTTTTAATATTTTCATATATCGTTCTATCAGATATATCCATCTCATATAAGCTGACCCACAAAGTTGTGTCTCCTTAACAAGATGAACAGTAAGGTGAACCATTATATCAAAAAACGTGGGTGGGAAATACATTTCATGCTCACACAAAGTAACAACAATTTCCCTCTGCAATGTCGATAATTTCTGAGGATCGATCACTTTACTACAAATTTCCCTGAAGAAGAAACATAATTTAATTATGGCTCGTCGAATTTTTTCAAGTAAAATGGAACGTATACCTATTGGTAGCAAATGATCCATTAGAACATGACAATCATGGGTCTTCAAACCTTTTAACTTGAGATCTTTCTTACAAACTAAATTTTTAATGTTTGAAGAATATCCTTTTGGAACTTTAACTTTGTGTAGAAATTTACATAAAACAATTTTTTCCTTTCTAGATAGAGTATGAGCGGCTGGAGGTAGATATGTGCCATTTCCTGTCTTTACGGGACCCAATTCATTTCTTATTCCCATATCGACCAAGTCCAATCTTGCATTGATGCCCTCCTTAGACTTTCCTAGAACATTGAGTAACGTACCAATAACACTATCAAATATTTTTTTTTCAATATACATCACATCTAGGAAATCTCTTATATACAATGACTTCCAAAATGGCAAATCAAAGAAAATTGACTTTTTCTTCCACCCAGTTTTGACAAGCTCTCCCGCAAAAGGTTTGCCAAATGTATTGGTCAAACCTTGTACTTTTTCAAATATTTTATATCCAGTCGGTGCTAAATGAGCTTTATCATCCTATGATTTTCCATTGAATGCAACCCACGATACTAATGACTATAAGGTAAAAATCTACGATGTCCAAGAAATACATTCTTCTTACAATGTTTCCACCGCATCCAATTTGTACTCTCTTCACATATAGGACATGCACACTGACCTTTAATGCTATATCCTGATAAATTACCATATGCTGGAAAATCATTAATTGTGCTGAACAACATAACCCTCAAATTGAAACGAATTTTTAGATATCTTGTTGGAACTACTGATCTTGGCCTTTGGTATAGAAAAGGTTCTCATTTTGATCATGTAGCATATTGTGACGCTGATTATGCTGGAGATAAAACTGAAAGGAAAAGCACCAGTGGAGCATGTCAATTTCTGGGTGATGCTTTGATAAGCTGGTCTTGCAGGAAACAAAATGCTATAGCCTTATCAACCACTGAAGCTGAATACGTATCAGCCGCAAACTGTTGCTCACAAGTTCTTTGGATAAAAAATCAACTTGAAGACTTCTCTGTAAGTTACTTAAGCATTCCAATTTATTGTGATAATACTAGTGCAATCAATTTATCAAAAAATCCCATTCAGCACTCTCGTTCAAAACATATTGAAATAAAACATCATTTTATTCGTGATCATGTTAACAAGAAAGATATTGAATTAATATTTGTTGATACTCAAAATTAGCTTGCTGACATTTTTACAAAGCCTCTAATTGAGGAAAGTTTCAATTCAATCAAAGAAAAACTGAAAATCATGAAAAATCCTGAAAATTCGCGTTAAAATTGCTTTTGCAGAAAACGGAGAACGTTTATCAATCTCCGTTTTTCAGGCATCGTTCTCCATTTTTCAACAAACATTCTCCCTAGTCGTCACTTTTCTCATGCGCAGGAAAGGCATGTCTTGGCATTTAATGCTTGTGTCTCTAGGCTCTCAACAATCACTCTAACAACCTGTCATTTCGTTTCCCGCCCCCAAATATTTGTCACTTCCCTAGGTTCAAATCATCATTGCTTTTTCTTTTCTTCAAAAACAGCAAAAACGTGTTGCAGTTATCAAACTCTTTAGTTCCAGAAATTCTTCATCTCCCTCAACCATCACCTTCCAAAAAACAATGGCTCGAACCAAGCAATCTGCGCGCAAAAATGCATGCACAAATACACCATCACCATGATCCTCACCCTCACCATCCTTCAATCGTTCACCATCTCCTCCACCCAGACCAACTCCTCCAAAACACTCGTCTGATACTTCTTTTTCAGACTATCTCTCAACCTCCCCTGAGACTAACCCTAACTCCTCTATCCCTGAACCTTTAACCACCATTCTTCCTCCTCTTTACTCATGTCCCCCACTAATATTGCTCAAGTTCCTCCACACTTGCGCAAACCCTTCATAAATCCACCAACACAAACTAAATTTGTCAATCCACCAACACCAAAAAGACGCTCAATGAGAGTCTTGTCAGGAATTGGGACTTCAAGAACCCCAATCACTAAACCTACATACTTCATCATTTCAGACTCTGATTCAAATGAATCATCCGATACCCCTCCTCACATAAACCCAACACAATCCACAAAACCTGTCACTCCATCAAAATCTTCATTTTCATCTGAACCTTCTCAATCAATTCCTCGAAATCAAAAACGAAGATTGATCAATGAACTTTTATTTTCTCCCAAACCTTGCCATCCCACAACTCGTCCCCTAAAAACAAAAACCACCATGACAATCTCTAAATTTCTGGAAAGAAAAAATTTAAACATTCGCTAGAAGACCCTGTAATTATGTGAAAGCGCTATATTTTTCAGCGCTTTTATAAAAAGCGCTGTAACATAATGTGGGAGCTCTATATTTTACAACGCTTGTATATAAAACGCTTTAAAAGCGATGTAAACATTATGTGAGAGCGCTATATTTTACAGCGCTTTTATCCAAAGCACTCTAAAAGCACTGTAAACATTATGTGCCAGCGCTATGTGACCCTATAACAGCGCTTATGCCAAAGCACTTGTCAGAAAAGCGCTTACAAAAACATAGAAATAGAAGAAGAAAAAAAAACGTTCCTATTTCTAATCCCTGATGCCATTCCATTCCATCTCATTCTTCTCCTTCTCCTTCACCTTCAATATGCAATTTAAACCAAAACCAATATGCAGTTTAAGCATCGCAGTGTTGTGATTGCTGCAATCAAAAGTTGTACAAGTTCATCAAAGGTATTTCAAAAAATGTCCTTACTATGATATGTTCTACACTTACTGTTGAAACCAATATCTACTTCAAAAAGAATTTCACACTTGCTACTATTAGATAATTAATTTTGTGGTTTGTGGTTCTAAGAAGAAGAAGGAGGAGTGGAATCGAATAGAATGAAATTAAGGATTAGGAGGAGTGGAATGGAATAGAGTGGAATTAGGGATTAGAATAGGAATGTGTCTTTTTTTATGTTTTTATAATTAAATGATGTAATAAAATAGGAAATAAGTTTTTAAAAATAGAAAATGTGTTTTATAAATTAGGAATATTAATAAAATGTAATTAATTCATATGAAATCTTCCACATCATCTTTTTTTTTTTTACATAAAAAAATGACACTTCCTATTTTACAAATAAAATGGGGGACTATTTTCGTGATTCAGCTAAAATAAGGGGATCAAAACTGCAATTAAGCCTAAAATAACAATATTCATTAATTCAAATTGGTAGAATTACATCAATTAAGAATAATACAATTCAAAATCGCTAAAATCGAAAAGGATAAATTTGCTAACAAACTAATAGAGCATCCATATTAATAACATAAAAACAAAAAAATGCATACAATAGTGTTAAACTTACAAATATGACAAAATCGAAGTGTCTAGAATACACTTATCTACAAATATAATCGGATCATTGATTGAATCTAAATCTGCACTTGATCGAAATTATTTGTCAATTTGAACTAAACAAATATTGCACCAAGACGAAAAATCAAACGCCGCACAAAAATGGAAAAACCTAAATATACGTTAAAACAATTATTTAGTAAAAATGAGAAGAAAAAAACGAATTACTAGAATGATTTTTGGCAAAAAAAAAAATGTACGGCTATCTTTCTTTTCCTATAGGTTCATGTAAAGTTAGTGTATATACTAGTGTAACTTTGAATGTTTGTTAACAAATTTATGATTCTAGGAAATCTTACAAATGCATGAAATATTTACAAATCTTTTCATTTCTTGCCATATAATCCATTAATATTCTAACTTCAAAATCTTGATGATTAAAGTCATTTAAAAATCTTAAAATTTTTTAATTTTTACATTATCTTTTAAAATTTTGATGATAATAGTCTTTGAAAAAATATTAGTCATAAAAATCTTAAGAGTTCTTAGCTTGTTACATTATCTCTTAAAATTCACAACATAAAAATTTAAAAATTGGTGACTCAACTATGACACATGAATGCTATCTCATTTAGAATAACTTTAAAAACGGTTTGTATAAATTATGTCTATAACTAATTTTTATAAAAATTAAAAACATATTTTATCATATGAAATATATCAAATGAGTATTTTAGAACATTCAAATATAACAAGTTATTAAACACGTTATACACATTTTTAATATTTTTGAAGACTATAAAATATTAATTATATATTATAAATGTTTGTAAATTAATAAATATTTTGAAACAGTAAAATACATAGATTTCATGCCAATGTAATAAAATGGATTCCTGACTAGTGGATATTTAATTAATTATATCATCATAATTCAGATTTATATAGTCAATTGTTGCAGTAAAATATATTGGGATTAATATTTACATTAGGTCGAAAAATAAGTAAAATATATTCGTATTAATATCTATAGGTTAGGTTAGTTCGACAAATAATTGAGTTGACATAGAAGTTTTCTGTTTATCCGGTTTCATCTGATTGATATGATTTGAATTAAATGACTAATGTATGCAATACAACTATTCTATTTTCGTTTTAGAGTCGGTTAAAAATAAGCCACAGTCGACCAAAAATAAATCACAGTTTAACTCGCTCAAGAACAGCTTTTTACTTAGTAAAAACAATTTCAAATTATTTTATTTTATTTTATCTCACATTTTAATATTTTAAAAATTAAAACTGATAAAATTTTATATAAATTTAACATTTAATTATACTAATTTAATAAATAATTTAAGATATAAATGTCAACGTATCTACTTGAAACACTATTCAAAATTATAAATGAATAAAATGAAAGCCGAATATATTTAGTGAATCACAAAACAGACTATAGATAAATAATGTCAAAATTATTTATATAAATTTTTCTAAAAATAAATGGCTTTGTAACTTTAAATTAGCAAAAAGAGAATTGGTTTATTCTTAAGAGTTGGGATAGATTATTTTGTTTTTGTTGTAAATGATTTAATGTTCTTTTGAGTACAAGTAAATTGGCTAAGGAATGTAGTAGAAATATTAATTATAAATAGAGAAATCATGAGACAAATAGTGAACACACAAGAGAAATATTAATTATAAATTCAAAAATCATGAGACCGGTGAACACATCGGTAACTTGAGTTATTGAAGTGGTACAAGTTACATACACACTATTTTCTTCTTCAACTAAAAGATGAAAAATTTGACATATTTCTTGATATTGTTGTAGAAACAGTTGAAATGTCTTATTTTATTTATTGAAAAATATAAAAAAAATTAATTTAAAAATATCACAATTTCTACCAAATTTATTTTTTATAATTATTAAATAAAATATTAATAATTTATTTATCAACTTTTTAAAATGTTATTTTCGCTTTAAATTTGATATGGTTTCTTTTGTGTCATATTTGAAAATATTTAGAGTATCTTTGTCGTTCTCATACATTTGTTTTTCCTTCGATGCAATTTGGAAGCACTACCAACTTCCTTCAGGATAAGAGTATTTTGGTCATCGGTGCCACAGCAAAAAGTATATACATCTCTTCTAAATGTTTTTATTAAACACATCAACTTTATTAAAAGTTTAAAATTTTAAAATTATTTAATATTTTATAAATAATTTCAAAGAAAATTTA
This sequence comes from Cicer chorassanicum, assembly GCA_037974735.1. NCBI lineage: Eukaryota > Viridiplantae > Streptophyta > Magnoliopsida > Fabales > Fabaceae > Cicer > Cicer chorassanicum. The sequence continues at coordinate 32,038,482 of JBBPBP010009779.1, forward strand.
TAATAAATTTTAAATATATATCAATGACTAAATTATATTGATTTGCATTTATTATTTATTTTAAATAATTTTTTTTTTGTAGAAAAGATACTATGAGATCAAACAAATGTGAAGAAACATTTTAGTCCTATCACAAGACAACTCTACAACTATAGTTCTATACCGAACTTGTAGAGAATTTAAGTCTCTTTTTAAGTAGTATTTTTTAAGAATTATTTTTCATCTTTTTATTTATCGTCTTTAAAAAAATAAATTTTTTTTTGTAAAAAAGATACTAAGAGATCAAACAAATGTGAAGAAACTTTTTAGTACTATCACAAGACAACTCTACAACTATAGTTCTATACCGTACTTGTAGAGAATTTAAGTCTCTTTTTAAGTATTATTTTTTAAGAATTATTTTTCATCTTTTTATTTATCCTCTTTAAAATTTAAAGTAATATTAATTATATATTTAATAAAATTATCCATAACTATTTATCTAAAGAGAGAGAAAAAAAGTGAAATAAGTTGATAAATGCAATAATGAAAATTAATTTTATGAAAAATATTTTTTTTTATTAATTTCATCGGTATATATTAATATATAACTTAATTAATATGATAATTAGAAAGAAACGGAGGATGCAGTAAAATGTCCTAGTGTTTATTGAATTTGTGTAAGTGCTAGTAAAATGTCCTAGTGTTTATTGAATTTGTGTAAGTGCTTGAGAGCCTAAGATTATATTCTCCAAAGCTAAACTTCATGATTAATGAGTATTTTTAATTATCTCTAATTCCATTCCATTGCATTTCATATCATCTCATTCTTCTCTTCTCCTTCTCCTTCTCCTTCTCCTCTCCTTCAATATCCAATTTAAACCAAACCAATATGCAGTTTAAGCATAGTAGTGTCAATCACAAGTTGTACAAATTCATCGAAGGTATTTCAAAAAATGTCTTTATTATGATGTGTTCTACCTCTACTGCTGAAACTAATGTCTACTTCAAAAAGTATTTCACACTTACTAGATAATTAATTTTTTGATTTGTGGTTCTAAGAGGAAGGATGAGGAGTGGAATGGAATAGAATATAATAGAATGGAATTAGGGATTAAGAGGAGTGGAATGGAATAGAATGGAATTAGGGATTAGAATAGGAATGCGTGTGTGTGTGTGTTTTTTTTTAATTTTTTTTTTTATGTTTTTGTAATTAAATGATGTAATAAAATAGGAAATGCGTTTTTAAAAATAGAAAATGTGTTTTATAAATTAAGAATAACAATAAAATGTAATTAATTCACATGAAATCTTCTACATCATTTTTTTTTACACATCATTAAAAAAAATGATGCTTCATCAAATTTGGAACTAAGATTCTATTTAGATACCAAAACTGGGAATAAATAAAATGGAGACAATTTTAGTGATTCAGCTAAAATAGAGGAACCAAAACTGCATTTAAGTCTAAAAAACAAAATTCATTAATTGAAATTGGTAGAACTACATCAATTATGAATAATACTATTCAAAATCGTTGAAACCAAAAAAGGATAAATTTGATAACAAACTAATCGAGCATTCATATTAATAGCGTACAAATAGAAAAATGTATACAATAGTGTTAAACATACAAATATGACAAAATCGAAGTGTCTAGATCTACAAATATAATTGGATCATTGATTAAATGTAAATCTGTATTTGATCGCAATTATTTCTCAATCTGAACACCAAACAAATACTACACAAAGTCAAGAAATCAAACGCCGCAGAAAAACTTAAATATACGTGAAAACAATTATTTAGTAAAAATTAAGAAGAAAGAGATGAACTACGAGAGTGATTTCTAGCCAAAAATATTTTTTTTTTTTCATATAGGTTCATGTAAAGTTAGTGTATGTACTAGTGTGACTTTGAATGTGCTAATAAATTTATGATTCTAGGAAATCTTACGAATGCATGAAATATTTACAAATCTTTTGATTTCTTGTGATATAATCCATTAATATCTTAACTTCAAAATCTTAATGATTAAAATTTTTAAAAATCTCAAAAGTTCTTTAATTTTTACATTATCTTTTAATATTTTGATGATAAAAGTCTTTTAAAAATATTAGTCATAAAAATCTTAAGAATTATTAGCTTCTTATCATGTCTCTTAACATTAACATAATAAAAATAAAAAAATTGAAGACTTAACTAGACACGTAATACTATCTCATTAAAAATATACAAGTAACAGTGTACGGTCATTCTTCAGTTTATATTGTTATCATATTTTTAACTTATTGATTTAAACTATGTCAATTACTAATTTTAGAAAAATTAAAAACATATTTTATATTATATATATATATATATATATAAAATATATCAAATAAGTATTTTAGAACATTCAAATTTAACAAAATAAAAAAATTAAATAATTATTATGGTTTGTCGCATTTTTAATTTTAAAGACTCTAAATTATTAATTATATATTATAAAAATTTGTAAATTATTAAATATTTTGCAACAGTATACTAAATTGTTTTCGTATTAAATGGATGACCAAAAGCGACTAATAGATTATTAAATTAATTAATTGTATAATCAGAATTCAGACTTACAGGTGTTGCACTAAAATATGGTCAAGTCGACAAACAGTTGAGTTGACGTAAAAGTTTTCCATCTATTTCAGACTTACAGGTGTTGCACTAAAATATGGTCAAGTCGACAAACAGTTGAGTTGACGTAAAAGTTTTCCATCTATTTCGATTAAATGACTATTGAATTCAACAGAGTCGGTTAAACATAAGCCACTAAATCTGTCGCTAAACAATAATTTTTTTTTTTAATAAAATAATCTCAAATTATTTTTTTTTTACTTTGTCTCGTATTTTATCGTTCTGAAAATTAAAACTAATTAACTTTATTATTAAAAGTAAAAGAAATATTATACAATATTAATTATATTAATTTAATAAATAATTTAAAAAATAAATATTATGAAAATATGAATTACATTATTTAAAATTATAAATAAATAAAAATAGAAAGCTGAATATATTTATTGAATTGGAAAAGAGACTATAGATAAATTTATCAACACAACCGATGTTATTTATATAGATTTTTCTAAAAATAAATGTTATTTTATTAGTAACTTTAAATTAGCCAACAGATGAATTAGATGAGAGTTGGTTTATTCTTAAGACTTGGATATATTATTTTGTTTTTGTAAATTATTTAATGTTCTTCTGAATACAACTAAATTGGCTAACGAAAATACAACTAAATTGGCTAACGAAAATAGTAGAAATATTAGTTATAAATTTAGAAATTATAAGTAGTGAACACATTGTTAACAAGATAAATATTAGTTATAAATTCAGAAATCATAAGACTAGTAGTGAACACATTGGTAACATGAGTTCTTGAAGTGGTACAACTTACATACACACTATTTTCTTCTTCAACTAAAAGATAAAAAAATTTACATGAGTTCTTGATGTTGTTGCAGAACAAGTTGAAATGTCTTATTACATTTTTTGAAAAATATAGAGAAAATTAATTTAAAAATATCACAATTTCTACCAAAGAAATTTTCTATAATTATTAAATAAAATATTAATAATTTATTTATTAACTTTTGAAAATTTTATTTTCGCTTTAGATTTCATGAGGTTTATCTTAATGTCTACTTAAAATTGAATAGTTGGAATTTCACTACAAATTTAATCTTTTATAAAAATTAAAATATTAAATTTAAAATTTAAATTGTCCAATAAAAATCAACAGATTTGAATATAAAATCAACATAGTAATTGAAATAAAAAAGTTAAAAATAAAATGATATTATAAGATCGTAAATTCGAGTTTTACCATAACAAAATATTACTAATTGAGTGTGTACACTCATGTAAGGAACGCAATGACCCGAATCCATTATATTATATATATGGAGAACATTAATTAGGATCACAAATTTTAAAATTATTTAATATTTTATAAATAATTTCAAAGAGAATTGATAATAAATCTTAAATATATATCAATAACTAGATTATATTGATTTGCATTTATTATTTATTTTGAATAAGTTTTTTAAGAAAAGATACTAAGGGATCAAACAAATGTGAAGAAACTTTATAGTTCTACCACAAGACGCGACTCTACAACTATAGTTCTCTACAACTATAGTTCTATACCGTACTTAAGTCTCTTTTTAAGTAGTATTTTTTAAGAATTATTTTTCTTCTTTTTATTTATCGTCTTTAAAATTTAAAGTAATATTAATTATTTATTTAACAAAATTATCCATAACTATTTATCTTATAGAGAGAAAAAAAGTGAAATAAGTTGATAAATGCTTAAAGGCATTATTGGCAAAAGAAAAATAATTTTATGAAAAATATTTTTTTATAGTAATTTCATTGGTATATATATAACTTAATTAATATGATAATTAGAAAGAAACGAGGATGCAGTAAAATGTCATAGTGTAATTTATTATATATTGAGATATTTATTCTATTCTCCAAAGCTAAACTTCACGTAATTAATGAGTATTTTTAATTGTTAAGTACGTTGTGAGATTTAAATAATATTAGTGAGGGATGCCTACTAATTAATTATAATTTATTTAATATATGGATATTTTTATTGTAATTTAGATGGTAAATAATTATATCGACATTTGATATATTTAGATGTTGGTTCGAACATGCACTATCTCACTTCTCTACGTTTAAATTTAGTGAATTTTTTCACTAAATTACTCTAAAAAAAGATATTTTTTATTATACTAAATAATTTTTTAATAGGGACTTTGGAGAATAAAATAAAGTTTAGAATACACTGCTAAATTTTCCCACTCACCACACAAAGATATATTATATTTCGCCACTACAATATATTATTTTTTTCATATGTATATATATGTAAACAATTTTGCCGAAGGACTTGTTCAGATTGCTGAAGGAAAATATTGGTGCAAAGTTCAATAGCTTTGTCTCATAAAAATTTGACTTTCAGTGCATGGGGACATTTCCCTAGAGGATTTCAACTTAAATGACTCTAATCTACTCAAATAGATTTTCAATCAAATTGATTAGCTGCAACAACTAATTTTGATGAAGGGTAAAGTTATTGACGTGTCCCTTCATCCTTCAATTTTGTTAGTTATAATAAGGGGTTTAGATGGTCAAAAAAAAAAATTGAATTATACACGTTAAACTTCAATTTTGTAAGTTCTAATAAGGGGTGTTAGATGGTCAGAAAAATAATTGAATTATATCAGTTCTTAAAAAGTTACTTTTAGAAAAATTGATTCATTTTTAAATCAGTTTCAGTTGGAATTAGTTTGAAATCAATTTATTCTTCGAATTAGTTTGAAAGCAATTTATAAATGTAAATCAATTTAATATTTTTAATTAGTTATAATTAAAACTAGGCTTAATTGTAGTTTTAGTCCCCCTATTTATACTGATTTGCAAAATTGGTCCTCCTATTTTAAAAGTCGACAGTTTTGATCCCTCCCTCAGATTTTTAAACTAAAAAAAATGACGATTTGGTATATTTTAAATGACGTGACATACAATTCTATGATATAAAACCATCTAGATCCATTAATTATTCATATGTCATTAATTAAATTAAAAATACGAAAAAAATTCGAAGTTGAAAGTTAAGTTTTTACGACGTTTTATTCCAATTTCATGGGTGTTAATCACTCTACATTATCGTATCATATGTCATGTTATTTAAAACATCTCACATCATCATTTTTTAGCTAAAAAATTAGAGGGAGGAACCAAAACCGTCGACTTTTAAATTAGGGGGACCAATTTCGTGAATCAGTATAAATAGGGAGACTAAAACTGCAATTAAGCCTTAAAACTACTTTGGAAGAAGTTTTTCAATGAATTTTTCAAATCAGTTTTACAGTTAATTTTAGAAAAATTGGTTTTTAAAATCAATTTTCCAAAGATTTTGTTTTAAAAAATTGTTAAATTGTAAAAAAATTGATTTATCTCTTTATTCATGTTGTTAAAATTATACAATATAAAATAATGATAAAAAGAAAAATCCGTTGATCGATAAAATCCAAATATATTTAACTATTTATTTACTAATTTCATATGTAAATATTTCTATAACAGAAGAATATTACATTATAATATTTTGTGAACGAATACAATGTTGATTGAACATGAGTGAAGAAAAACAAATAGCGAGAATTTCAATTCTTAAATAGCAACATTAAAATCCAATGTCAGTTGAAATTATGAACACATATCTGATTACATTTAACAATATAATGAAAATTATTATTTTTAAAAAATTCAGTGATTTTTTTTAATTCTTATGATGATTTTGAATAAAAGAGTTTTAAAATGGTTAAAAACCAATTTTTTAATTAAATTTAGTTAACTGATCTGTTTTTAGTTTGTGGTTCTTGTTACAAAGATGATAATAGGGTAGACAAAATTGCTTACTTACCTTTAATTGAAGGAAACAGTCAAGGTATATATACACATGAGTTTAGAAACAAAATTACAAAATATAAGGAATATATACTTAAAAAATAAATTGGGACTAATAAACTAGACTGGGCTAATAACTAATAATTAAGTATGTAAT
>JBBPBP010009779.1:32045177-32063955 GCA_037974735.1 Cicer chorassanicum
ACCCCCCCCCCCCCCATACACACACACACAAACTGGAGAGTGTATGTCAATAACTCCTAGTTTGAACAATAAATATGTGAACGGTTGAGGATCAAGATGCTTCGTGAATATGTCGGCAAGTTGATCGGATGAGGAAACAGGCAGGAGATGAAATAACTTGCATTGTAATTTCTCGCGGACGACGTGACAATCAATGTCAATATGCTTTGTTCGTTCATGGAAGGTTGAGTTTGCAGCAATGTGACAAGCAGATTTGCTGTCACAAAATAATAGTGCAGGGGTTTTGAGGGAAACCTTGAGATCATGAAGGAGATAAGTTAACCATTGCAGCTCACAAACAGTGGCAGCAAGTGCTATGTATTCGGCTTCAGAGGACGAACGTGATACGGTCGCTTGCTTCTTTGAACGCCAAGAAATGAGTGAGTCGCCAAGAAATATAAAGTAGCCGGTAACTGACCATCGAGTTAAGGGGTAGGAGGCCCAGTTAGAGTCATTGAAAGCTTTGAGTTGAAGAGAAGATTTTGTAGAGAAAAATAGTCCTTGCCCAGGATTCTTCTTCAAGTAGCGTAGAACCCGTATGGCTGCATGATGATGTGAAGTTAAAGGAGAAGACATGTGCTGACTAAGTTGTTGGACAACATAAGTGATATTTGAACGAGTAGTGGTCAGGTAAATTAGACGGCCAATGAGACGGCGATATGCTGTAATATCAGAAACTGGTACATCAAGGGTGTATTTACGTTGGGAAATGGAAAGACCAGATTTGGTTCTTGCAATTTCAAAGCCAAGAAAATATTTAAGGACACCCAAGTCCTTAATTTTAAAAGAGATGTCAAGATTGTGTTTGGTGGTAGAGATTTCAACAAGATCATTACCAGTAAGAATAAGATCATCCACATATATGAGTATGATCGTGAAGGACTTGGGAGATTGCTTGGTGAAAAGAGAATGATTAGTTTGGGATTGTGAGCACCCGTGGGTGACAAGGAAGGTTGAAAGCTTAGAAAACCATTGGCGGCTAGCTCGCTTAAGGCCATAGATAGATTTAGTGAGACGACAAACTTGATTGGGAGCATTGAATTTAAGACCCGGTGGAGGTGTCATGTAGACTTCTTCATCCAAATCACCATGAAGAAAGGCGTTGTTGACGTCCAATTGTTGAAGATGCCAATCTTGAGAAGCAGCAAAATGCTAAGATAAGTCGAACTGTAGTTAACTTTGCCACTGGATTGAAGGTGTCAAGAAAATCAACCCCTTCAATTTGTGAATACCCTTTTGCTACGAGACGTGCCTTGTTACGTTCAATTGAACCATCAGATCTGTACCTAGTTTTAAACACCCATTTACATCCAATGAGAGTTTTTCCAATAGGTAGAGAAGTGACGATCCGAGTATTATTGTCTTGGAGGGCAGTCAATTCGGCATCCATTGCTTCAATCCAACAATGAATTTTGGAAGCCTGAGTATAAGATGTGGGCTCATCATTTGAAGAGATGGCCATAATGAAATATTTATAGTGAAGAGACATGTTTTGATATGAAAGAACAGATGACAAATGATACAAAATACCTGAATTTTGTGACGATGTAGAAGCCTTAACTGTTGGACAGTCATAATCAAGGATATAGGCAGGTGGTTTACAATGTCGTTGAGATTTGCGAGGTCCAACAAGATCAGATAGGGCTTGAGGAACAGAATTGGAAGGGAGATGATGATTATCGTCATTTGGCGTGGCATACAAAGTGTCCATTGAACCTGCATTATTGTTATTGGTACAAGGAATATCATTTGGAATATTGGAAGGAACATAAGGTAAATGCTGTGAAGGAAATAGAAAGTTATAGTCAAAATTGATGTTATCACAAGATGTATCCATTGAAACTAATTTTGAAGAAATATTAGAATAAGGAAAAATACTTTCATGAAAAATGGCATTCCTAGATATGAGAATTTGTATGGAATTAATGTCTAGAACAATGTAACCTTTCGTGCCATTTTTATATCCAAGAAACACACACTTAGATGCCCTTGAGTCAAGCTTACCACGGTGGTTAGTCAATGTTGAAGCAAAACAAAGGCTACCAAAGACTTTAAGATCAATTAAAACAGGAGGCTTACCATGAAGGATCTCAAAAGGAGATTTATTACCCAAGATAGATGTGGGTAACCTGTTAATAAGATACACAACATGACTAATAGCATAGGACCAAAGATACTTGGGTAAATTAGAATGAAACAAAAGAGACCTAGCAACACTTAAAATATGTCTATGTTTTCGTTCAACAACAGAATTTTGTTGTGGCGTTTCGACACAAGAAGTTTGATGCAAAATACCAAGATTATTATAAAATTGTGGCATCACAAATTCAGATCCATTATCTGAACGAATCATTTTTATTTTACAATCAAATTGTGTTGAGACAAGAGCAACAAAATTTTGAACAAGTTGTCTAGTTTCTCCTTTATATTTCATGAGAAAAATCCAAGTATGTTTAGAAAAATCATCAACAATGATAAGAAAGTAAAAATGTCCATGAATATAGGCAAGAGATAAAGGGCCCCATATATCCAAATGAATTAAATCAAAAGACTTAACAGTTTTAGTGCTACTGAGGGGAAATGGGAGTTTAGACTGTTTAGTAATATGACAATAATCACAAACATTACTATGCGTAATTTTTATAAAAGGAAATAACAAGCCAATAGATTTTAAAACACTCTGGGAAGGATGACCCAAACGATAATGCCATAGATCAAAGCTACAAGTGTTAACAATAAGGAAACAAGAATCAAACAGATCAACAGAATTATGATGAGAAATAGAATTATTGTTATTGGTATTTACAGACTGTGAACTACAAAAAAAAATTGCATAATTGTTTAGCACTTGTTTGACTAGGTATATAGTTGGCTAGCAGGAATAGTCCACCATGAACTTCAGCAAATCCAATCATCTTGGATTGTTGAGGTTCCTCAATAGAACAATAAGTATCAGTAAAAGTAAAAACACAATGTAAAGAATCAGAAAGTTTTTGAACAAACATTATATTGAAATAAAATTCAGGAATGAACAAAACATTGTACAAAGTTAGTTGATTAGATAAATGAATAGTGCCGGCATAAAAAGTAATAGTAATAACACCATTGGGTAGTTTTACCTTGGAGGGAGTAATACTATGAAAATTAGAAAAATAAGAAAGCTTGTTTGCAACATGATCAGTTGCTCCACTATCAAGAATCCAATAAAGGCAAGAATTAGAATTTGTACCTAAAGTCGAAGTGAACGAATTGAAACAAGAAGAGAAATTGGACTCACCAAGCACAATATTAACATTGGAAGCAAGTGGATCTAGTGAAGGAGGTTGATTAGTCTTTATCAAACCAAGCAATTGTTGATATTGGCTATGAGTGACTGTGGGCCCATCTTGATGTTCCGACGTAGGAGGGTTGGAAGTTGAGTCCTCATTATTTGAAGCATTAGCAAGAGATATGTTGTTGGTCATAGGTGTTCGATTCTTGAGTTGGAAGCCCTGAGGAAACCCATGCTTGTAATAACAAGAATCCACTGTGTGTCTTCCCCTACCACAAAAAGTGCATAATTTGGTGGAACCACCATTAGAAGATTTTCCATAACATTTTCCTCTACCACGACAAGAAAGAGAATGCGAAGATGGATTAGGATTGGTAGCTGTAAAGAGGATTTTGGGATCACCAAGAATGCCATTGGAGGCAGCAAAATGACTTTCTTGTTGAAGAACTGAAGCAAGAACACTAGAAATTGCTGGGAGAGGATCCATCATTAAGAGTTGTGTTTTGGCAGTGGAAAATTGATCATTAAGATCTTTGAAAAAGGAAATCACTTACTATGAATCTTAAAGCGTCTTTAGGGTTTTAATCATGTTGGCAGAACAAGCACATATAGGAGTGCAAATGCAAGTTGGGTTAGGTCGTAATTGTTCTAATTTGACCCATAAACCCTTCAAATTAGTAAAATAAGCAGTAACATATCGTTCCCCTTGACAAATTGTATGAATATCACGAAGGAGTTGAGAAGCTCGAAAGTGATTACCTTTGGTAAAGGGATCCTTGAGTTCGTTCCAAAGATCCACATCATTGTCGGTGTAGATAGTGCTTTGCGCGATGGAAGGGGAAAGAGAGCGAGTAATCCAAGAAACAACCATAACGTTGACATCCGAAATCGGCAGAGGAGAGATTGTGCCGTCAACAAATTTAAGTTTTTTCTTTGATAACAGGGCTCGCCGCATAGCCCGGCTCCATTGATGATAGTTAGGACCATCTAAGGGAGGAGTAACAAGAATTGCTCCAGGATTTTTTCCTAGGTGAAGATAATAAGGATTTTTATAGGAATCCAAAGGTTCAGGTTTTGGTGGGGCACTAATAGTAGGAGAAGGCTCTTCCATTGAAGAAGATAATGAAGAAAGAATGAAGAAAATGGATCTTCAGACTGATACCATGTTACAAAGATGATAATAGGGTAGGCAAAATTGCTTACTTACCTTTAATTGAAGGAAATAGTCAAGGTATATATACACATGGGTCTAGAAACAGAATTACAAAATATAAAGAATATATACTTAACAAAATAAATTGGGCCTAATAAACTGGACTTGGCTAATAACTAATAATTAAATATGTAATAGTTATGTTCTTCTTTAATATTTTTTCCCCAAAAAATTTAGTGATAGATTTAGAGAGGGATTTCATGTTTACCCTTTTTAAATTTTCTGGCTAATTTAAGTTATATCAAAAAAATTAATTTGGAAAATCGCTTACTAATTAATTTGAATTTTAACAGGGGCTAGAACCAGCAAATGCAGTTTTGTGCAAGTATTTCCAAGGTATGTGTTTTGATATCAACAGATCAACACTGTGATGCGATTGGTTGATCTTTACAGGCCCTATTTGTTCTTCGATGGCATGTAAATTATATTGAAAAAATTAAACTAGTGGCAAAAGTTTTAAATGTTCACTGATCTATACAACAAGCCAATGATTTTGGTTTTCTTAATTAATTTCATCTGGTGGAACACAATTCCTTTCTTTATTTCCGTTTTTAAATGATTTTTGCATCTTTTTAAGTTGCTCTGTTGAAACAGGTTTTGGTTTTTGTATTGCAAGTGGTTGTTACAAACCTTACGACACATCTTTTTTCTTTATTTATAGTTTTATCCCTTTAGATTTTTATAATAAGGTATTTAATGATGAAGTTGCTTGTAATTTAACCCTCCGTTTCCTTTGATAATACCCAATGGTGCAAATAATAATTGAGTTTTGGATTGACAATCTGAATGAGATGTCTTTTCTGCCATGTGATAACTACACATTCTAATTTTTTATTTAAAAAAACTTTGACAATTTTTATTTTCATTTTTAATTTTGATGACTAATTTTATCATTTTCTAGCTACTAATTATAATCAAAAGATGCTATATATATATATATATATATATATATATATATATATATATATATATATATATATATATATATATATATGAAGTGTTTGTTATCATTGATTTAAGGAAATGAACTTGGTTTGCACACAGATTTGATAATATGAATGCAGAGAAGTTGCAAATTGCAGCAAGACAGAGTGGGCTAGATATGGACTTATTTTACTTTCACTCAAAAATGATTAATTGGGAGAACTACTTCATGAATATTCATATTCCTGGCATTGTCAAATAAGTCTTCAAGTGAAACTACTCTGAAATTGGAACTTGTTTGTAACTTTTCTCTTTCAATACTTGAATCTCCATTGAGTTCAAAGCTATGCCAGTACAATCAATAGTATTGGTGGTGTATTATTAAGTTTTGAGTTTTATTATAATCAATTACATGTGGAAAATATTAAAAGTTTGTATCAAGTGGCTCATATATATTTACATAATTTACTTTTGGTTCTTCTATCATGATGACTATTTTAGGTGTTCATAGTGTTAGAAAACTCAAGATGAATGGTTGATATTTTGAATAATGCCTTATGCAAAGTTGGCTAAATCGCATACAAACTCGTATAATTTTATCAATTTAGATAGTGATTTGGAGCTAATTCAATACTAAACTCGAGATTTAACCGAGTTAATTCAGCCGAAATCGTAAATTAACTCGTAAATTCGATTAAAATCGCATAAACTTACAAACTAGTATCTAATCAAATGTCAACTAATTATTTAAGAAATGGTGAAATTAAACTATTTAACCAATAAAAATAAAAACAATTGATTGGATACAATAAAAGAAAATGAGCCATTAAATGCATACCATAGATATCACTTCAATCCAAATTACGCAGGTACCATATGTTGGTTTTATAGATAATCTTTTTCTCCGTGTTGAACAACCTTTTGATCTGGAACTAAATGTTTGAAAGTCTAAGCAACAATACTATATTTTTATCCTATTTTGTTAACATTTGAATCATTTTTATCTTCTAAAAATAGTCTTATTCTACTATTGACAATGTTGAAGCTTTTGACAGAATCCAGCAAGATGCTCACTACCTCTCCACTTCTTTATTTCCTTTTTATTACATCAGTTTTACAAACAAAGATTTAAAAATAATAGTTTGATTCAAATAATTAATTTGGTTTTAAAATTATTTTAAAATATGTGTTAATACATATTATATGATTAATTTTCTTTATATGTGTGTTTATTATGATGTGATGATTTTATAGATATTTGATTTAGTGGTTAAAATTATATTTATTTATTTATTTATGTTAAGGAAAAATAATATTATGTTAAAATGAGTATTTTTTGGAGAAAAGATTTCTAGTGTGGATGAGTAAAATAAATAATTTGTTTATTAATAACTTTTAAAAATACTAGAAAATGGATTTTAGGTTAGACTGCCACTACAATGGACTTTCTTATTTGCACATGCGACTTGTTTTCTACACCCCTCTTTTACTTTTTCAACATGGACTTTGGCCTACTATGATTTAGGCTTTTCAAATCTGTTACTTATGCACCTAGGTAATTGTAGTTACACCCCGTCTCCACAACCTTAAAAATCTTCAGTGCAGACTTCTCATCTGGATGATGCTGCCGCTTAAATTCTTACCTTTATCACTCTCTTTTTCAGTCCAATGAAATATTTAAAGGATCATAACCCTCGTCAATATCCCTTTCATAAAATCAATCTCATCTCTCCCTTGTGATCACAAAGTCACGACACATTCTTCTTCCACCACTTTTTCGGCGGCTTTTGCAAGCGCTGTTGTGAGTTGTAACTACCATTTATTCGAACACACTATGCTCAATTCATTGTTTTCGTGAACAACTGCATCCGAAATAATGGCCAACGACCAAATTGGACATTCGAACTGTCGGCTTTAGGCCTCGATTCCGACCGACGTGGTGGTTTTCTTAAACAACATAGACTAGTTTCGTGATTTACACGTTAAGAGCTTCATCCTACATCATTCGTTTTTCAGTTTTTTCAACGTTCACAAAAAATTCGTCTTCGCTGCATTACGAGAAGTTTTACCAGGAATCACTGTTTCAAGTTGTTCGTGTCGACAATAATTGATGAAGGCGGGACGCGTATTCAATAAGTTATTAGAGTTTGTTGTTGCCGTGAAGTTCTCTATCTTCTCTTATGTTTTGCGAAATCTTCAATTGAGGTAAGGGGTGAGAGACCGTTTGAATTTATGAGTATAATATATTGTGAGATGAACGTAAAAGCCGTACTTCCCAACGATTCATCTCGGGCTTTCTACGTACGGTAGTATCCCTTTAAGGGATAAGTTAATTAAAGTGAAAATATAGAAATTGTGAGATTAAAATATGAAATAGAGACATTTATAAGATGTTGATTGATTTAATTTCTTTGAATGTGTGGTATTTGATATTATTGTTATATTGGATGTCGAATGAATTGTGTGCTTATGTTTGATTAGACTATTTTATGTGATATGATGATAAAACATGAATTCATTGTATGATATAAGTTTATTTCATGATGATGATGTATGATTGATGACAGTGATATTATAAATTTGTGATGAGAATATTCAATAACCTCATAGTAGATGAAATAGTGGTGATTCCAACTTGTGCTTGAGAAGATGCTCTTAATGGAATATCTTAGGCCAACGAGATAACATGACAAGCCTAGAGATGTTGGAGAAGTACAAATGAATGAGCCTAATCGTGGCATTCTATTGTTGAGTCTTAAAGCAAGATTGTTAGACCTTGGGGGTATTCTGGCGGGGAATTCCTAGGTGACTTGGAGGTAGCTCTCCAAATGTCAGGAGCTACCATGCAACACATGCTTACCTTGATTGTCACGTATATGTGTCTCGGGTTGAGTTGAGGGGATCTATGTAGACAAGACCAATTTGAATTGTCTGTCCACTAACATGGTGGCATAGTATGAAGCCTCCTAACCAAGTACTTCAGAGTTAGAATGGTACCAAATTATAAAGAAGTAGAGTCTAAGCTCATGCATAACATTGCAATTTCTTGTGGTTGTTTTGTTGTGATTAATGTGTTTCAAAAGTGATGATAGTTTCTCTTAGAGGATTTGCTGCATATTATAATGAGATAATGATTTTACTTGAGTGACTTTGATGTTATAATATGGTATTATTTCCTTTAATATTTTGATATATCATCATGTGTTATGATACAGTCTATTATGAATATTTTGATATATCTTGACGTTCAAGTTTTGGAGAAGCCCTGCTCTGATAGGTAATACCGAAAAATGAGAGTTATAAGTTGTATTTTATTCATTTAATTAGAAATGACTTTTTGTATGAAAACCTTATAAGTACTAGTAAGCTTTTGGAATTAAATTACGAAATTATAGCTAAATCAAGTTTATTGAGATTGCACTGTTTTATGGGAGGAAAAATTGTTGGAACCAAGTTGGTCCCTCGAACAATTCCTTGTGTGTTTTGATGTTAACAAATATATTTTGTGAGAACAATTTATTGCACTAATGGCTTCATTATGTATGCAGAAATTAGAGCAGGAAAATCGGAGGAAACCGCTAGAGGATACGACCAGAGGAAACCACCAGAGGATACCATCAAAGGATACCACCAGAGAATACCACCAGAGAATACCACTAGAGAATACCACCAGAGGATGTAAAAAGGTCAGAGGAAACGAAATCAAATCAGTCAAATCCACGCGCTAGAAAAGTTCGCGCATCTGCCTCTGATAGCGTGTTTCTGGTAGTTCAACATGTTTCTACATCTGCCTCTGTAGACTGAAGTGTGCTCTTGGTTAGCATGCCTCTGATGAGTATGTGTGTTTCCTATGAAGAACGCCGTGCCTCGGAAGATTTAGCATGCCTTTGAAGAATTTTGTGCCTCTGAAGATTCAATGTGTTTCTGGAGTTTTTATGCCTATGATGAACAGTAACTATATGATGCCTCATATAAATAGTAACTTTAGCATGACTATGATGAACAGTAAGTTCAAAATGCCTCTGATGAATAGTATTTTGGAGCATGCCTCTAAAGTTTGAAGTCACTGTTTAAGTATGCATCTGAAGCATATATTCCACTAACTCTAAAGATGGCAATTCATTCGAAAGTGTTGCCTTTGATACGCAGCACACTATGAAGTTGCAACGACTCTGATAATGCAACAAAGGTTAAGTTGCCCATGCCACTAATTTTAAGTCACACAGTTTTGCTTTTGACAGGGTTATTCAAGCATCACATCATCTGATTCCAACAATCAAGTCAATGATTTTGATGGAGAAAAGTCAACAACTTTGATGAAAGGTCAAAGGCTCTAATAGATTGAGCAACATAATGAATTAGACTTAGTCTTATCCTTACTTCTGAAGGTCCAAGAACAAGCCCAAAATTGTTCTCGCCCAAATCAAATCAAACGTATGAAGGAAGACTCAAGTGAATCAAATTGCAAACGTAATATAAACAAATACACACAATATCTTTCTAGAAGAATTGCTCATATCAGATTAGGAAATAAAAAATTGCCTAACGGTCACATTATCAAGATCATATCAATCATAACTAAATTTGGAGACTATCTTTGTTGACCAAGGTGAATTTGAGACACGATTCAAAAACTCAGTAATATATTCACAAACCCTATTTTTATATATAAATAGTGGATCAAGGCTGAAGAAGAAAAGACAACACGAACACACAAACTCGGAAATCCTAAACACAAAAGTTATTTGGAAAGCCTTAAGAGCTCAATATTTTCAAGTGTTTAGAGTTTAAAGGTTTTAAGCTCTAGCAAAGCACTCGTTCAACTTTATATTATTTAGTGTTTATTGCTTCATTTTAAGTGTGAAAAATCATTGTATCAAATCAACTTAGTAGAAGAAAACCAAAACCAGTTTCAAACTCATTGTAACCTAGCCCGATAGTAGCTTTAGTGTGCCTCAAGAAATCTCTTGATCTCAGATTATGTTGAGAAGACTTGACTTGTAGGGTTAAATGGGTAGTTTGCCTCTAACAATTTGTAGGTTTCAAGTTGTGTAGAGAAGACTTGACTTGTAAGGTCAAGGTGTGGTTTGCCTCAAAAAGTATGTAGGTTTAGGTTGTTTTAAGAAGACTGACTTGTAGGGTCAGATGCTGTTATAATTCAAGTTTTGGAATTAGTGGATAAATCCTTTTGTGTGAGGGGATTGCTGATGTTTTATTTTTACCTTCGCTATATATGTTTAGTGCTACCTATGATTAGTCCAAAGAGTTAAGTCACCAAACTAGAATCAGAATTAAAATTAAGAAAAGAATTTTAAAATTAGTCAAACACAATTCAACCCCCCTCTTGTGTTTCTGCAGCTTCAATTAACATCAACGTTTGGTCTCAAGACTGAGCACTTTACAGTATTTGAGGAAAGATTCAAGGATTCAACATGTCTGGATCCGGTGAAGAAGCTGCCGGAGAAAATATATAGGCTACCTTTGTTTGATGGTGAACGTTTTAGTACTAGAAGGACAAGCTGAGGAGTTCCTTTATTTCACAAGATCCTGAACTTTGCGACTTTGTGGAAGATGGTTATACTGCTCCAACAAAAGAAGATGGTACTGAAATTCCAAGAAAGGAGATGAATGTTGATTAGAAGAAGATGTACAAGATGCATCATAAGTCCAGAACATTCATGATAAATGCAATCACTTTCAAGGAGTTTGACAAGTGCACCTATAAGGAAACAACAAAAAGTATTTATGATAATCTGATTCGGACTTATAAAGGAAGCAAGCAGGTTCAAGAGGCAAAGGTAAATCTTCTGGTCATAAAGTATGAGCAGTTTCAGATGGAGGAAGGTAAAAACTAGTTTCGTATGAAATCTTGTGGTCACTGCACCAGATTGTTGAAGCTTCTGAGAGAAAAAAAAAACTGGTTTCGTATGAAATCATTTTGATCGAGATTGAGAAGCTAACCCAACAAACATAATTATTTCTAGCATCGAGCAAGGTGATCACTGCCTTTGCATTTCTATATTTCCTTTCTATCAAATTAGTTTTACGACCAATGATTTACAAATGAAATAAAGTTGAACTAACTACCGATAGGACAGGTAATTACTTGCAACAACCAACGGTTTTTATTTATTTTATATTTGTTAATTAAATTAGTATTAGTAATTTATTCAAAAACAACGTAAAGGAAGCCTTGTTTAACTTCTAAATGTATTAGTAATTGTATATAAGACATTTCCTCGATGTGATGCATATTGATAAAAATATATTTGATAGTATTATTGGTATGTTACTCAATGTTCCAGGAAAGTCTAAGGATGACATCAATGCAAGATTGGACTTGGTCGATATGGGAATAAAAAATGAATTGGGTCCCGTAAAGAAAGGAAATCGCACATATCTACCTCCAGCCGCTCATACTCTATCTAGAAAGGAAAAAAATTGTTTTATGTAAATTTCTACACAAAGTTAAATTTCTAGAAGGATACTCTTCAAACATTAAAAATTTAGTTTGTATAAAATACCTCAAGTTAAAAGGTTTGAAGACCCATGAGTGTCACGTTCTAATGGAGCATTTGCGACCAATAGGTATATGTTCCATTTTACCTGAAAAAGTTCGATGAGACATAACTAAATTATGTTTGTTCTTCAGGGAAATTTGTAGTAAAGTGGTCGATCCTCAGAAATTACCAACATTGCAGAGGGAAATTGTTGTTACTTTGTGTGAGCTTGAAATGTATTTCCCCCTCTCGTTTTTTGATATAATGGTTCACCTTACTGTTCATCTTGTTAAGGAGACACAACTTTGTGAGTCAGCTTATATGAGATGGATGTATCCGATAGAACGATATATGAATATATTAAAACGGTACGTAAAAAGTAGAAGTCGACCAGAAGGTTATATTGCTGAACGGTACATTGTCGAAGAAGCTGGTGAATTTTGAACTGAATATTTATCCAATGTTGAATCCATAGGGAAGAATATCAGGAGAAGGGATAATTGGAAAGAGAGTAATGACTATATCAACATCAGAATGGGAGCATGCACAATTGTATGTTCTGCACAATGATGATGAGGTTCAACCGTATGTTACAATACACATGGATCAGTTATCTAGTATGAACATGAATAGGAATCAAAATTGGATAACACGAGAGCACAATTGAAGTTTTATAACATGGCTAAAAAATCAAATTAACTCAAAGTTTGATATAGACCCCGATTCAATTTCACAGAGATTGAGGTGGCTAGCAAATGGTCTGAGTTTACATGTCTTTTCTTACACCAGATATGTAATTAACGGCTACAAATTTTATACCAAAGAACAAGATGATCAAACCACTATGCAAAATAGAGGAGTCACTCTCATTGCTGAAGCGATGCATATCTCAAGTGCAAAAGACAAAAACCCAATATATGCAAATCTATCATATTTTGGGGTTATCGAGCACATATGGGAGTTAGATTACACAATGTTTCGTGTTCCCATATTTGATTGCAAGTGGGTCGATAATAATAATGGCGTTTGGATTGATGAGTCAGGGTTCTTGCTTGTCGATTTTAATAGGGTGGGATACAAAGATGAGCCTTTTATTTTAGCATCGAAAGCTCAACAAGTGTTTTATGTCACTGATCCTGCTGATGATAAATGGTCCATTGTCCTATCGACGAATAAAATAAGTGATGATAACAATAACGATGAAGATGTTGGTAATGATCTTTTCTTTGCGACATCACAACCACATGAAATTGATTCAACTAATGATGGTTTATATCTTAGAGATGATCATGATGGGAGAATTTGGATTAATCTATCGTTTCGTATCGTTAAGAGACAAACAAATGTGAATCCCACCAGGAAAAGAAGAAGGGCATTTTAAGGTGTTTAAGTGTTTTATATAAGCCATGTAATTTGAACTAAGTTCATGTAATTTAAGTGTTTAACCTGCCAGAACTGAGCATTTTAGTATTTAGCTTGAACTGTATTTGATTTTCTGCTTATATTTAGCTTGAACTTAGTGTTTTATACTAAGTTCATGTAATTTAAGTGTTTGACCTGCCATAGCTGATTTTTTGCTTATATTGAACTTGAACTGAACTTGAACTTGAAAAAGCTTTGTTTGACTGGGCATTTTCCTTGAACTTGAACTGATCCCAATTTGAGCTGATCATGTAATTTAGCATTGATATATAGGTATTTAATTAATTATTTGGAGAAAAAAAATCCATATATAGGTATTTTACTAATTATTTAGCCTTTTATAGAAACTGAATGAAATTGTAATTTAACATATTTAACTTGAAGTAAACTGAATATAAACTTGTAATTTTACAACACTTTTGTCCATAAGCGCTGTAAAAGGCTTTTGAAAAATAAAATGAGGAGGTTTTTTAAAGCGTTTGTTCTACAAGCGCTGTAAAAGGCTTTTAAAAAATAAAATAAGGAGGTCTTTTAAAGCGCTTTTTGGACAAGCGTTGTAAATGGCTTTTAAAAAATAAAATAAGGAGGTCTTTTATAGCGCTTTTTAGACAAGCGTTGTAATAGGGTTTTATAAACTAACCTGATAATAAGAAACTGCTTCATTTTTCTCTTCATTACGTACTCTTCTCTACGAACTTTTGGCATTGTGAAACCTCTTCTCCATCTTCGTTACACTCCATACGAACCCTATTGTCCCTCTTCTCCCTACGAACGATGTCCCTACAAACCCTCTCCATACGAACCCTATTACGAACCCTGCATACGAACCCTCTCCATACATATTTTTGCGCATTCTTCTCGTTGTTCCTACTTAAGCGAAGTCGTAACCCTAAACTGGGTGATTTTTGTTGTCAGGTATTGTATTTATTAATTTGTCGTTGTCACTAAACTGAATGTTGAACTTATACTGCTACTTAGACTACTGCATGTTGAACTTGTTGAAGTTATACTGAACTTATAATTATAATGTGTGAAATGTGTAGATAAATGGATTCCAATAATGATTTAGATCGTCAAAATGATGAAGTTGTCAATATTAAGAGTTACGAAAACAAACTTAAACGTGGTGCAACTATTATGCAGAAGGTCATCAAAGCAAGAAGTAGTGGAATTAAATTTGAGGTATACTATACTTTGTTTAGAATTTATTTATTTTTTATCTTTTTTGAAAGCATTTACTTACTCTATGAGTTTATTAGGTGGGATGGAATCAAAGTGGCCAGCCAATTGAGCCCAACAGTTCAATGACGGTAAGTTACGTTGGTGCAGTTGTTCGTCAAAATATCCCAATAACAATTGACGATTGGAGAGATAAAGCTTTGAAGGATGCTAAAGATATATTGTGGAATGATATACAAATAAATTTTTTACTCCACTTTTTTGTTACTTATAATTTTTTCCATTGAAATACTTTTACTCAAACTCTATCTTTATTTGGTTTGCAGTCGGCTTTTAATGTTGATGAGGTGAGAAAAAAATATGTGCTTAGAGTTGCCAGAAAAATACACAGGGGATTCAACAAGTGATAGAACAATGTGTAAGTATATTATCACTTTAATATTTTTTAATATTGTATTTTAAAAATGATATTGAACTTATCTTTTTAATCCTACATGTATTTTAGGAGAATATAGAACAATGTTATAAAATTCAAAAGGAGAATAAACAAGTTAGTTGCAGGGACATACTTGGTAGAGTATTTAATGTTCCTGAATATTTTGGCCGTGTGAGGGGTAAAGGATTTGGCGTAACTCAAAAAAGCTATTTTTCACATGAGAAGCGCACAAATCCATCTAATGAGGAAGTACTAGATAAGCTGAAAATCCTAACAGAGCAAGTGGGATTTTTGGTGAAAACGAATAAGGAAAAGGAACTTCTGGAGTGTCAACGTGAAATACAACTAGAGAGTGAAAACGATAGTTACAACATTGGTCGTAAAAGTCTTCCAGAGGTGAGTAATTACTTAATAAAATAAGAAATTCATTCAACCTAATTGATTCACATACTTATGTATTAACCATTGATTTAGGGTGTCTCATCTTGCGTGTTATATTTATCCTCCCCTACTCATTGCATGGTTGGAAAAGGAACATTGTACAATACCTTGGGAGAAGTATTACACCATATCCGATCCCCGCCGGCCATGTTAAAGTTTCACACGTGATTGCTTTTGAACCACTTGCACCATTGCCTAATCCTTTTTTTGAAATACCCGCATAGAAATATACCTGACAACGATGGAGATATGAAGTTTTTGGGAGAAACAATAGGTAGTTACGTGGCATGCCCAAAAATCTTGTTGGCCTAGATAAGGTATGTTTAATTGCTATGTATATTTAATTGTATGATATATGATTATGATTGATTATATTTAATTGCTGATTTTTTCCGCTATTAACTTTAATTTCACATTTATTTAGATTCTTACAAAGTCTAAATGGAATGATAAGAAGATTTCTCGCAACGAGTCAGTCACTTCACTAGAAAATGTTTGACATATACATCAATGTGTATACGAAATGATTAGCTTACTATAATAACTAACAAACTGATCAACCTCATTTTTTCAGATTCAAGCAAAACCCGCCGCACCGCAAATCTGCCAGAAATCAGCCGCGCAGGTTCGTGGTAAAAATAAATCTGGCAAAATTCAAAAGCTAGATTGTGGAAAATCTGGCAAAATTCAAAAACTGGATCATGGAAAATCAGTTGTTGCTCCTAAAATAAGTTATCCACGCCATTCTCGATTTGGGTCGTGTCTTTACATACAAGCAAAAATGAATATGAACAGTAATGATTCACGTATCATACATATGGAGAAAGGTATTTTCAGAGATGAGTATGAAGTATTACTTGATAAAGAGCACATGTATGAACTTCTCAATCATAAGGAGCTGAGTGCTACTGTCATCAGCATATACATTAGGTAATGTAAAATACTTTATTTAAGATAAAAATTACTTTTAATTGCATCACTGCCACATTTATTGGTAATTAATCTAATTTGACATTTTATTGAAGGTTTTTGTATGAAAAGTTGGTGTGCATGCGTAAATTGTAGATAGATTTTAATTCTTATCTCTCCATATGATGTCCATGTTTAAACTCGGTCCAGTTAACGTAAAGAAATATGTCGTTGATATAATTTTGGAAAATAAAGAGAAGGATAAGTTGTTTCTTGTGTCGTATAATTTAGGGTAATTATATATTCTTTATCTATATCTTTTTTAATTTATGATACTTTATCAGTTGTATAAACAAAGTGGCCAACCAAATTTTTGTTGTTGTAGGCAACATTGGGTGTTGTTTGCCATCAATGCCACCTCTGAAATTATATACTATTTAGATCCACTGCACGGTCATTATAACAATCACTCGGATATAAAGAATATCTTTGATATGTATGTAATATTCATTTATTTCTTACATATATAAATAATGTGTTTGGTAATTGAATAATAATCACATTTATTTGATAATGTTTTACAAGTTTTCCGCGCTCAAAGGGGTGCTACAGTATTGAAGCATAAGTCAAACAACATCATATGGATTCTATAAATGTTTGAAATTTTTGTTATAGAACTTAATTATATGCCTTTAAAATTTCATTTACAATCAATGCATAAATATTTATTGGCGTATATGTTTTATTTTATAGTGCCCTCGTCAAACTAACAACATAGATTGCGGATAGTATAAATTGCGATTCATGAAGGAGATTGCTGATATGAATCAAAATATAATTCTAGAAACGGTACGCTATTTTCATTATATTTTGATTTTCATATATAAACTATGTATATATTTGATTCTAACTTATTTATGTTTAGATATTATATCGCATAGTACTTTGACAATTCCAATTCAACATATTCTAAAAGTGATCTAACTGAAATAAAGGAAGACTGGTGTCAGTATGTGATCGAACTGAAAGTTATATAATTTGTTAATAGGTGAGTTTCACATTGTAAACTATTATATATTGTATATTTTTGTGTGAACTGATCATTATTTTCATTATAGTTTATTTTATTTTTTGTTACAGTAGGGTAAAATAAGAAATTGCTGGGAAATTGGCATGCTGGAAATTGATGATCATTATTTTAATTACTGACATGATTGTTGTTGTGCATATGTAATTGATATTGTGAATATATAATTGTTGTGAATATATAATTGTTGTTAATATATAATTGTTGTGAATATGTAAAAAAATATAGTATTTGATGTGAATATAAAATTGTTGTTGTTATGAAATTGCTGTGAATATAGTAATTGTGTCAATATGTGCTTGATGAATATGATTTTGGAAAAAAATTGAAAGACATCGCTTTCTTAAAAAAATGCCATAAAAGCGTTTTTTTTCAAAAAGCGCTGTAAAACTAGTACAACAAGCAGCGCGTTTTAGAATAGATTTACAACGCTTTTTTCAAAAAAACGCTATAAAACTAGTGTAACAAGCGCGCTATATATGCACCTATTATAGTGTTTTTTTATGAAAAGCGCTGTAAACTACTCTGAGAGAAGTGTTGAGTGCTATATATTACGACGTTTTTTTATTTTAAATAGCATTGTTGTATCTTTTAACAACACTAGATACTACAGCGCTTTAAACAGCTTAAAAAAAGCGTTGTAAAATGTTATTTTTGGCATAGTTATTGAATCAATATGAAATTACATTATTGATTTACATATAAAGAAAACTCAAAACCCGTTACAAGCAACAATGGAAGATGTAATTAGACTACCTAGCTACCTAAAACAAAATGTATAACCATATAAAGAATTAGTCAAATTGCGACAAAGTCAAACTATAACAATTCTATTTATTAATATGAGGATTTTTTATATGTATATCCCCTTTTTAAAATTTTATTTTTAAATTGCCCTACTTTGAAAACTATATACCAAAATGCCCTCTTTTTTTTTAAAGAGGGAGGTCGCTTCCCCAGGGAACGACCATGTGAAGGACAAATTTTTGACAAGCAGTAGGAAGTCGTTTCCCCAGGGAACGACCTCCAACTGCCTTTTTTTTTTTTTTAAAAAAAACATTTATTGTTATTGTTATTAATTTAATTATTTAAAAAATAAAAATATTAATAATAAACAAAAATAAAGTACTTTAATAAATTATATATTTTAATTATTATTATTATAATAAATAATAATTATAATTATAATTATATATTTTAATTATAATTATAATTATATATTATATAATAAATAATAATTATAATTATATATTTTAAATTGTTATAATTAAAATTATTATAATTAAAATAATTAAATTAAAATGATTAAAAACACTTATTGTTATTGTTATTAATTTAATTATTTAAAAAATAAAAA
>JBBPBP010009779.1:32073871-32095320 GCA_037974735.1 Cicer chorassanicum
GAAAACTCTAAATTTCGATATATAAAAAAAGAATTTGCATACCTAAAAAGTTGAAAATAAAAATTTCCGATATATAAAGAAAAGATAGATGTGGAGATAAAAAAAAGGCTATGTTGTTAAAAAATTTGTAATTTCTGTAAAGATATTTTTAAAAGTTCATATAAAAAATAGTAAAATGTGAAGATATGTGTTTATATACAAGAGATATGAAGTTTATTTCTCTAATTTTGTAATAGGACACATTGTATGAACATATTGTCAAGATATGAGTTATTTTTTGTGGATAAATTTTTTATAGTGTTGTAAATATATATGTAAAACAATCATTTAAAAAATATGTTGATACTTCAACTGTAGGATTTTTTTTTATAAATATCTCTTTTTTTTTCCTCTAAAATGCCACTTTGCCACAGTGCGAAAAATATATACAGAATTGCCCTACTTTTTAGCCTCAGTTGTTGATAACAACATGGTGATGCGACGTGTTGAATGAGTTTTTTATTATTATTATTCTAATAGAAGGTCGCATTCTGGAGATGTGACCATGTGATAGTTTGATTTTTTTTTTTCATTTTATTTATTGGTTTAATTATTATTTAATTAATTATAAATAATTAAAATATTTAAAAAATCAAAATACTAATAATAAAATAAAATACATTATTAAATAATAATAATAATTTTAATAATATCATTAATTTTAATAATAATAATAATTGAAATAACATACTAAAATTATAGATCAAATGGAGCAAGTTTGCTACACACTCATTACCACTACCGGAAGTCAATTTCTTCTTTCTCTCTGTTCTTGCTGTCACGTGCCTTTTCCTTTTTTTCTTCTTGATCGTACGACTGGCTCCTCTTTCTCTAAAATAGAGATTTCAAATCCCGTCTTTTTTTCCCTTATTTACATGGGTCAAGCCCAATAAAACACATATTCCTCTATTTTTTTCTTTAATAATAATAAAAATGATAATGATAACAGTAAAATTCATATGGAGAGTGAATCCACCCAACAAATCTCCCCTTTACGACTCAAGTGGAAAGGTACTGCTCAACCATGTCGGCATTCTTTCTACAACATATCATCTTCGACAAAAGCAAGACATTTGTCATCATATCTGAACCATTCTCATCAGTATAAATATTTTCAATTAAAAATGACTTCATTTTTAGTGCATCTCGTATCCAATGATACCACACCTCAATATGTTTCGACTTTGCATGGAAAGTCGGATTCTTGTTGAGATGGATCTCACTCTGACTGTCGCAGAATAACACAAACTTGTCTAGCTTGAGGCCTAACTCATGTAGAAATTTCTTCATCCACAAGAGTTCTTTGGAAGCTTCAGTTGCTGCAATGTACTCAACTTCAGTAGTGGATAAAGCAACACACTTTTGTAACCTTGATTGCAAGACACAACTCCCTCTACAAACGTCGTCATATAACCAGAAGTAGATTTTCTATAATCCGGATCACATGCCATATCTGCATCTGTGTAGCCATCCAACACAGGTTCACTACCTCCATAACATAAACACACTTTGGAAATGCCTTTGAGGTATCTGAGAATTCACTTCACTGCTTGCCAATGATCTTTACCAGGATTAGAGAGAAACCGATTGACAACTACAACTGCATGA
Source organism: Cicer chorassanicum (assembly GCA_037974735.1). Lineage (NCBI taxonomy): Eukaryota > Viridiplantae > Streptophyta > Magnoliopsida > Fabales > Fabaceae > Cicer > Cicer chorassanicum. The sequence goes on from JBBPBP010009779.1 coordinate 32,075,519, forward strand.
GCAATATCTAGCCTTGTGCATACCATAACATACATCAAACTACTAACTGCGGATGCATAAGGAACCTTCGTCATCTTTTCTTTATCTATCTCACTTGTAGGACATTGATCAGAATTCAATTTGAAATGCGTAGCAAGTGGAGTACTAACAGGTTTGCAATTGCTCATGTTAAACCTCTCTAACACCTTCTCAATGTAATTGTGTTGAGACAACTACAATTTATTATTCTTCCTATCATGGGTAATTATCATGCCCAGAATTTGCTCAGCAGGACCCAAGTCTTTCATTGCAAAAGACTTGTTCAAATCATTCTTTAGAGATTGAATCTTTTTAGTGTCATAACCAAAAATCAACATGTCATCCACATATAACAAGATAATAGTATAATCACCATCAGAGAATTTCATGACAAACAAACAATGGTCAGAAGTAGTTTTACCATACCCATGTTTCTCCATGAAAAAAAAATCAAATTTCTTGTACCATTGTCGAGGTGCTTGCTTGAGCCCATACAAGCTTTTCCAATTTACACACAATTTGCTCTTTACCTTTGACTTCGAAACCCTCTAGTTGCTCCATATAGATCTGTTCCTCCAAATCATCATGAAGGAATGCAATTTTCACATCAAATTGTCCAACTTCTAGGTTTAAACTAGTTGCTAACCAAGCACAACTTGGATAGAGGACATCTTCATCACAGGTTAAAAATTTCATCAAAGTCAATACCTTTTCTCTGATTAAAACCTTTCACAACCAATCTTGCTTTTTATCTTGTGTGTTTTTCTACCTTTAGGCAACTTTACCAAATCAAATGTGTGATTCTCATGCAATGAATTCATCTCTTCTTGTATGGCCTTCAACCACTTTTATTTATCAACATTTGTAATAACTTCCTGATAGTACTCTAGCTCTCCACTATCAGTGATCATCACATACTCATGTGGGGGATATCTTTGAGAAGATTGATGTTCTCTAGTAGATCTTCTCAACTCAAACTTGACTGGTGGCTCAATTGGAATCTGCTCTTCATGGTGAGGTACATGATCATCATTTACATTCTCATCATCTACCTATATATCTCCCCCATCAACAAAAGTTTTTGCAGGGGGCTTAAGCACAACATCAATATAACTTCTAGAATTTGAAGTCTATTTCTCAGCTTTATCAAAATCTTCAATAGTCTGGTCTTCAAGAAATATCACATCTTGGCTTCTAATAATTTTCTTGTCAACTGGATCCCACAATCTATAACCAAATTCTTCACCACCATAACCGACAGACACACACTGTTTGGATTTACTATAAAGCCTAGACCTCTCATCTCTTGGAACGTGAACAAAACATCTACAACCAAAAACTCTCAAATGACGATAAGAGACATCTTTCCCTGTCCACACTCTATTTGGAACATCAACATCAAGTGGAATAGAAGGAGAAAGATTGACCAAATCCACTATAGTTTTCATTGCGTCACCCCAAAAGGATTTTGATAATTTGGCATAAGAGATCATACATCTGATTCTGTTATTAATCGTACGATTCATTCTCTTTACAACACCATTATACTAAGGTGTCTTTGGAACTGTTTTCTCAAGTTTGATACCATGTTCTCTAGAATACTCTTCAAACAGACCTCTGTATTCACCACCGTTATCTGATCGAACACATTTCAATTTTCTTCTGTTTTCTCTTTCAACACTTGCATGAAAGTGCTTGAAGTCTCCAAGTACCTGATATTTAGATTTCAAAGGAACAAATTAAACTTTTCTATAGTGGTCGTCAATAAAAGTAACAAAATACGATGCACCACCAAGAGATTTACTATCCATCATACAAACATCAATATGAACTAAATCAAGAATATTTTGCCTCCTATGAGAACCAGTATTATGAAAAGAAACTCTATATTGTTTTCCAGCAAAACAATGAGTGCAATTTTTTAGATACGTACCTTTCATAGGGAGATGATTTTTCTTCGCAAGTATGTTGAGTCATTACTTACTCAAGTGACCAAGGCACGTATGCCATAAATCAGAAGAGATGTCTTCAATTGCATTCACTTCTTCCTTGCATAGCTTAGTAGGCATCCTATAGAGAGAAGTGGAACTTTGCTCCGTTGCAACCACTAGGGACCCTTTGGTGATTTTACATATACCACCACCACCAAAGTAAGTGTGATAACTCTCAATATCCAAGGCTTTCACCGAAATCAAATTGAGATGAATATCAGGAACATGTCTAACATTCTTTAATTAAAGCTTGCAACCAATTTCAGTTTCAACCCAAACGTCTCCCATACCTATAATTTTACACATTTCTTCATCTTCCCCTTTTACCATGCCAAAATCACCAACACTGTAAGATGGGAAGAAATCATGCCTAGGAGTAACATGATATGAGGTACCCAAATCAATAATCCAAGTTGAATCTTGACATGCAAGGTTTATGGAATTATCATCACAAACTATGTAGACATTATTAACATATGCAACTGTTGTTGTATCTTTATCATTTTTCTTATCTTTGTCTTCATTTCTCTCCCTTGATTGATCTCTCTTAAGGAACCTGCAATTTCTTTTTATGCGACCTATTTTGCCGCAATGATAACATGTCACTTCTTTTCTAGTCGTTGACTTGCTACGACTTTCAAATTCGTCGCATCTATGGAAGTTTCTAGATTGACTTTTCCCCAGTGACTCTATAACTAGTGCTTCTGACTTTGAGGAAGAACCAATCAAACGATGTTCCTTTCTTTGAGCTGCTTCATTCAACATGTTCTTTTTAACTGTTGACATTTTCAACTTTCCACTTGGAGCTGAATTGGTCAACGTCACAACAAGGACTTCCCAATTATCAAGCAAAGAATTCAACAATGCAACACATCATCTAATTTAATATCTATCGTTGTCAACTGATTCACTGTATTTTGAAAAATACTCCTATACTCTGCCATTGATCCCCATCTTTGTATTTCATATTCACCAACTTCCGAATCAAGAATGCTTTATTTTGCACATTATTTCGTTCATACAACTCTTTTAATTTCTCTTGCATTTTGTTAGCATCTATTTCAATTTCAACATGTGGATATATACTCAGATCCAACCACTATCTGATCAACACCATTACCTTTATATTCATCTTCTTCCAGTTAGTGTCATATTTATATGTGCGTTTAGCAGTGTCACCCTCAATAGGATCATACAAATCTTTACTGTATAGCATGTCTTCCATGAGAGTCTTCCAAAGTGTGTAATTAGAAGAGTTGAGTTTAATCATATTCGGACCTTTATTTTCCTCTTCCATTTAAATGCAGAAATCAAATCAACTGAGCTCTAGATACCACTTTGTTGGGAAAAATCAGAGATAATTATCTCAATTATGCGGAATATTTTTTCCCACATGCGTAGATAAATGACCAAATAGAAAATACAATTCCACAGAGCAAAAATAATTGGCAGAAAGATTAAATGAGATAAACACAATTTTTAACGTAGAAAACTTCTCTCAAACTGAGAGATTAAAAACCACAGGACCTAGTCCAGTAAAAACTTCCACTATAATAATTAATGGGTACACTAGAGTCTTCCTAGTAACACTAGAGAACATTAATCAACAATAACAACAACCTTCCACTAAAGTGGGTATTCCAAAGTAACTCTTAAAGAAGGTAAAACTAATAAGATTGTATATTAAAATAACAAACTCAGTGTAGAAATAACATACTAAAATTATAGATCAAACGGAGCAAGTTTGCTACACACCCATTACCACCACCGGAAGTCAATTTCTTCTTCCTCTCTGTTCTTGCTGTCACGTGCATTTTCCTTTTTTTCTTCTTGACCGTACGGCTGCCCCCTCTTTCACTAAAATAGGGATTTCAAATCTCTTTTTTTTCTTCTTCTTAACATGGGCCAAACCCAATAAAACACATATTCCTTTTTTTTCCTTTAATAATAATAATAATAATAATAATAATAATAATAATAATAATAATAATAATAATAATAATAATAATAATAATAAAATAAGTTGGTTCCATTTGGAGAGTGAATTCATCTAACAGGACAAAAGCTCAAAATGGCTTGATGAAAATGGAGAACAACAAAAATTGAGTGCACTTTGAGAACAAAGTGACAATTATGATAGAATGGGTTTTAGGTTTCTTTTATTTTCTTTTTCTTATGTTTCTTTTATTTTTCTCATTTAAACTAACATAACACATTTTTAAATAAAAACACAATTCAACAAATATAATTTATTTAAAAAACTATTAAATAAGTATTTTTAATGGAATATTTAATTTATTTAAGTTAATGTTACCTTAGGATTTTGTTTACTTAAGTAAGTGAAAATTTATTATAGGAATTTGTTGTAAATTAATTAACTAAGAGGTTAAGTTACTTTAGAATTTTCCTGCGAATTTATCAAGAAACAGTATTACCTAAAGATTTTACTGTGGATAATTACTGCAGAAAATATCCGTACGTAAATATGCAAAAATAGAAAAAAATTTCCACTACGCGAAAAAACCTATTTTACAGCGTTTTTTTTAGCCATTTACAACGTTTTTTTAAAAAAATAAGCGCTGTAGTATCTAGCGCTGTAAAAAGATACAACAACACTTTTTAAAATAAAAAAGCACTGTAAAATAGGTGGATATATTACGCGCTTGTTATACTCGTTTTGCAGCGCTTTTTTGAAAAAGCACTGTAAATCCCTGCTACAAACACGCTGCTTGTTCTTATGCACATTTTACAGCGCTTTTAAAAAAAAAAAACGCTCTAATAGGTGCATTCAATAGATGCATTATTATGCACTTATTACAACGTTTTTTTTGAAAAAGCGCTGTAATAGGTGCATTAAATAGATGCATTATTATGCACCTATTACAACGTTTTTTTGAAAAAGCGCTGTAATAGGTGCATTCAATAGATGCATTATTATGCACCTATTACAACGCTTTTTCAAAAAGAGTGCATTCAATAGATGCATTATTATGCACCTATTACAACGCTTTTTCAAAAAGAACGCTGTAATAGGTGCTTTCTTATTTTCTTTTTATTAAAAAATGTTGTAAATGGAATTTTTAAAAAGCGCTTTCTGGTTTTTTATGCCATTTTTTTAGAAAGTGCTTGCTTTTAATTTTTTTTTCCAAAATCATTTTCATCCAGAATCAGTTCACAATCGGTTCACACAATCATTTCACAATCAGTACACAACAACAGAACTATATAACTTTATAATTTAACTTTTATAACTTTACATATTTACACAATCAGTTCACAACAAACTACAGCATAGAACAAAATACATATTCATATACATATTCACATATTGAGAATAGCACATAACTATATACATATTCATATAACTACATATTCACAACTTTTCAAATGTGTCCTATTTATATAACTATCCCTTGCAGCTTGCCATTTCCCAGCAAATCAAATTATATTCATTTCAATCACATATTGACACCAGTCTTCCTTTATTTCAATTAGATCTCTTTCAGAGTATGTTGGACTGGAATTGTCAAAGTACTATGCGATATAAAAATTGAACATAAATAAGTTAGAATCAAATAAATACATAGTTTATATATGAAAATCAAATAATGATATTGTACCGTTTCTGGGATGTAGTTTGATTCATATCAATAATCTTCTTTATGAATCGCAATATATAGTACCCACAGTCGATGTTGTTAGTTTGACGAGGGCACTATAAAATAAAACATATAAGTCAATAAATATTTGCGTATTGATTGTAAATGAAATTTTAAAGGCATATATTTCAAACCTTTATTGGAATCCATGTGATGTTATTTGACTTTTGCTTCGACACTGTAGCACCTCTTTGAGCTCGAAAAACTTGTAAAGCACTATCGAATAAATAAATGTGATTATTATAGCATTAACAAACACATTATTTATATATATATATGTAAGAAATAAATGAATATTACTTACGTGTCGAACATAGTCTTTATATCGGAGTGATTGTTGTAATGACCGTGCAACAGATCTAACAGTATATAACTTTAGAGGTCGCATTGATTGCAAATAGCACCCAATGTGCCCTACAACAATGAAAATTTGGTTGGCAATTTTGTTTACACAACTAATAAATTAAGATCTCATAAATTAAAAAAGATATAAATAAAGAATATATAATTACGTACCCTGAATTATATGATGCAAGGAACAACTTATCCTTCTCTTTATTTCATAATCGGATATCTATAACGTATTTCTTTATATTCACTGGATCGATTTTAAACATCGAAAGCTTATGCAGAGACAAGAATGAAAATCTATTTGACAATCTGCGCATGCACACCAACTTCTTATACAAAAACCTTCAATGAAAATTTCAAATTAGATTAATTACCAATAAATTAAATTAATTACCAATAAATGCAATTAAAAGTAATTTTTACCTATTGTATAAGCTGATGACAGTTCGTATATGTGCTCTTTTTCAAGTAGTTCTTCATACTCATCTCCGAATATAACTTTTTCCATGCTTATGATGCGTGAATCGTTGTTGTTTCCCATATTCGTTTTTGCCTGTATGTCAAGACACGACCCATATCGAGCAAGGCGTGGTTGAATTATTTTAGGAGCAGGAGCAACAGCGGAATAAATGTGAAGTTAAATGTGATCAATCATTAACAGCGGAAGAAAATCAACAATTAAATATAATCAATCATAATCATATATCGTGCAATTAAATATACATATCAATTAAACATACATTCCAATTAATTAAACATACCTTATCAAAGGCAACAAGATGTTTGGGCCATGCCACATAACTACCAATTGTTTTGCCCAAATACTTCATATCTACATCGTTGTCCGGTATAGGCAACGGTGCATATGGTTCCAAAGCAATAACTGGTGATACTTTGACATGGCCCGCAGGGATTGGTGTGTGGTGCAATACTTCTCCCAAAGTATTGTACAATGTTCCTTTTTCGACCTTGCGATGAGTAATGGATGATAAGTACAGCACGCAAGGGGTGACACCCTAAATCAACGGTTAATACATAAGTATGTGAAACAATTAAGTTGAATGAATTTCTTATTTTATTAAGTAATTAATTACCTCGGGAAGACTTTTGAGACCAATGTTGCAACTCGCGTTTTCACTCTCCATTTGTATTTCACGTTGGAGTTGATCCGGAAGTTGCTTGTCTTTATTCGTCTTCACCAAGAGTGTCACTTGCTCTGTTAAGACTTTGAGCTTCTCTAATACTTCATCATTAGATGGATTTTGGCGCTTCTCTTGTGAAAAATAGCTTTTAGGAGTTACACCAAATCCTTTCCTCCTCACGCGGCTGGAATATTCAGGAATATTAAACACTTTACCGAGTATGTCCCTACAAGTAGCTTTGTTGTCCTCTTGATTTTCCGAACTTTGTTCGAGATTCTCCTCAAATACACGTAGGATTAAAAAGATAAGTTCAATATCATTTTTAAAATACAATATTAAAAAATATTAAAGTGATAAATATACTTAAACAAAGTTCTATTACTTTTTGAACATTTTCGTTATCAACAACTCCATCTTAATTTACGCGAGCTTCCTTCCACAAGATATGACGACCCAACGGTTGATCGGATTGGGTGTCTTGTAGTTATTCATTAAGATCATAAACAAAATATTAGTTAGAAACTATAGTTTATAATGTACCACATTATATAAAAGTGATGTTTAATTACTTACAAGTTTTTGCTCGTGCATATCTCATACGTGATTTTTTGTATGGATGCATCGGATTTTTTACCCTCTCGCGATTTTCCGTACTTATACTCTATATAAAAAAATAACAATCGTGTAAAAATTTTAAATACGCTATGAATATGAATAATAAAACACAAATGCTAATAAATTAATCACTTACAACAAACGCAGGGTCTGAACGTTTTGCTAAAAATGCGCTTCATTCCTCATTTGATATATAATGTTTATATATTTTTGGAGCTTCCGCATTCATATTTCCATCACGATCTCTTAGATAGCAGTTTGAGAGGTGAGATCTAAAATCCTGATGTATTTTCCCGGCAACTCTCAGCACGTAAGTCTTTCTCACCTCGTCAACATCAAAAGCAGTCTGCAAGCCAAATAAAGATATAGTTTGAGTAAAGTACTTCAATGGAAAAAATTATAAGTAACAAAAAAGTGGAGTAAAAAAATTACTTGTATATCAGTCCACAATATATCTTTTGCATCCTTCAACACCTTATCTCTCCAATCGTCAATTGTGATGGGGATTTTCTGACGAACAACAACCCCAATATAACTTACAAACATGGAACTGTTGGGGTCAATTGGCTGACCACTCTCATTCCATCCCACCTAATAAACTCATATAGTAAGTACATGCTTTCAAAAAAGATAAAAAAATAAATAGCAAACAAAGTATAGTATACCTCAAATTTTATGCCAGTACTTCTTGTTTTTATGACATTTTGCATGATAGTTGCACCACGTTTGACTTCATTTTCGTAAGTCTTGGTGTTGCCAACTTCTTCATTTTGTCAATCTAACTCCTTGTTGGTATCCAGTTATCTACAACAAGTTCAACATGCAGTTCAGTATAACTTCAACAAGTTCAACATGCAGTAGTCTAAGTACGTAACAGTATAAGTTCAACATGCATTTTAGTGAAACAAAAAATTAATAAATACAATACCAGAAAAGTGCAAAGAAATACTTATGGTTACGATTTTGTAGGGTTCGGTTAGTAAAAAGAAGAACAGCACATAAATACGAACGAAGAGGAAACGAGCGTAGGGTTACAGGTTTGCAGAAATACGTAATATGGGTTTGTAACAAAGATGGTTCGCAATGAGAAGGAGAATGAAGATGAGGAGGAAACAAGCGTATGAAGTTTATGTAATGAGGGTTAGTAATGAGGAGGAAACAAGCGTAGGGTTCGTAGGGTTCGCAATGAGAAGGAGAATGAAGAGGAAATTGAAGAGGAACAAACGTATGAAGTTTACGTAATGAAGAGGAAACTGAAGCGGTTACTATTATATATAAAACCCTATTACAGCGCTTTTTTGAAAAAGCGCTGTAAAATACCTCCTTATTTTATTTTTTAAAAGCCTATTACAATGTTTTTTTAGAAGCATTTTAAAACGCTTGTGAAAAAGCGCTGTAAAAGACATCCTTATTTTAATTTTTTAAAAGCCTTTTACAGCGCTTTTCCACAAAACGCTTTAAAAGACCTCCTTTGTTTTATTATGTGAAAGCGCTATGTGACCCTTTTACAATGCTTTTCCACAAAGCGCTTTAAAAGTCCTCATTTGTTTTATTATGTGAAAGCGCTATGTGACCCTTTTACAGCGTTTTTCCACAAAGCGCTTTAAAAGACCTCCTTTGTTTTATTATGTGAAAGCGCTATGTGACCCTTTTACAGCGCTTTTCCACAAAGCTCTTTAAAAGATCTCCTTATTTTATTTTATTAAAAGCCTTTTACAGCGCTTTTCCAAAAAGCGCTTTAAAAGACCTCTTTGTTTTATTATGTGCAAGGGCTATGTGACTTCCTTATTTTTTTTAAAGGCTTTTTATAGCGCTTATTAACAAAAGCGCCGTAAAATTAAAAAGTTTATGTTCAGTTAAGTTCAAGTTAAATATGTTAAATTACAATATAAATCAAGTTTCTGTAAAATGCTAAATAATTAGTAAAATACCTATATTTGGAACCATAACACCTATATATAGTTCAGTTTCAGTTTTTTCTTCCAAATAAGTAGTTAAATACCTATATATATATATATATATATATATATATATATATATATATATATATATATATATATATATATATATCAATGCTAAATTACATGATCAAATCATATTCAAATACAGTACTTAAACAAAGCTTTTTCAAGTTCAATATAAGCAGAAAATCAAATACAGTTCAAGCTAAATACTAAAATGCTCAATTCTGGCAGATCAAACAATTAAATTACATGAACTCAATTCAGATTACATGGCTTATAAAACATTTAAAAACATTAAGATGTCCTTCTTCTATTCATGGTGGGATTCACATTTGTTTGTCCATTAATGATACGAAACGATGGATTAATCCAAATTCCCTCATCATGATCATCTCTAAGATATAAACCATCATCAGTTGAATCAATTTCATGTGGTTGTGATGTTGCAAAGAAAAGATCATTACCAGCATCTTCATCATTATTGTTATCATCACTTATTTTATTGGTCGATAGAACAACGGACCATTTATCATCAACAGGATCAGCGACATAAAACACTTGTTGAGCTTGCGACGCTAAAATAAAAGGCTCATCTTTGTATCCCACTCTATTAAAATCGACAAGCAAGAACCCTGACACATCAATCCGAACGCCATTATTATTATCGACCCACTTGCAAACAAATATGGGAACACGAAACATTGTGTAGTCTAACTCCCATATGCGCTCGATAACCCCAAAATATGATAGATTTGCATATATTGGATTCTTGTCTTTTGCACTTGAGATATGCATCGCTTCAGCTACGATAGTGACTCTGCTATTTTGCATAGTGGTTTGATCATCTTGTTCTTTGGTATAAAATGTGTAGCCGTTAATTACATAACCGGTGTAAGAAAAGACATGTAAAGTCGGACCATTTGCTAGCCACCTCAATCTCTGTGAAATTGATCTAGGGTCTACATCAAACTTTGACTTTATGTGATTTTTTAACCATGTTATAAAACTTCGATTTTGCTCTCGAGTTATCCAATTTTGATTCCTATTCATGTTTTGATTCCTATTCATGTTCAAACTAGATAACTGGTCCATGTGTATTGTAACATACGGTTGAACCTCATCATCATTGTGCAGAACATACAATTGTGCCTGATCCCATTCTGTCGTTGATATAATCATTAGTCTCTTTTCAATTATCCCTTCTCCTAATATTCTTCCTGAATGACGAGACATGGGAAGCCCTATGGATTCAACATTGGCCAGATATTCAGTACAAAATTCAGCAGCTTCTTCGACAATGTACCGTTCAGCAATACAACCTTCTGGTCGACTTCTACTTTTTACGTACCCTTTTAATATTTTCATATATCGTTCTATCGAATACATCCATCTCATATAAGCTGGCCCACAAAGTTGTGTCTCCTTAACAAGATGAATAGTAAGGTGGACCATTGTATCAAAAAACGAGGGTGGGAAATACATTTCAAGCTCACACAAAGTAACAACAATTTCCCTCTGCAATGTCGGTAATTTATGAGGATCGATCACTTTACTACAAATTTCCCTAAAGAAAAAACATAATTTAGTTACGGCTCGGCAAACTTTTTCAGATAAAATTGAACGTATACCTATTGGTAGCAAATGCTCCATTAGAATATGACAATCATGGGTCTTCAAACCTTTTAACTTAAGGTCTTTTATACAAACTAAATTTTTAATGTTTGAAGAGTATCCTTCTGGAACTTTAACTTCGTGTAGAAATTTACACAAAACAATTTTTTCCTTTCTAGATAGAGTATGAGCGGCTGGAGGTAGATATGTGCGATTTCCTTTCTTTACGGGACCCAATTCATTTCTTATTCCCATATCGACCAAGTCCAATCTTGCATTGATGTTATCCTTAGACTTTCCTGGCACATTGAGTAACGTATCAATAACACTATCAAATACATTTTTCTCAATATGCATCACATCGAGAAAATGTGTTACATAAAATGACTTCCAATATGGCAATTCAAAGAAAATTGACTTTTTCTTCCACCCAGTTTTGACCAGCTCTCCCGCAAAAGGTTTGCCAAATTTATTGGTCAAACCATGTACTTTTTCAAGTATTTGATATCCAGTCGGTGTTACAGGAGCTCTATCTTCCTCTGATTTTCCATTGAATGCATTTCTCCACCCACGATACTAATGACTATAAGGTAAAAATCTACGATGTCCAAGAAATACATTCTTCTTACAATGTTTCAATCGCATCCAATGTGTACTCTCTTCACATATAGGATATGCACACTGACCTTTAATGTTATATCCTGATAAATTATCATTTGCTGGAAAATCATTAATTGTGTCGAACAACATAGCCCTCGAATTGAAACATTCTTTTTTATACCCATCATAAACTTCCACACTTGTCTCCCACATAATTTTTAAATCTTCAATTAAGGAGCCAAGTATACGCCGATATCATTCCCCGGTTGTTTGAGTCCAAAAATTAACAGAGACAACAGCATAAACTTACGCTTCATACATAGCCATGGAGGTAGGTTATAAATCAACAAAATCACAGGCCACGTGCTGTGTGAGATGCTTTGAAGACCATGTGAATTCATTCCATCAGTGGAAAGTGCAAGTCGTAGATTTCTTGACTCTATCCCGAATTCAGGTTACTCGTGATCAATTTTTGCCCATTGTGGAGAATCTGCAGGGTGTCGAAACTTTCCATCTCTAATTCTTTCATCTGCATGCCATGTCAAGTGTTTTGAATCTTCCTCACTGCGATACATGCACCTAAATCTTGGTATTATAGGAAAATACCACACGACTTTTGATGGAGTAGATTATTTCTTCTTATATCGAGAGACATTGCATTTCTGACACGCCTTTAGTAATTCATATTCGTTTCGAAATAAAATGCAATCGTTAGGACACACATGAATCCTTTCGTAACTCATACCAATAGAGCACAAAATTCGTTTAGCCTTGTAGGTTCCACTGAGAAGTTCATTATCATCTAGCAACATATCTTTTAAGAGTGTTAGTAATTATGTGAAGCTTTTATCATACATTCCATTACTCGCTTTTAAGTTGTACAACTTTAATATCGCCGACAGTCTTGTGAATTTAATACAACCATTATATAGTGGTTTCTCTGCATCACTCAACAAGCTCTCAAACATTTTAGGACAATCCCGAAGATCTTCTCCAACTGCTTTTGCAATCTCCTCATCTCGGTCCAGCTCATATGTATTTGTGTCGAAATCAGTTGAAGCATATGTCGAACCATTCTCAAAATTAATGTTTCTTTTTTTTTTTCTCATCATGTCTTATCCAACATGTATAGCTTTGATCAATTCCATACCATACTAAATGTCCTTTCAATTCATCTGCTCTAACGCGTTTTCCAAAACAACATTTTAAACAAGGACAAACGACTCTATTTGGATCTTTTGCATTCTTCACTGCAAACTCAACAAACTCCTTCACTCCATTTTCATACTCTTTTGTCAATCGATTGGTAGACATCCATTTCCGGTCTATTTTATATGACCTATATAAATGCAGTTACACAAATATAGATGCAGCTACTGATAACATGCATCCAATTTCCGGTCTATTTTATATGACCTATATAAATGCAGCTACTGATAACATTTTACCAATGTATATATAGTACACATATCTAATATTGGAAAATGGAAATCAAGGTCCAAGTCTGATTTCAAAACATAACATATCATGAGAACATATCTAATATGTAACAATTTCAAAACATAACATATCTAATATGTAATAATTTATCAGTTTTAGTGACAACAACAAATTAATAAATACAGTACCTAAGACAATGTATCCAATTTGTTTTGAGCAACATATTCAATTTGTAGATGGGCGCACAATAGAGGAGAGAAGGGTTCACAAAGTAGAGGAGATGAGAGTTCGTAGGGTTAGGGCAACGTATTAAATTTGTTTTAAATTTGTTTTTATTTATTTAAAGTGAATGATTTTTATTTAAAGTGAATGATTTTACAACTCTTGTATAAAAAACGCTCTAATAGGTCCTTTAATTATGTGAAAACGCAAGCCTTTTACAGCGCTTGTATAAAAAGCACTCTAATAGGTCATTTAATTATGTGAAAGCCCATGTATTTTACAGCACTTTTACAAAAAGCGCTTTAAAAGCTATGTAACATAAGGTGTGAGCGCAACATTTTAAAGCGCTTGTGTTTAAAGCGCTCAAAAAGCGCTGTAAAAGCTATGTGAGAGCGCTTCAATTTACAGCGCTTTTTAAATAGCGCTGTAAAAGAGTTGTAAACGTTATGTGCAAGTGCAATGTGACCCTATATGATCCTACAACAGCGCTTGTCAAAAAAGCGCTGTTGTATCCTCCGTTATTTTTAAAAAATTATACAACAGCGCTTGTATTTAACAAGCGCTATAAAAGACACGCTATAAAATGTCATTTTTGGCGTAGTGTCTATACACTTTATTTATGAAATTTGGATCCCAAAAAAATATCTTTCTATAGATAAATCTGCATGAAAATCCTAAAGCATTTTCTACTGAAAATTCACGCAGATAAAAAATTTATTTCTAGTAACTAAAGCTGGTTACACTTAGAGGCTGCACTAGCCTCTTTGGACACGAAAGAAAAGTAGGTAGGCAAAAAAATAAGTTCAATCTTATTGATAACGTGTGAGTATATATTTTAATATATGAATATTTCCCTTGCAACTTTTTTCTTTCTCCTGCCTTGTTGTTCTCCATCTAAGTCATAAATTGATGGACATTTAAAAGTTCATTTTCTTCAATTAATTCCAAAATAAAATCCACACAACGTTCTTGAACTTCTTTAATTTGATTATGATGAAATGATCTCGAGTCGTCAAATATCTAGAAAAGAAAAAACACAAATAATATTGATTGAATCTTAATTTTTATCATACGAACATTAAAAAAATACAATCAATAACAACTTATAATTATTTTATCATATGAACATAATAAAACACAATTAATAACAACTTGTAAAAAATTTACGTACTTGCATCTATGAATCAACAATACCAGCTGTTACAATGTTCAACATATGTAACATGACATAATAGCCACACTCATAATTAGAAGCTTGTCTCTGACTCTAAAATTGAAATCACAAAAAAATGTTAAATGCATAAAATTGTTATAATATTATAAATGTAGTTATTTATTTGTAAACCACTTACTATTGGAAAACTCCATGTTATCTTCGGTTTAACTCTCAAACCTAGCAACCTATAATAACCTTCGAAAGTTCTACAAAATTAAAATAATTATTAAAATTGTGTTATAAACATATTACAATACTTATAAACAATGTAAATAAATTAAATACTTACAAATCAACAATGTGACATTTTTTTTATCTGGTTTCCTTCCCAATGAACATATAAAGACTACATTAAGCTCCTTAGGATTAATAATAAGCAATTGCCAATGACGGCTACAATAAACAATTAAATATATGTTATATTTAATTTACTCTATTATAAGCGACAACTATAATAGAAAATACTTACTTTATGAGATAAGGTGCTAGGTAACAAGTTCTTTTTTCCTCGTACAACTTCTTTTGAATGTGGACTTGAGCATTAGTTGAATCATTTTCACTTTGGATGAAACCTGGATCAATAAATCCATACACTTCACTCTTTCCTAAGTCAATACAACGACGATGTAGATACCTAAGATATGAAACTTAATTTTCATTATAAATGAAATTCATAATTTGGCAAAATTTACAAATTTACAAATAAAACATACTTACGTTAGCCAAACTTGTAAAATGTTGATGCATATCTCATCTTTATCCATACACAACTCTATAATATCTTTCAATGGAAGGAAAAAAAACTAGTTCCACCATGTTCCAACTTCAATTCTAAAGGCTTTGACATTTTCATTGTCATCACCATCAATTGTTCAACAGAATTTAGTTGAAAGTTTTGCCTTTAGGAAATGTATAGTTTACTTTTGATTTATCCATACACAACTCTATAATATCTTTCAATGGAAGGAAAAAAAACTAGTTCCACCATGTTCCAACTTCAATTCTAAAGGCTTTGACATTTTCATTGTCATCACCATCAATTGTTCAACAGAATTTAGTTGAAAGTTTTGCCTTTAGGAAATGTATAGTTTACTTTTGATTTATTGTCATAAAGTGTCGTATTCATAATAGCTAAGAATAATATAATAGTATACTATTGTTTTCTTCCTTATTGTTATTATTTTGTGAATATCTAAGTACATGTGAAATTTACAATAACAGAATAATTGAAATATTTTAAATGGTACACTTCCAATTGAAATAGTTTATTATTTTGTGAATATCTAAGTACATGTGAATATCTATATTTTTTTAATTGTTTTATTTTGTTTCAATATTTTTTAATTGTTTTGTTCTGTTTCAATAGCAAGATATACATGTCTACTGTCTCTAATACATAAAATACTACATTTGTAAAGTTTGTCCCTTATCTGTCTTTTTACATAAAATACTGTTGTTTTGCTCCGTATTCTGTCCACACACAAATTATAAAAAATGAAAGATTTATTGTCTCTAATACATAAAATACTACATTTGTAAAATTTATCCCTTATCTGCATTTCTACATAAAATACTATTGTTTTGCTCCCTATTATATCCACACACAAATTATAAAAAATGAAAGATGTAAAATATGTAATTTAACTTGAGAAACAAATCTATTTTAATGAATTGATGAAGTGGTGACGATAAAATGGAGATGGGTTGTGAAGTTGATGTTAGAAGAAAGTGCTTCACGATGCAGAGGTTAGGAATAGAAGGGGGAGGTTTAGAGGGTTATGGGAGTGGGAAGATAAAACGCTAATTAAGTGCAGAGTATTTTTTATATTTTTTTGGCATGCCTTAAATCATTTATCAATATAACCGCATTAAACAAGTTTTAAATATTTACAAAATTGCCACCGCCTCATTTTATCAAGTCGTTTAACTAAATAATCGACTTAAACACGGAAGAAGATCAGATATATTAATTTTTTATTTTTATCTCTCTTAAAGTCGATTGCCAATTTTTTATTTTTATCCCTCTTAAGTGGTTGCGAATATAACCGTGTTAAACGTGTTTAACATATTTACAAAATTGTTACCGCCTCATTTTATTAAATCGTTTATCCAAATAATTGACTTAAACACGCGGGAAGATGGAATGTATTAATTTTTTATTTTTATTTTTACCGTTTCTCTTAAGTCGGTGGCCAATATAACCGTGTTAAACGTGTTTAAAATATTTACAAAATTGTCACCAACTCGTTTATACATACAACCGACTTAAATATATCTCCGCCTCATTTGTTAAGTTTGGTGTCACGTAAACGACTTAATTCGCTGTATTAAAAACTCAACTTTCTACTCGTGGAAGTTCATTATTTATTGTTTCTAACTATTAAAGGTTGGATGGCAGTTAACTCTTTGATCACCTCAAAGTAATTCTACATTTCATAAATTAATAGTTGACTAAATGGAAAACTTATACGTAATAAAGCATTGATTTGTTGAACTTTTTTCACTGCTTACTAATGTCACATTTTTTTATTTTTGGTTAGTTTTGGTTTTGGATTGTTTGTTTAAGTTGTCCAAGTGATTCTTGGAATTTAATATAATATTCATAGATACAACATTATAACATATTCATATAATAAAAATGTATTAAACGATATTTTCAGGATTCGAGAGATAGTTGTTGAGAGGACAATGATCAGTGATGGATTATATTCATTGACGTTTAGTGTTTAGAACATAAAGATAACCGTTTAATGAAATAACAATTAAATAGTTTAAATGATTAAAGACAATAACCTCTCATCGATCTTAATATAATGATTTAACTTATCACTATTCATTCACAAACATAATTTAATACATATTCATTAATTAACTAATAATTAATATTAATTGATCATAATTTAATTAATAAGAATTTTTAATAATTAATTATTATCAATCTATAATCGATAAATTAAATAATTAATGTAAATATGACTGATGACTAAAATAATGAATCAAGTAACCTAAAAAGTAAAAGAAAGTATTAGATAGTAGCTCTTATGATTTCTTGATAAAGGTAATAAAATTCAAGAAATAACGTGAGTAAGAATGCTTCCCGAAGTGGGCAATGCTTGGTCATGGTAATTGTGGTCTCAGATATCTCATGAGAAGTAGATACACGTCTCTATATACTAGACCCATTTTATTTCAATGTGAAAAATAATTTTCATATTAAATTTATCAATAGTGTATATTTCTTTTCTAAAACTATTCTTCAACTATTAATTAAAAGTGAGAAATAGTTGATTTTTAATTCTTTCCTATATTTTGTAGATTTTTTTTTTAATTCTGCTGGTAATTTGAAGAGTGTCTTATATAAAGAAATACTTTTTTTTTAATAAAAGAGTCTTGCATATATGTTGGGTCATGATGTCAAACATTCATTCATGGTTAAGTGTACTTTAATATATGGACCAAAGTAGCAATTTGTTGGTTTATGATCAACAAGAAAGTCAAAAACATGTTATTGTTACACATAAATATTTTAGAAACTATTGATAAATTATCAAATTAAAACTCACTCCTATCAATCAAACTAACTTCTTCCATATATTTTCAATAGTTAAGAAAATGCAAGATCAACCATCTTTAATTTCATTTATATTCAAAAGAAAAAATATTTCTTTTTTGATGTTTGTTGATTTTGACTATAAGTGGTCTTTGACATAATCAATACAACCACATGTTGACAAGTTGTATGTAAAGCCGAGAAAGGGTTAAATTTGATAATAGTTTCAATTAGTCTCTTACTCAAAATACGCTACCGACTAAACGAGCCCTTCATAGACATTTCAACAAACACATGAAGCACAAAATTGAAACAAACTAAATCTCCGCAACGAGACAGAAAAACAAATCACTGCACTTAGACGACGAACAAAATAATGTCTCACTCGTACAACAAATCACAAATAAAATGAGAAAAAAAAATAATAACCTTATGCGAAAATCACTTGTTTAAATAAAAGGAGAAAAAAAAATTAGAAAAGTAATTTCAAGATATAAAATGACATTAAACCACTCATCTATAATAGATGGAGAAGAAAAAAGGTCTATGAAAAAAAGGTAGGAGGCGGTGTTTAAGTTTGGACCAAGAGACTGTAAACTACTTATCTATAATAGATGGAGAAGAAAACAGGTCTACGAAAAAAAAAGGTAGGAGGTTGTGCTTAAGTTTGGACCAAGAGAGAGTTCACCCCACCTCAAACTCTTGTCTATTTTACGTAAAAATATATTTAAGGTTCATCATTATAATACTTAGGTCACTTTTTTTATTTAGACATTAAACTACTCATCTATAATATATGGAGAAGAAAATAGGTCTACGAAAAAAGGCAGGAGGCGGTGCTTAAGTTTGGACCAAGAAAGAGCTCACTCCACCTCAAACTATTGTCTATTTTAGGTAAAAATACACTAAAGGTTCATCATTGTAATACTTAAGTCACTTTTTTATTTAGACGTTAAACTACACATCTATAATAAATGGAGATTAAAACGGATCTACCAAAAAAAAAAGGTAGGAGGCGGTGCTTAAGTTTGGGCCAAGGGAGAGTCTACCCCACCTCGAACTCTTGTCTATTTTAGGTAAAAATATACTAAAGGTTTATCATTTACTTAGGTCATTTTTTTATTTAATTTTTAAATCAATTTTATATGTCTTTAAATTCAATTTTTAGTTGAAAAATAGACAAATGACTTAAGTGTGTAAGATGTATATTTTTAATAACTTTTTCAGGTATATTAACAATAGGGTAAATACCACTCGTGGTCCCTTAACTTAATTTCAGTTAACGATTTAGTCATTTATCTTCTTTTTTTTTTTTTTCCTGATTTGGTCCTTTATGTTTTTAAATAATTTCAACATTACCCTTTAAATGGGGTTTCGTTAAGAAAAAGTTAAAAAAATTTCTCATCAATGTTCAGAAAAAGTT
>JBBPBP010009779.1:32104343-32147167 GCA_037974735.1 Cicer chorassanicum
AAAACTATAGAATCAATCTCATATTTGCATGTAACTTAAAAAGACTACATGATGTATTTTATCTTAATTGTAATAGAAAAAATTAAACAGTAAACCAAATTTTCAGAAGAAAATATAAAACATGTAACTGATTCTTTCATTAAACTAATACAAGCGAATTAGATTGAGATTTTATTATTTATCTTTAATTTTAGTTGCTAATTTCATTTTTATAGCTAATAATAGTGGTAATTGTTTGAATTTTTTCTAATAAATGTTTTAATTTGTAATTATAGAACTGTTGACGGTTTGATATGTGGCTATGGCAAAGGCAAACTACCATGTTTTCTCAGCAATCCCAAGACAATTTTAGATATAGTAAGTCACATACTTTGACTAAAAAAATAAAAAAGTCACATACACCTATTTATCTTGATCATAAGTGTTTCATTTTGGTTTTTGAAAAAAGAAAGTCTCATTTGAATTGTATAGATATTTAAAAATTATTAATTATATCGATTTTAATAATAAAATATATACAAAATTTGCACAATTATACTTACGACAGGTAAGATTACAATCGTACAAATTAAGAATAATCCTAGTGAACTGATACCAAGAAAATGTGATACCAAGAAAATCTAGGATGCATTTGCTTCAACAATAAACATAATATGTGTCTATTTAACTTTGATTCCAATTATGACAATTTACGATATATATAGATACAAATCATAGCATATTGTAATATGATTACGAATGACCTATCTTTAAGATTCGAGAGATAGTTGACGAAGAGAAAATGATGAGCGGTGAACTACTTCACTGTTGTTTAGGTTTTAGGGTTAACTATTTGATTAGACAATGATTATACAACTAAACGATTAAGTGCAAAGACTTCTCATTGCACTTAATATAATAATTCAAACTATCACTGTCCATTCAGCAACAAAGAACCAACACATAATTTAGTGTTTAGTACTATTTAACCATAATTTAATTAATAATTGGTTATTGTGAACAACATTATTTTTTTCTAAAAAAAAAAATTGTGACACATACAAGTTTATACCATTAATCAGAGTTCAGCGATTTAATGGTTAATATCATGTATTTTAATTGTTAATGAGATATATGTTTAAAAAGTAATTAATGACATGTATTTTAGTGTTTAGCGACACAAATCTGGATAATGTATTACAAAACTGTTTTGTTTTTATTTTTTAAAAAATTTGTACAATTTTTTTTTTGTAAAAAAGAAAAAGTGAACAATACATCATACATGTGGTGTTTGTGCTATATGTTTATTAAAAATGATATAGTATTTTTATAGAATATTTAAGGATTAATGGCAGTTTTAGTCCCTTTATTTTGACTGATTTACGAAATTGGTCTCCCTATTTTAAAAGCCGACAATTTTGGTAGTTCCCTCTGATTTTTTAACTAAAAAATGATGACGTGTCATATTTTAAATAACGTGACATATTATAGAATGATGTAGAATGATTAACACCCATGTAATTAGAATAAAATGTCATAAAAACTTAGCTTTCAACTTCGGAAATTTTTCAAATTTTTAATTTAATTAATGACATATGAATAATTAATGCATTTAGATAGTTCTATATTATATAATTGTATGTTAAACCGTCATTTTTTTAGTTCAAAAATATGAGAGTAACCAAAATTGTCGACTTTTAAAATGGAAAACTAATTCTGTGAATTAGTAATAAAAGAGAGACCAAAACTACAATTAAGTAAATTTTTAATAACATGTGCACATTATGATATGCAGGTTCCGGTAGATTTGGTCGTCAATTGTATGATCACAACCATTGTTGTTCATTTGAATCAAGATCCTAAAATTTTAATATACCATGTTTCTTCTTCATTGAGAAATCCTTTCAAATCTTCTGATTTGCATAACATTTGTCATGATTATTTCATGAAAACCCCTTGCATAAACAAAAATGGAAATCCAATTGCAATCTCCAAGGGAATTGCCGTTAAAAGTTTGGGTGCTTTCAATATTTATACAACAATTCGATATATGCTGCCACTTAAGGTTTGCTTTATGTTAAGTCCAACAGTCTAATGAAACAAGCCATATTTTTTACTCATAATATTTCTACTAATCTTTTTAATTTAAGGTCTTAAATTTGGCGAACAATATGATTAGTCATTCTTTCCAAGATGTTTATGATGACAGCTACAAGAAAATAAGAACGATGAAGCGAATTACGAAGCTATACAAACCTTATGTGTTTTTTAAGGGAATGTATGTAATTTCACGGCCTTTTTTATTTATCAATGTTATAATATTTAATCTACTTTTTTAAAATTGTTTTCATGCTCATTAATGTATGAATTCATTTTCATTTTAGCTTTGATGACACAAACACGGATGGCAACAAAAGGTCATCTTAACATGGAGACTACCTTACTAGAATTTGATCCTGCTAGCATTAATTGGACGGATTACATGAAGAATACACACATTCCTGGTATCGTTAAGTATGCAATGAAATAATTTCAAAATTAA
This sequence comes from Cicer chorassanicum, assembly GCA_037974735.1. Lineage (NCBI taxonomy): Eukaryota > Viridiplantae > Streptophyta > Magnoliopsida > Fabales > Fabaceae > Cicer > Cicer chorassanicum. The sequence goes on from JBBPBP010009779.1 coordinate 32,106,865, forward strand.
TTACTACTTTAAAATGATTGGACATTGCTCTTTAGAGCTTATATTGAATAATTGAGATTGTAATGTGCTATTTCATAATTTTGATGATCAAAATATGAATTTAAGACATTGCTCTTTAAAAATTATTGATTCAAATGTATTGAGAATAGATTGTGCTATTTCGTAATTTTGATGATATGAATATGAATTTAGAGAGAGGGACAAAGGAATGAGGTTTTGAAATATCATTGAATTCAATATATATAAATTATTTTTCATTTGTAATTGCAAAGAGTATAAATCTAATATATGACTGTAACATCCCCATTATTTATATATTATTTTTTGTTTCTCAAGTATTTGAAATAATCCAAGCAACTATTTATAATTGAATCATTTTATTAATTGAATAGATTGAGTTAATAATTCAACCAGTGGAGAACAAGGAATGTTAATATTAGAAAGAAGAAGAAAGTATTTTTTTTTAGCCACTTTATCCTCTCATTCTAATGTTTACATAAACCCACACTCCCGTCTATTTAGAAAGAAAAAAAATTACAGCATTCCCTAGTCCTCATACATATTTCCCTTCTCATGGATACACATTTCTCCCTTTTCCATTTTCATTCCACTAACTACTCTTCTTACCTATTCACCTCACTCATACTCTTTCCCAATCAAAAGACATGAAGTCTTCTCCTTATCTTGTATCCGGAACTTGAACTAAAATATTAGAGTGTCTAAATTTTTAAAATTTTAATGGATAAATAAAAAAATATAATATTGTATTATTGTATAAAAGAATTTTAAATTGGAAATTTATAAAAAAAATTATATTGGCTATTAAAATCTTAACGATTATTATAGAGAGGTAGTAAATTAAATTTTGGTTGACATTTTTAATAATTAAAAATTAGTTTTTAAAAATCTTTTTTTTTTTCAAACACTAAAATTTTAGCGTTTAATTATTATGTTTTGTCGGTGTAAAAAAATTTACAATATCAGCACATCGCAAACATCCATAAATGTGACTTTAAAAGTGATTATGATAAAAGTGAAACGGGTTTATTAATCTGACGGTTATAATTAATTGACAATGTAAAATATTTTTACATCATATAAATTAAATCCAAATGTTTACACTATTAATACAACTTTCTTAACTACAAGGACAAAAACAATATATATATATATATATATATATATATATATATATATATATATATATATATATATATATATATATATATATATATATAATTATTAAAATACATTTAAACGCAACACATTGTTTAAGATATCAATATTGACATAGTGTTGATAAAAGATAATGATTTAATTTGTGTATTAGACAATCTATTTTAAAATTACATGAAACTATATTTTAAATCAATAAATGTCGGATTTATTGGTTTAGTTCAACTTGGGCTCAAGCCCATAAAAAATATCAAACTAATTTAATTAATTTTGGTTAAATTATTGCAATCACAGGATCATTTGGTTTGATTTTTTTATCTCGAGATAAAACTCACAACTCACATAGTTGGAATTTAGGTTTGAAAATTTATTTTATTTTATAATTATAGTAGGTGTTTTTTTAATTTGTTTTATAAATTATTCCTTTCATTTTTTTTTTTATATTAGACATCTGAATTATAATTTGGATGTTTTTCTTAAAGATTTTTTAGGTATTGTTCTACTCTTAAAAATTAACCCTAATAAAAAAAGTGCAATTTTAATAATTAAAAAATTTGGTAAAATAAATTTTAGTTCATATACACATACCAATCTACATGCAATGAAGATGCACGTACCAATCTACATGATGTATGTCATTTGATTAGATTAATTATGTAACAAAAAAATGTGCACGTATAGCATGTCACCTTCACATATTAGACTTAAACTTACATTTCGTCAACCATAACTCAACAACCACATCTTTATTTGTAAAAAACACAGATTATAGAACTCAACGTCACAACAACATACACTACAATATCTATATTAATTAGCATATATGTTAACATATCTCATGTCACATCTAGTCAAAATTCATCACAACCTATTAGCATATATCACACCACAAATATCCAATAGATTTATATAATTTGGTTTTCACAAACTTATTACATCTCAATTAATAATTATTTCTTTTTCAATTTCTTTTAACAAAAATATTTTTTTTATAAAATTTATCTAATTCCATACATTTAATCAAATTTATATGTAAATTTTTTTTTAAAATCATATTTCAGATCACAATTTTACTTTTTAAGACAATCGAGAAATGTATAAAGGACTTGTCTTAGTTTAAGGATCCATACCTAATTTATATCAGATAGATCCATATTAAAAAGTAGCACTATTTTCTAAAAAATCAGTAATAATTTCTGTTACAAATTAGGTAATTAAATCAACAGTAAAAAAAATTAAAAAATAGTTAGTCATATATATATATATAAAGAAAGAAAATATAAAAACACTTTCTAAACTTTTTTTAAACTCGAGAGTAGTCGGAGTAAACTATCTAAAGTAAAACTTTGTATTCTTTGCATAGTTTTATTTTAATTGATAAATATTTATATTATTTATATTACTTTTTTAAAAAAAATTAGTTTTAATTGTAATTTTTTTTTTGTTTGAGATGGCAAATCTAGTTAAGCTGCTAACTAAAAATTATGTAGATACATATTAAAATTTTCACAATCGAGTAAATAGAGTTTATCCTGTTTAGATACAAAACAAATTTAAAAGTTTTTTGTTAAGTTCTTTGTCAAATAGCTTTTGTTTAAATTAATAAAGCATTTGATAAAAGATATTTGAAGATAAGACACAAAAAACCGATAAATATAGTGTTAAATGAGAAGGATGAACACATTATATGTTTATACTAGTTCGCAACAGATTTTGTCTTCTTCACTCGAAAAACTTAATCCACTAAACGAAACAAATATTCTTTAATTTTCCTCTCAAGCTACACAAATATTCTTTACTCTGCATCTCCATGCTTCACAAATATTCTTTACTCTTGTCTCTCCATATTGCACAAGTATTCTTTAAAGCATTTCCAAACTGTTCAACTAGACATCTTCTAGTCTTTTCAACACATTTAGCAACTACCTTGCTGAAGAATCTAGTGTTTACATATGTCTTCATACTTCCATTTAAAACAAAGGGTGTTTCCATAACTGGGCTGAATAACATAGATGTGAGTATATGTTTACATTAGCACAAAATTAGTCTTAGGATTCTAAGTCTGATTTGAAAAGATATTACAATTTAAATTATATATCAATCCAAGTATTAGAACCCAGGCTACAATCGACTAAGTTGATATGGGTAATTATTTTTGTAAAATACATGTTTTTAATGAAAACAAAAACGAAGAACTGTGATCAATGCAACAAAAACTCAAAAAGAAGTCAAATGTCATGGTTCAACTTTAAACAAACATATTAGAAGTTTAATAAATGTAAAGGTAAATGATACAATCAAAACCTCAAGTACATGAGAACCATTCATCTTTACATATGCATAAAAAAAAAATTCAAATGTCAAAATTACATGAACAAAGTTTTACAATTAATATTTTTGACAAAAATCAAAGTTGTATTCGAATACAGCATAGTGTATTCGAATACAGATGCTAAGTCAGTAGCAAGAGCTTGACATCTGTATTCGACTACGAAGTGCTGTAATCGAATACAAGTGCTAAGTCAGTAGCTCAGACTACACATTTGTATTCGACTACAACCTTCTGTAGTCGAATACAAACAGCAAGTCAGTGGCAAAATTAACGAATCTGTATTCGACTACATGCCTTTGTATTCGAATACAACTGGAAACAATGTAATTTTTCATATCTGAAATGATTCTAGATCATTACATTTGTTCATCAAACTTCTTGGAAAAATTACCACGAATCTGAAGTGATGTCTATGGAGTATAAATACACCATAACTTCATATTAATCGATACACAATCCTACTACAAAACCTTGAACAACTTTTCTATTTTTTTCTCAAAGTTATTTCTCATAATTCAAGTACTTGCATTTCATTTTCATATCCTTGACAAAGGTTCTCAAAGTACTTGAAGCAATATTGGATTGATATCATTATATCTCTCTTATTTTTTTATTCCAGATCAAATTACATTGTTTGTAAAAGAAAGTAGTACTTTCTTAAAGTAGTCTTATCTAAGATAGTGGTGTGCTTTCTTAGAAGTTTTGTTAGAAGTTTGTAGCAGAAATCATAGGGTGGGATTTGTACATTTTCTAACGGTAGTGGAGAAATCTCTTATAGTGTGCAAGAGGACTGGATGTACCCTTGATCATAAGGAGAACCAGGATAATATTGATTGTGTTCATTTAATTGTTGCCATTTATTTATTGTTCTAAAGCAGAAAAATCAATCACCAAATCGCTGAAAACAAGAAAATTTCCTAAACACCTAATTCACCCCCCCTCTTAGGTGCACATCTATACTTACAATTAGTCAAAGAAGGTTAAGGTAACTTACTCCTCGATCATTACTCATGGCTTCCGCACAACCTGTTTTCAGAGATGGGGGCAGTAGTAACAAACCACCATGCTTCGTTGGAGGGCTCTATGATTTTTGGAAGATACGTATGCAAGCGTATCTTGAAGCACAAGGAGACGACATATAGGATGCAGTTGAAAATGGTCCTTACATTCCAAAAACGGTCATCAACAACAAAGAAGAAACAAAGATAAAAACTTCATGGACTGACGATGATAAAAGAAAAGTGTTGTTCGATAAGAAGGCTAAAAATATGCTACAATCAGCACTAGGAATGGATGAATTCTTTCGCGTATCTCACTGTAAAACAGCCAAAGAAATATGGGATACGCTCAAAGTAACTCATGAAGACACCATTGAGGTAAAAAGATCTAAACTCAATACATTATCTCAAGAATACGAATTATTTCAAATGCAGCCCGGAGAGTCTATCTTAGACTTACAGAAATGGTTCTCCCACTTAACCAACCACTTGTCGGCTCTCGGGAAAATCTTCACCAACGATGAACTAAATCTAAAAGTATTAAGATCATTAACGAGGGCCTGGCAACCAAAAGTGACAGCAATCTCCGAAAAGAAAAGTTTATCCAAAATGTCTCTTCCTGCATTGTTTGGAAAACTTCAAGAACACGAAATCGAACTTGGAAGGTTAGAACAAAATGAATGTCAAGAAAATAAGACCAAAAACAATACTTTAAAGACCGAATCAAAATAAAAAATCAAAGACGAAAATTTAGATGAAGACGAAAACATCAATTTCCTCGTTAAGAAATTTGGTAAGTTTCTTAAAAATGATAGAACTTGTTAAAAGAAAAGCTTCAGAAAGAAGGATAGCTCTACTTCAAGCCAAAACTTCACTTGCTTTGAATGCGGGAAGCAAGGACACATCAAGGCAGATTGTCCGAACATTATCAAGAAAAATGTTATAAAAAATAAAGACATCAAATAGGCATACATAGCTTGGGAAGACAACGAAGTGAGTTCATCTTCAGAAACAGAAAGTGAAGAATGCACTAATGTTGCATTAATGGCATCACATCAATCAGATGACGAAGAAGAGGTTAGTAACATAGACTTCTCTAATCATAATAAAACTAATAGTGAATTAATTATCGAATATAATGATGCTCAAAATGCCATTAAGGAACTACTTATCGAATGTAAAAATCTGTTCAAATTAGTGTCAACCCAAAATAGACAAATCTCAACTCTTCAAGAAAAAGTTGACATTATGGAGAAGGATTTTGAAAAACTAAAACAGAGTTTTACATGCAATAAGTGTGATTCCCTCTCTTTCAAGATTGTTCAATTAAATAGAGTAATTAAACGATACGAAAAGAGACAAATGGGATTGGAAAATGTTTTGAATATGCAAAGATACTCAAATGACAAAAGTGGTCTTGGATACTCAAAATTTGATAAACCAAGCTTGAATAAGACCATTTTTGTTAAAGCCAGTAATCAATCCAATCAAGAAAAAGTTATAATTATGCAAAAAGATCATCACTATAAAGAGAAAATTATTCAAAATAAACCTCACACACATACTAATAAAAATAGATTTACTCGTACGTGTTCTTATTGCGGTCTTAATGGTCACACACCTAATGCCTGTCACGCTAGAAACGTTAGTGTTCCAAAAGGGCATTATGTGTGGGTAAAGAAAGGTACTAACCATCAAGGACTCAAAGCACATTGGGTACCTAATAAAACTTGATTTTAATTTTGTAGGTATGCACACAAAGTACCTCAAATATGTGGTACTTGGATAGTGGATGCTCTAAACATATGATGGGTGATATAACAAAATTTTCAACTTTAACTCTTGAGTCAAAGGGATATGTAGTCTATGGAGACAACCACAATGGAATAATTTTAGGCATTGGAAAAGTTGGTACAGCCCCATCCCCCTTGATTGAAGATGTTTTATATGTTGAAGGTCTAAAACACATTCTAATAAGCATTAGCCAGCTATGTGACGAAGAATACAAGATGGCCCCAAAGATGAATGCATCATTCAACATGAAGCTACAAATGAAACTCAGTTTGTCGGTCAGCGTTTCAAAAACATGTTTGTACTTAATCTTGACGATTTATCCTTGAAAATGAAATGTCTTTTGGTGAGTGACAACAATGATGCATGGCTATGGCATAAAAGAATTGCACATATCCACATGGATCATTTAAACAAATTGGTCAAGCATGATCTTGTTGTAGGCCTACCAAAATTGACATTTTTAAAGGATAAATTGTGTGATGCTTGTCAAAAAGGTAAGCAAACAAAGATTTCTTTCAAACCTAAAAATGTTATATCAACTTCAAGTAATACATATGGACTTGTTTGGTCCATCAAGAACCAAGAGTCTTGGTGGAAATTCATATGTCTAGTAATTGTTGATGATTACTCAAGGTTCACTTGGACCTTATTTTTGGCAAGTAAAAATGAAGCTATTAAAGCATTTAAAAACTATGCCAAGCTAGTTAAAAATGAACAATCAGCCAAAATTGTATCAATTAGAAGTGATCATGGAGGAGAATTTCAAAATACCTCTTTTGAAGAACTTTGTGAAGAAAATGGAATTTTCCACAACTTTTCTGCACCTAGAACACCTCAACAAAATGGGGTTGTTGAGAGAAAGAACAAATATTTGGTAGAACTTGCAAGGACCATGCTAAGTGACTCAAGTCTACCAAAATATTTTTGGGCAGATGCCGTAAATACAGCATGCTATGTTTCCAACCAGGTAATCATTTGGCCGATTCTTAAGAAAACTCCTTATGAACTGTACAAAGGAAGAAAACCCAATATCTCTCACTTCCACATTTTTGGATGTAAGTGTTTCGTGCTAAACAATGGTAAGCACAACCTTGGAAAATTCGATGAGAAAGCTGATGAATGTATCTTTATTGGCTACTCATTATCTAGTAAAGCATTTAGAATTTTCAGCAAAAAAAACCTTATTAGTCGAAGAATCAATGCATGTATCTTTTGATGAAACTAACCCCTTGAAAGAGGACAAAAATATTTCTTATGATGATAATGGTTTTGAAAGTAATGATACAAGCAAATAACATCAAATTGATCAATCAGGTCAAGAAAGTGAAGTCAACATTGAAAAGCAAGATGATAATCTTCCTAAGGAATGGAGAACCCATAGAGATCACCCAATTGATAACATTATAGGTGATATCAACAAAGGAGTTACAACAAGACTAAAACTACAGGATGCTTGCTTGAACATGGCATTCGTTTCTCAAATCGAACCCTCCAAGATTGGTGAAGCACTTAAAGATGATCAATGGATACTTGTCGTGCAAGAAGAACTAAACCAATTTGAAAGAAGCAAAGTATGGGAACTTGTTCCTAATCCTGGAAATAAACACATCATTGGTACAAAATGGGTGTTTAAAAATAAACTTGATGAAAACGGTATATATGTTCGCAACAAGGCAAGATTGGTCGCTCAAGGATACAATCAAGAAGAAGGGATTGACTTTGATGAAACATTTGCTTCAGTAGCAAGCTTAGAAGCAATTCGACTACTACTTGTTTATGCTTGTTCTATGAACTTTGAATTGTTTCAGATGGATGTCAATAGTGCTTTTCTCAATGGATACATTAATGAAGCAGTATATGTCAAACAGCCACCCGACTTTGAAGACTTCAAGAATCCTTCACGTGTTTTCAAATTAAAAAAGGCTCTCTATGGTCTAAAAGTAGCTCCAAGAGCTTGGTATGATAGGTTAAGTACCTTCATATGTGAACGAGGATTTGAAAAAGGCAAAGTCGATAAGACATTATTTTTTAAAAGAAATAATGGTCACACTTTATTGGTTCAAATCTACGTTGATGATATCATATTCGGATCAACAAACAATGACATATGTGAAGAATTCTCTTTAACGATGCAAGGAGAGTTTGAAATGTCCATGATAGGAAAATTAAACTATTTTTTCTTGGCCTTCACATCAAGCAACTCAAGCATGGAATCTTCATAAATCAAGCAAAGTATTGCAAAGAATTACTAAAAAGATTTAAAATGGAAACTGCAAAGAAAGTGCGACTCATATGGGCTTCGCAACCTATGTGGATAAAGATGAATCCGGTATTTCTATAGACATATCAAAGTATCGAGGTATGATTGGATCTCTATTATATCTAACAGCTAGCGGGCCAGATATTATGTGTAGTGTTTGTTTGTGTGCAAGATTGCAGGCGGATCCTAAAGAATCGCATCTTGTAGCACTAAAAAGAATTATGAAATATTTGAAAGGAACAACCAATGTAGGCCTATGGTATCCAGAGGGTAGCATATGTAGTCTCGTTGACTATTCTGATTCAGATTATGCGGGATGCAAAACAAATCGTAAAAGCACAAGCGACACTTGCCATATCTTGGGAAATGCATTAGTATCATGGTCTTGTAAGAAGCAAGCGTGTGTTACCCTTAGCACTGCTGAAGCTGAATACATAGCAGCAGGAAGTTGTTGTGCACAGATTCTTTGGCTCAAACAACAATTATATGACTATGGACTTGACGTCGTCTGTATTCCACTGAGAAGTGACAACACTAGTGCAATAAATATCTCAAAGAATCCAATCATGCACTCTCGGACTAAACACATTGATATACGCCATCATTTTCTGCGAGATCGTGTGCTCAAAGGAAATGTTGAAGTGACTTTTGAGGATACTCATAATCAATTAGCGGACATCTTCACAAAGCCTCTTCCTAAAGACTCATTTTACAAGATCCGAAGGGAACTTGCCGTTTTAAGTGAAAACGATCTTTCAATACAAGGTACTTTGTCATCACTCTTCAAAATCTAACATTTCCTCTTGATAAGTTGTTAGAATTAAGTCATTTATGTTTGTTTGTTCTTAAATATATGAATATATGCATTACTTGTTGTATTCTTTGTGAGAAATTCGTTTTTTAAGAAAAAATTCGAAAATGTAGCCGAATACACAGTAAATGTCTTCGAATACAAGTTTGCAGAATTTCTTGTATTCGAATACAACATAAGTGTAATCGAATACACATTCCCAGAATCACCTGTATTCGAATACAACAAGAGTGTAGTCGAATACAGGTTCGGGTTTTCCTGCATATATAAAGCTTTTTCAGTTTTAGGTCATTTTTTTTTTTACTTTGTGTATTCGAATACAACCAGTTCCTTGCAAATTTCATCATTCCTTGCAACCTAGATTCTCAACTTCTCTCACTTGCAACTAGTTACCCAATCACCATTCCTTGCAACCTAGATTAATCCTTACTCATACCTTCCATTCAAAATCAGAATTCTCATACACCCAAAATCCCAATTTTTCCCCAAAATCCATCAAAACCCCTCAATTACCATGAATGCTCGCAAGAGAGGACCAAGAACCAAGCATGCATCAGTGGGCCCCTCAAATAAAAGAACAAAGAATGCAAATATAACGGATTTGTCTCGCCTACTTCACACACCGGAAGAAATCAATCGATTTCGCACCATCTACTCGGACAAAAGAATTATCATTCCAAAATTTGGTACTCTAGATCCTTTTTTGCATTTAAATTTCCTGATTTACTCAAATCCCAACATGTCAAAATATTTATCGGTTACAAAGGTCTTGTCTATCCTGATTTAGTTAGGGTCTTTTACTGCAATCTCTCCAAAGATGGCAATATGCTAAGTTCTCGAGTAAAGGGCAAAACCATTAAGATAGACACTTCAACCATTGGTGAGCTTTTGCAAATTCCCTCTGAAGGTCAAAAACATAGGCCTAACAACTTGTGTGAATGGGAAGATATTACTAAATATGATGCGTATGTTGCCTTATGTCGCTTTGACAAACATACTATGGAACAAAAGACAACTCAAGCTGGTTCTGAATATGCTCGACAACGGTATGGAGTTGACAATCTCACTGTTGACTACCGAATTCTACATTACTTTCTGAGTTACATCTTGGTTCCTAAGGCTGAGAATTACTCCCAGATTTCAGAATTTGAATTACAGATCATATACTTCATGTTTGAGGGATGTCCACTAAACTGGGCATATTTTGTTAAATCTGTGATGTTTGCGTCAAAAGAAGCTATTGGGTTACCGTACGCCAAAGAAGTCACTTGGATTCTGGAACATTTTGGGGTGGACTTATCTGAAAAAGTGATGTATACACCCACGAAAGACAACTTGTTGGATTTGAGTGTCCTTCCTAGCATGAAAATAGTATGGAATGAGCAGCTTCACTCATATGTGCATAAAAGTGCTCTTGGTCAATCATCTGCTACCGCTCAAGAGGAAACTGCTGCCCCCGCAACTGATACTGCACAAGCGGACGACGATGGCGAGGAAACCACATCCAATGATGACCACGTGACGAATCGCATGGTGATGGCCAAACTTGACTACTTACAGACCTTCCTCACCTCGTTCGACACTCGATTTCATACTATCGAAACCACCATTGCAACCAACCATGAAAACATGCTCCAGGAGCTTAGTGCCTTATCTGACAAAATTGACCATCTTCACCTACCTCTTGGCCGCTAATCTGTAATTCGAATACTAGGTATAGTTTTTGATGTAGCTTGTTTTAAATTTGAAATTTCTTATGATGTTTATCGTTGTATTTCCTTTCATTATGTTTTCTTTGTACTATTTGACATTATTTCTGGGCTATTATGCACGTTTCTCTTTTATCATTACCTTGTGTGATACTTTCCTTTTAGTTATTTGTTTGGATTATATTGTCTATATTTTTCCTTCTTTTTGATCATATCAAAAGGGGGAGAAAATTTGGTATATGTTGTTTTTAAAACCATTTGTAGGTCTTCAACAATTTTTTAAATTGATCACAACAATTCAAGTTCAACGGGGGAGTACGCATAAATTACAGGGGAGTAATTTTAAAATGATGAAATCTCTCCAAACAACAAAAGTTTTGTCATAATCAAAAAGGGGGAGAATGCAAAATACATGTTTTTGATGAAGACAAAGACGAAGAACTGTGATCAATGCAACAAAAGCTCAAAAAGAAGTCAAATGTCATAGTTCAACTTTAATCAAACATATGAGATGTTTAAAAATGTAAAGGTAAATGATACAACCAAAACATCAAGTACATGAGAACCATTCATCTTTACATATGCATAAAAAGTATTTTCAAATGTCAAAATAACATTAACAAAGTTTTACAATTAATATTTTTGACAAAAATCAAAGTTGTCTTCGAATACAACATAGTGTATTCAAATACAGATGCTAAGTCAGTAGCAAAAGCTTGACATTTGTATTCGACTACGAAGTGTTGTAATTGAATACAAGTGTTAAGTCAGTAGCTCAGACTACACATCTGTATTCAACTACAACCTGTTGTAGTCGAATACAAACAACAAATCAGTGGCAAAATTAACAAATTTGTATTCGACTACATGCCTTTGTATTCGAATACAAAGTGAAAATTTTGAATAAATTTGAACGTTATAAGAGATGTATTCGAATACATATATATTGTATTCGAATACAACTGGAAACAATGCAATTTTTCATATCTGATATGGTTCTAGATCATTGCATTTGTTCATCAAACCTCTTGGAAAAATGGCCACGAATCTGAAGTGATGTCTATGGAGTATAAATACACCATAACTTCAAATTAATCAAAACACAATCCTACTACAAAACCTTGAACAACTTGAACAACTTTTCTAATTTTTTCTCAAAGTTATTTCTCATAATTCAAGTACTTGCATTTCATTTTCATATCCATGACAAAGGTTCTCAAAGTACTTGAAGCAATATTGGATTGATATCATTATACCTCTCTTGTTTCTTATTCCAGATCAAATTACATTGTTTGTAAAAGAAAGTAGTACTTTCTTAAAGTTATACCTCTCTTATTTCGTACTGAAATGTTGTCTTTTAGTCATTGTTGGTTATATTTCATAAAGTTAAGTATTCTACATTGATCCGTTGTCGCACATGGGTCAAATACAAGTAATAAAACGTAGCGTAGGGGTAATAACTTGAGTCGTTTCAGAAGGACTTCTGATTATAGTAACCGAATTGAGAATCAGTTAAATTAAAAAAAATGGGGGGTTTCAAATTTAGGTTTGGGCAGATTAAGAAAACGATTAATCCACTAATTCGTGAGTTTCAGACCTATCACAGATTCTATGAACAGATATCGTGACTCTATTCCAATTTGACCATAGAATTGATCAAACAAGCGTAATCAACCCTATGTGAATTTTGTTTCTTTGACTGGATTAAGCATACAATAATCGATGTATTACAGTTAACGATCAAGCGTCGAAAAACTACAATTTATTTAATGTAGAAACCGAATTCTGTCAAACTAATTTTATCAATTCTATTTGAGATTCAAATTAAGCAATCAGAATAACAATATAATCGAGTAAAAAGAAACAGAATCATAATGTGAAATTAACATTATAAAATGAACCTCAAGATCTTGATGAAACTCTGAAACAGTGGATTAGTATGAGAAAATTAGTCGTACCATGAAAATAAGAAAAAAAAAAAAAACTCTCTATATCTTTCTGAATCCGAAAAACAGCGTGTCCGCTAAAAAAAAAACTAAAATTATATAGTAATATTTTTGGGCTTTAAAACAAGTGGTCCGCTACTTAAAATTATTACAAAAAACTCAGGTCACGTAATCTGCAATTTAGACCCAGTAAAGTTCGGCATTGAGCTTTTATTCCAACATAAAAGTTGGAAAGTTGGATTTTGTACCCCTCAATTGAACTTATACCCCTAAATATTAAAAACCCAAATTTGTCCCTTTAATATTCATTAAATTAATGGTAAAAAAAAAATTTACTCCAAAATCTCACCCCACACCAAAATTTCCGGTAAATAATCTTTTTCCCCCAAATATCCGGTACAAAATTTATAACTACCAGAAATTTCAAGGCACAAAATTTCCGGTACATTATTTATACTACACAGTAGTTAATTTTACTCTACCGGAAATTTGTGCCTTGAAATTTCCGGTAGTTAATTATATTTTACCGGAAATTTCAAAATTTGAAATTTCCATTACGTATTATTATTTTTTTTTTTGAATTTTTTTAACTTTTTTTTAACATTTTTTTTTGAAGTAGGGATGAAAAAAACATCATTATGTATAGTCAAATTACCGGTATTGAAAAATAACTACCGGAAATTTCATTCCTTCCTGAAATTTCCGTTACAGTTTTTGTTTTTTTTTTTTTTTTACATTTATTTCATATTAAATTTATTTTCAATGAGTACAAGGAGCGAAAAACACCATTGAACATTCACGAGTTCGACCTCCTACACAATCTAATAGGAGAGCTGTCGTCGATCTAAGTTTAAACGGACAACCACACCTTTTAGTTGAAGTTTCTGAGTTACTTTTATTTGACTTATATTTTCCACTTTTATCACAACCAAAAATTAATTTTGACTTCCCTCCTCTCTTTCCGGTCTCTATGTCAGAGTGAGTAATGATAACAGCTACCCAATTTTATCGGCCAACCTCTCTTGCCCATGATACGACAGCTTCTCGTGACTCAAAAATTTGATCAGCTGTGAATGCTTCAGTCAAATCTATCCATAATGGTGTTTTTTTCATCCTTACCTCAAAAAAAGAGTTAAAAAAAATCCAACAAAAAAAGTTAAAAAAATCTTTAAAAAAAGTTTAAAAAATTCAAATAATAATAATAATAATAATAATAATAATAATAATAATAATAATACATACATACATACATACATACCGGAAATTTCAAGGCACAAATTTCCGGTAGAGTAAAATTAACTACCGAAAATTTCAAGACACAAAATTTCCGATAATATAAATAATGTACCAAAAATTTTGTTGGCGAAAATTCCGGTAAAAATTTTCTACTATCGGAAATTTTGTGCCTTGAAATTACCGATAGTTATAAATTTTGTACCAGATATTTGAGGGAAAAAGATAAGTTACCGGAAATTTTGGTGATGGGTGAGATTTTGGAGAATTTTTTTTTACCATTAATTTAATGAATATTAAAGGGACAAATTTGAATTTTTAACATTTTTGGGGGTATAAGTCCAATTGAGGAGTACAAAATCCAACTTTCTATAGCTCTGATTTTTAGCTTTCCAACGCCTACTCGCATGCGTCAATTCGATATCTCGAGTTCAAGTTATGGCCTACGGAGCGAGCAAGGGCCAATATGCAAATAATAAATTTAAAATTCAATTTCGACCCAAAGTTTATAAACAAGCTAAAAAATTAATCTATGATATAAAAATGATTTTAAAATGTCACGGTAAAAAGTTAGAAACATGTGCCCAAATACTTTGATCATACATAAATTTATTTCTATCTTGTGTATTAACCTTTTGTCCGAGTTAATATTTTCTCACCTTAACTTTCTACAAATTCTTTGTTTTTTCTTTTTTTTTTGTCAATAAATAAGATGGTATAATTACCATCAGAAACTCACAAACAGCTGCAACGTCCCGATTCTTTCTTTTCTTCAAAATTATATCCTTTTATTTTGGTAAAAAAATAAGAGTCAAACTCAATCTAAAATCAAACATTTTCATAAACCAACAACATGACTATGAAAGAGGTTTTCATTTTCTAAGAAAAGAATGAAATAAAATAAAAAGAAATTGTTTTTTTGTCAATAAATAGACAGAAATATAAGGAGGTTTCTACTTTCCACCCTCCATATGTACCTGTCACTACTCTAATACACGTGAAAATACAATTTTGTCATTTTTACCATGTATAAAAACATGAAATATTTTTATTTATCACTTTTTCACTAACTATTTCGACAATTTAGAAAATCCCCAACAATTTCAAATCTTTCCAAACTTCCAAAATCAACAGGTAAGTTTATTTCAAATCTTTCAAACTTTCGAAACATAATTTTCAAAATTTTTATATATTTTCGAAACTTTCGAAATGGGAAATTTCTAGGAATTTAAAACTTTCGAACAAACTGAAACTTTCGAAATAGTAAATTTCAAGGATATTAGAAACTTTCAAACAATCTGAAATATTCAAAATAGGAAAAATCTAGAAATTTCAAGACTTTTGAACATTTCAAATATTTGAAACTTTCTAAAATCTAATTTTTTTTTACAATTCAAAACTTGAAATTTTAAAACATTTAAGGTTTTTAAAACATTCGAAATGTTTGAAAATTTCCAATTTTTTTTAATTATTGACATGATAATTAATATTTTAATTTAATTTTACAGGGCCCAAAACCAGAGATGCGAACGGAGAAATTATTCGTACTATCCCTAGCAACAGATGCAGTAGAGTTAATAGAGTTCCATTCACAACATCATATTGACGAATGAATGAAGTTAACTGTCCACCTGGTCAGCATCGTCGTAGACGTGGTTTTAGGTCTCATGACTTAAGCGAGGATGCTTAGGAGTCTGAACAGGATGTTCAGGAGCCTGAACAGATGGTTTACGAGGAAGGTGAGGAACAAAACATCAAAGAGCACGTTTAAAACGTCGAAGAGCAGGTTCAGCAGCCCGAATTCCCTGGAGGACCATTGCTAACACCGATGTTAACACATTATGAACACCATGTGGCTCGTAAGATATGGGAATAAGAGGTATATTTTAATTAATTAATTTTTTAATTAAGAAGTATATATTATATTGAGTGCATTTTTGTAATGAAATTTAGTACATGATTTTATTGTTATGTTTTTTAATTACTTGTAGGATCGTAACCCGTTGAAGGTGATCGCACATGGCTTCAAACTGAAGAAGTTTACTGACGTACCTATACCAGATATTGTATAACATTGGATTCAAGAATTTGGACTAGTACATTTGACTTCAGCTTATTTGATTATGGTTGACGTTAGTCTCATATATGCCTTTGTAGAAATGTGGCATAGAGAGACCAACTCATTTCATATGCCATTTGGAGAGATGACAATCACCCTAGACGACGTCACAACTCTTCTTCACATTGCTCCCCGTGGTAAGTTCTTCGATGCACCAATAAATATGAATAGTAATAAGGTTGTGATTGCTACACATGAGCTGTTCGGAGCAACCTTGGAAGAAGTAGTTGTTGAGATAAATTTTGATAAATGTGCACAATATAGACTATAGTGATTGCATGATTTATATAAACGTCTAATTCAAACTAACATATTTGAGTGTGATGCTAGAACGTACCTCTTGCATTTAGTTGGCAACACTATTTTCTTCGACAAGACTGACACTCGTGTGGAGGCGAAATATATTAGTTTGTTCATTATTTAGATTGTTGTCGGGACTACGTATGGGGTACCGCAACATTGGTTGTGCTATATGACAACCTGAGAGATTGAGTCGTTCACAACACTAGACAGTTGGGACGATATATGACCCTATTACAAGTATATGACTCATATTAAGTTGTGTTACTAATTTATTAAGTTGACTCATATTACTAAGTTGTCTTTTATTTTTGGTGTAGTGTTGGATTTACCAGCACTTTCCTAACATCTTTAAGTGGAGCGATAGTGGAATGGTTCCTAAGCATATGCCAAGAACTCTTAGGTGGACTGCAAAACACATTGATGAAGGTGGGCTACTAACATATCGGCGAAGGCTTGATGCTGTTTTGCTTGAGGATATACTATTTACACCCTATGATGATAACCGAGCTAATCATCCTTTTGAAGCAACGTCGATATTCTCCGGATACATTAGTTGAGGTGGGGTTTCAGTCCCAAATCTACCGGAGCGATATCTTCGATGATTTGGTCACATCCATTGCATTCCACGTGACGTTCCCTCTAGTGCCAGCTAATATAGATTGAGATTGGCATAATACTATGAGAGCATGTATGGTGACCATCCGGAATCTATCTCCTCTAGTGACATTTCCTGGTGAGATCTCTGGGGACTTTTATGTCTTGTACTTAAATATCTCACATCCTTTGATCCTCTCTGATGCTCCACCTGCTAGTCCACCTATTGCTCCACCTACTAGTCCACATGTTCCATCATCTTCTGCACAAGTTGGTCCATCTTCGGCACGAGACCGTCGAGCATTTGAGGGTTTACATAAGGCCATACAGATGGTAAATCCATAGAGTGAAGTTCATGTGATATGAAGTGAGTTACACCGCATGTTCCCAGGAGACCATTAGTAGATTGTGTTATGTATAATAAATATATTTTATATTATCAATATTTTTTATTTTTTATTCTAATGTGAATTTTCAAACATCAATACTTAAATTCTATTCTATAAGTAAATGATAAAAAGTTCAACTCTAACTGG
Source organism: Cicer chorassanicum (assembly GCA_037974735.1). Lineage (NCBI taxonomy): Eukaryota > Viridiplantae > Streptophyta > Magnoliopsida > Fabales > Fabaceae > Cicer > Cicer chorassanicum. The sequence continues at coordinate 32,124,676 of JBBPBP010009779.1, forward strand.
ATACCAAAAAATAGGCAACAAAGCTTCAATCATACAACTTAATATTCACTCACACACACACAAATGCTTGAGATGTCCTGTATAAGCTATTTCCCATGTTTTCGCATCATCACTACAAAAGTATCCATTTATTTGAGGTAGGTGGCGAAGGACAATCAGACTTCAATTTTATCTAAACAAGAAAATATTAAATATTAATCTTCTATTAAACAGTACTATCAATCATAATATTTACCTGTAAATGACTTTCATTGACAAATACAATTGTTATTAAAGAATTAAGAGAAGAACCCTTTGATGGTGATTTATTCAGCGGAAAGAATGTCAAATTCAAATTACGAGATAATGACACCAAAACGACATTATATCTTGTCTTTATCACGTAACCCAACTCTGGTATAGTCATCCACTTATCATTATCTTAAGCACCCACACTAGAAATTTTCAATGAGTTTTGCACTGTTTCAACGATGTCATGGAAAACATTGGAATAAAAATCCTAATTTAGAATGATCTCTTTGCCCAAATGTGTTCGAACTAAAGGCCAAGATTCTTCTGTCCAACCTAATAATATTGCAACTGCACGGTAACCACAATTTCCATCAAGCACAACATCTACTATGTCATCGATATACTGATGAATAAAAGTAGGAAAATGTATCTTAGATGGTTGCTTTGTAGATTCTTGAGATGATTGCTTTGTAGAACACTAAGATGGTTGCTTTGCAAAATGTTGAGATGGTTACTTTGGAGATTCCTAATAGGCATCGACATACTCCCAATACGAAGGATCACAGGGAGCATCAAATTCTTTTCTCTTTTTAGTAGCTCCCTTGGTTTTCACTTTATCAAGTGGTGAATGCATTGTTGTTGTATGTGGAAATATAAGTTCACGCACCTTTATACAATCAGGATGCGTTCAAAATATGTCTCTCAAAACATCTGAATCCTCCCGTCTTCTTGTCCAATACATATAATTTTCATTTTTTATTAACTTCAATAGTTGTTGCACCTTTGTGTACAAACCTTTCAATGATGATCAATAAGTACCCTTGCTTTATATATTTGAGTGGAAACTTTTAGATTCTCTTTATTTCTCTCTTTCAAAGCATTCAAAATGAATCTTGGTGCAAGCTTATATTTTGTCATGTCATTAACAAATTTTCTCTCATCTTCATTTAAAGGTCTCAAATATGAATGGTCGTCTAAAGTATCCGCTAAATCGTGATTGTGTGTTCCACATCGAACACTAATTTTCATCATTCACCAATACTCAACAGGATACATCTGAGTTTGAATGGATAGTTTTCCTTGTGAGAACAAGTTACTATTGATTTTGATTTATATCTTCCACCTCTTTCGCATCCCAAAATTAATTTATCTTTTCTTCCTCTCTTTCCAATAGCTCTATCAGATCTAATGGTAACAATTATTATTTCATTTTGTCTCCCAATAGTTTCTGCCCATTCGAATACAGCTTTTCGAGAGGAAAATATCAATATATGTGTATACATTAAAAACCAAAACTTATAATATCAATTATCATTAAGATTACCTAATCAATCGTAAATTTATTTGTAGAATCTATGATCGGTGTAGCAGGAACTTCACCATCAACTCTACTCATACCTGATTTGAAAAAATATACTGAATTTAATTAATACTTATATTATAAATCCAATATTTAAAATAAAAAAAATTAATTCTTTAATTAAAAATTTAATTAATACTGATACGAAACTTTCAGGAAAAATAAAAAAATTTGAAACCTTCGAAACTATCCAAATTTTCGAATTGTATAATCCTTATTTCAAAATTTTGGTTTTTAAAACAATAAAAAATTTCCTTAATTCGAAAATTTGAAATTTCTGAAAACATCAATTCCGAAAATTTGAAAATTCCGAAAAAAAAAATTGAAAACTTATTTTAAATGTGAAAGGTTCAAAAATTAACTCACTTATTATTTCGAAAGTTTGATGATCAGCCAAATTTGTGAAAAAGTGATTGCTAAATTTTTGAATATGTAGGGGTGAAAAAGTGACAGGTAAAAATTTCAAATTTATATATATATATATATATATATATATATATATATATATATATATATATATATATATATATTAAAAAGTGCAAAATTGTCTTTATATGTGTCTTGGAGGGGTAACAAATACAATAGCATGTGGCAAGTAGAAACCTCAAATATAAGTAGAAGCACCGCCACGTTGACCCATGAGCTCATCCATTTAGAGTTCTCTACTTGTCACCCCCACCTATACCTCTCACCCCCTCAACACACTTAAAAAAGCTATTTTACCCATTTTACTATATATACAAATAGGAAATTTCGGAATAAAAAATTTTCGAAGAAGAAATTTTTCAGAAATATATATATTTTTGAAATAAAATAGGAAATTTTCAAAATAAGAAATTTAAAAAAAAACAATATCATTATTTTAAAACAAAATTTACATTTCAAAATTTAAATAAAATTCTAAATTTTTGAAACATTCTAAACTTTCTTCTTTTTCGAAAGTTTCGAAATTTTAAATTACATTTTAAAAATTTGATTTTCAAAACTTTCGAAATAAATTATTTTTCAAATTTTTGATAGTTCTGAAACTTTGGTTATATGTAGCTTCGAAAATTTCAAATTCATTTAAACTTTTGAAACTTTTTCATTAATTTGAAACATTAAAACGTAAATCGTTGTTTTTCAAAAAAATTTCGAAAGTTTCAAACAATATGAAATTTCAGAAATAGGAAAATGAATAAATATTTTTGAAACAAAAAATTTTCAAAATAGGAAATTCCAAAAAAAAATAATGTAACTATTTTGAAACAAAATTTACATTTCAAAAATTTTGGTAAAATTCCAGTTTTTCGAAACTTTTGAAACTTTCATCTTCTTCAAAAGTTTTGAAATGTAAAATAATGTTTCGAAACTTTCGAAGAAATTATGTTTTGAATTTTTAACAGTTCTAAAACTTTTGTTAAAGATAGCTTCGGAAAAATTCAAACTTTCGTCTTTTTTATTAATTTAAAACATTAAAAACATAATTTCCCGATTTCAAAAATATTTCGAAAGTTTCAAACAATACGAAATTTCCGAAATAGTAAATTCCATAAATAGGAAAATTAATAGAAAATTTTCGAAATAGAAAATTTCAGAAATTCCAAAATAGAAATAGAAAAGTCCAAAAATAAATTATTAAGCGAGCACTATTTATATATAATAAAAGAGTAAAATAGTCTCTTTAAATGTATTGCAGGGGTAGGAGGTATAGACGGGGTGACTAATAGAAAACTCATTCTTTTATTAATAGAGTAACAATCATGAATTGGGCCTTAGTGTTCTAAGCCCATATTGAAATGGAGGAAAAAATAGAGATTTCTCCTGCCGCAACAAACATTCTTAAAATTCTTTTTTTTTCTATGATTTTTAATTCTTTTGAGATAAATCAATTTGGATGAGACTTTTTGAATCAACTATTCCCAAGATATAAATACTAATTTAAATTTTTTAAAGATTTTTGGATCTTGAGTTGTAAAAAAAGTATTTAAATAAAAATTTACACCTTTAAAATATTCGAATTAAAAATTTAAAAAATTCTAGTATTTATATATCAGATTATATCATGATAAATTTCATTATTGAATAATCTAAAGAGTTAAATTCCGCAAAAGGAAATAGAGTTTAGAAGACTTTTAAAAATGTATGAAGGTGGAAGGATAATCTCCCAAAAATAAAAGTATTTATTTTTCAACTAGTCCAGTTTAATTAATATTGTTTGATTTTGAATAGTTGCTATATAACGATCTACATCACTTATATCTATATTATTATACTATTAATATCAATACATTATTATGTATTACCAACTTTATTTAAGTTACTAAAATTCCTCAGTTCCTTCTTAAGTGGCACTTTTTCAAAACACTTTTGTTCCTTTTTATTTTTTATTTTCAAATTTTAAAGTAATATTAAATGTTGTTTTATCAAAATTAACTTTGTTTATTTATTGCGGAGAAAAAATTAAGAGTAATGAAAAAAATAAATTATTAAGAGCAATATAGGAAAAAATTAAATTGTTTATGAAAAGTAAAAAAATTTAATAGTTTAATTGTTTATGTAAATAACCTTAAAGCAATAAATAAAAAGGAACATAGACATGCCCGTGAATTTCAAATTATCAATGTCTTTTTTTGGTTTATTCATTGTTGATATTTTTCTTAATAAACAGTTGAAATTAGGTAATAATAAAATCAACTAAACTATAAGTATTTTATAAGTTTAATTGTAGTTTTAGTCCTCCAGTTTTTTACAAATTCACAAAGTAGATTCCCCTATTTTAAGTCGACGGTTTTGGTCTTTATCTCAAACTTTTAAATTAAAAAATGATAATTTGACATCGTATAACTAATGTGGCATGTAATATGATGATGTAAAATGACTAACACTCATGAAATCGCAATAAAACCCTCTAAAAATTCATTTTTAACTTCAAATTTTTTTAATTTTTGCAATATAAATTAATGACATATGAATAATTAATGGATCTAAATGATTCTATATCATGAAATCGTATGCCACATCATTTAAAACATGTCAAATCGTCATTTTTAAGTTCAAAAATCAGAGAGAGAGACCAAAATTATCGACTTATAAAATAGGGGAATCAATTATGTGACTTGATGAAAATAGAGTGACCAAAACTACATTTAAGTCTATTTTATACTAAGACTAAGTGTGTTTTGATTTTCTTATTGTACCAAAGAATAAGTAGGAACAAGGCTTTTCCTTGTTTTTGGCGGATGATGTAGGGAATGCTGGCTTTTGTACCCCCAATTAATCCTATACCCCCACAAGTTCTTAAAAATCCAAAATTATCTCTTTTATTTTCATACAGTAAATGGTAAAAAAAAAATACTCTAAAATCTTACCCCTTCAACCAAATATCCGGTAAGTAACTTTTTTCCCTTAAAAATCTGATACACAATTTAAAACTACCGGAAATTTCATTTTTAAAATTTCCGGTAGTACAATTTGTTTACCGGAAATTTCGCTAACAAATTTCCGATACATTATTTATACTACCGAAAATTTATGCCTTGAAATTTCCAGTAGTTAATTTTACTTGACCGGAAATTTAAAAAATCCGGTATGTAATTTTTATTTTTTATTTTTTAACTTTTTTTGTTGTTGAAATAGGGATGGAAAAAACACAACCATTATGTATAGATTTGCCTGAAGCATTCACAACTGATCAAATTTTTGAGTCACGAGAAGCTGTCATATCATGGGCAAGAGAGGTTGGCCGAAAAAATCGAGTAGCTGTTATCATTACTCGCTCTGATGTAGAGACCGGAAAGAGAGGAAGAAAGTCAAAATTAATTCTTGGTTGTGATAGAGGTGGAAAATATAAATCAAATAAAAGTAACTCAGGTACTTCAACTAAAAGGTGTGGTTGTCCGTTTATACTTCGACCGAGACCATTGAAAAATGCTGAGGGATGGATTATTAGTTTAATGTGTGGACTTCACAACCATGAGTTAGTGGCTACTTTTGAGAATAATGCATTTATGGGGCGCTTAAAAGAAAAAGATAAGAAACATGTTGACGAGCTGACAAAGTATCACGTTGCACCGAGGCACATCTTGTCATCTTTGAGAGATCGAGATAAGGAGAATGTGACTAATATCTTTCAAATTTATAAGCAACGAAACACATACAGGAAGAATTTGAAAGGATCTAGAACTGATATGCAACATCTATTGAAGTTACTTGAAGATGAGAAGTATGTTTGTTGAACTAGGACTCATGGAGACTCCAACGTTGTGAAGGACATGTTTTGGACGCACTCAGATTCCATAATTTTGTTGAACATGTTCCATCTTGTATTGATCATGGATAGCACCTACAAAACCAACAAGTATAGGTTACCATTGTTTGAAATTGTTGGTGCAACTTCAACTGGGTTGACATTCAATGTTGCATTTGCTTATATGGATTGTGAGCGTCAAGAAAACTTTTGTTGGGCATTGGAGAAGTTAAAAGAGTTGTTTGTTTCAAACACCTCATTTTCTTAGGTGATCGTGATTGACAGAGAACTTGCTTTAATGAATGAAATTGAAGTTGTATTTTCATCTTCAATAAATTTACTTTGTCAACTTCATATTAACAAAAATGTTGGAGCCAAATGCAAACAATATATATTAAAGAAAGATAAGCAGGAACCCATTCTTGAGTTGTGGAGGAAAATTGTTTATTGTTTTGAAGAGAAGGAGTATGAGGAACTTTTGCAAATGTTTGAGCAAGCATGTGTCGATAATATTATTTTCTTTGACTACGTCAAAGACACATGGTTGAATCCTCACAAGGAAAGATTTTTTGAAGCATGGACCAATCGAGTATTGCATCTAGGAAATACTACGACTAATAGGTACGTTATTAAAACTTTGCATTTTGTTTTATATTTATACTTATATAGGATTAAACATGCATGATATAATTTTTATTGAAATAATATCAAACATTTTTTATGTTTGAATATTAGGGTTGAGTCTGCTCATTGGTCATTGAAGAAATTTTTGGAACGCAGTAAAAGAGATTTCTGTAAGGCATGGAATGGTATGAATGACATGTTGAAGTTTCAAATTATTAAGATAAAAGGTTCATTTGAGACAAGTAAGGGTCACAAAGAGCATATACACAACAATCCATTCTATGAGAATTTGACTTGGGTTGTACCCAAGAAAGCTTTAGCTGATATTGATCATGAATACACGAGAGTCACCTATGTCGGTAACGACAAAGCTGCGTGTTGTTGTATACTTAGAAACACTCATGGATTACCTTGTGCATGTGAGTTGGCACGATACAAGTTTGAAGGTGTTCCAATCCCATTGGAGTCTGTTCATATACATTGGAAAAAATTAACAATTAATAGTGATGGCCATATCAACAGCAGCAGCAATGGCCAAATCTTCATTGACATTAGCAAGAGGTGTGAAAAACTCTTCATAACATGGGATGCTCAAAAGACCCCTGACATCGTCAAAAGTAATAGTCATTTCACCAAATGGCAGGTGAAATGAGCTAGTCTTTGCGTGCCATCTCTCACCAAAAGCAGATATCAGATTACCGTCAATCATGTGCAAACTACATCGTTGCAGATGACGTAATCTAGATACAGTAATCCAATGATCTATCTCAGCAGGTAATACATATCTAATATCAATGAATTTGGCTTGGTTTTTTCCATTTGAAACAACTTTTAACGCACGTTTATCCTGTTTAATTACATTAAAAAAAACACACAATAAATTATAATTTAAATATACAATTATTTCATTAAACTCTACTAAACTATACTATAAATATATTAAACTATACTATAATCAGCTTTGTATAAACTAAACTATACATATGTTGCGTTTGAGTTTCTAAAATCAGCTTTGTAATAATCTATACTACAAATATATTAAAATATACATGTTATGCTATATTATAATATGTAATAAAATAAATTATTTACTAACCTGCTCATTCCACACTTTCACTGCAATGTGGTGCTCATAATCCTTGAGGACGGAAAGATCGTAAGGACCTCCAAGAAATAATGGTTGTTCAGGCAGCTGATGATGCTCATTCTGCTAGTCCTGTCGATCCTGTTCATCATCAAACGCAGGATCTTCCTGAAACTCATGTTGAATATTATAATCCTGCTGGTGCATTTCTTCGTTCCGCTTTCTTCTTTTCTCAACTGCAGCTCTCCTATTTGATTGTGTAGGAGGTCAAACTCGAGAATGTTCAATGCCGGTTTTTGCTCCTTTGGTCCTCACTAAAAAAAATAGAATGAAAAAAATGTAAAAAAAATTACAAAATATTAAAAAATAAAAATAAAAAACATTGTTCCTAAAATTTCAGTGAGGAATGAAATTTCCGATAGTTATGAGTCAATACCGGAAATTTCATTTTTGAAATTTCTGGGAGTTTCACCCAGAAATTTGAAATTTTCGGTATTGAAAACAAATTGCCGGAAATTTCAAATTTTCAGATGAAACTCCTGGAAATTTCAAAACTAAAATTTCCGGTATTGAAACTGTGTACCAGAAATTTGGTTAATTCTGAAATTTCCGGTGAATACATTTTGTGACCCTAGACTTACTTTTCTGGAAAAATCAAAATGAGGAGGTATGATGAAACTTTTTTATTTATACTGAAATGTAAAAGCTATTTTAATAATTTCAATCTAAATTTTTTTAAATGAGAGGGTATAGAGTTAATTGGAGGTACGAAAGTCAGCTTTCTGATGTAGGAGTTAATATTTTTTCTTCTCGTAATTCGACTTGAATCTAAAATGTTTGTTCATAATAGTAACTTTTTTATGTTATCTAATTTTCCATTAATTAAATAAAATTGATGGTGACTTTTTTTATGGACAACCCCGACATTGTCGATGTTAGTACTTGCAAGCACAAGGACACAACTAAGATGTTTATGATATTGTTTTTTTTGTAAAGAAAGGAACTCATTGAATGAATGAATAACCTGTCGTGAATGAAATTCCCAAAGTATTTCCAGCTATGATTAATAAGTACGGTACCAAGTACAGGTACGATATACGATATTTAAAAAAATTAAGGTATGGCTACGTTAATAAAAAAAAATAGCATCTTTTATATTATTTAATTAAGAAATCTAAATTGTTCAAATCACAGTAAAAATTTAAAATTCAAAAATTGTGTTCAGTTACGATAAAATAAATTCAAATACGTAAATAATATTATATTAATATATAAAAAAATTATTAATTTTATTCGTAACAAAATAACGAAGGAAAAGAGAATACCCACAAATATAATATGAGTATCGATACTGGAAAAATACTCATGCTTCAAAGGTTTCTAGACGATGTTCTAGAGTTTACCACCTAAGAGAGCACTAGAGTTTACCATGGTACTTGACCTGTCTCTATTTTGATTCATAGGATGTCCCCATTAAGCTATCAAGATTGAAGAAGCACTTGGACGACATGTTGGGTAAAAGCTTCATCAGACCTGGCGTATCACCTTGAAAAACTTCCATTTTGTTCATGAAGAAGGACATATCATCAATATTGTGTGTGGACTACTAACAACTGAACAAGGTTACGATTAAGAATAAAAATTGCTACCGACGATTGATGATTAAATGGACCAATTATAGGGTTCTTTAGTATTTTCAAAGGTCGATTTGAAGTATGGATACCATCAAATGGATTATAAAAGGGATTAATAAATTAATGGATTATAAAATGGATTAGTCGATTATTTTAAGTGAGTTAATCAATTAATGCGCAACCTATACCAGACAAACTTATTTTTACTCGATTAATCGATTAAGTCTTTGTTGTTAATCGATTAATATCACACTAGAATTCAAAAATAACATTTTTTTCCCTAGTCTTTTGTAGTCAATTCCGTATTTTAAGTACTTATCGGATAATCTAGCTATTTGAGAGTGTTTTAACTTTATAAATTTGTAGGATTTTAGATTGTTAAGTTTAGTTTCTTAAATATCCTTGAACACTCATAACTTAATCAATTATAAATTAATTACAAATTTGTGTGTTGTTATGCGTTCAATTATTCAAGAAGTCTTAAATCATATTGTTTCATTCATGATCATAGTTATTCTCAATTGATAAGGTTATATCAAATCTTCTGTTTATTCTTATTTTATAGATAATCCACATTTTAAGTATCAATCGTATTCGGTTCAAAAATTTGTGTTATGAACAACAAAGAATCATACTCTCAACAATTCAAATCAGTAATTTGTAAAATCGTTAATTAAAATATGAAGTACATTTAACTCTAGATATCTATTGAGTATATTTATTAAATATGGATGTACAATGATCCCTAAATATATATGAATTTGTTAATAAATAGTTAAAGTTACTATAAAAATTTTATTGATTTTCTTTTTATATATGTAAATAATCTTTAAAAAACTAACAAAACAAAAAGAGTTATTGTAGAGAACTATTTGAACATACATCAATAAATACAACTCTGCTTTATTGAAATTTACCTTAATTCGATTACAAGTGTTTATTTTATTTATTTATTTTTCGGTCTATACAAGTGTTTATCTTTGACATTTTCTAGTTTTGTGATAAAAATAAAGTTTCTTCATTGAAGAAAAAAAAACTCGTGGATAGACTTATTAGTCGACTTCTATCATTATCAAATCACGCCAACAAAAACAATAGAACTTGTCAAAAAATACAAAACAATAGAAAACGTGTGGAAAAATGTAATGATCAATCGACTTAATTAATGTTAAATAGATTGTTTATAATGGATTGATTGAAAATGTCTTGTTTGTGAGCTAAGCAGTCAAGTCATACATACCAGGCACAAACCACTTGTAGTCCCTAAGAATAAGATGCCGACTTGTCAAGTTGAATAACTCAAAAGCCATCTCATTTCCAAAGAAAAACGGCTGCCGAAATGTATCCCTTAACTTCTCACAGCTAGCAAATCACTGCCTTTTTTTATTAATGCATCTTGCTAAAGAGTTTAAAAAAGTATTGTTTAAGTATTTTAAATAAAAAAAATTATCTATTGAAAAATCAAATATTTCAATTTTAAATATATTGAATATACACAATTTTTTATATAGTTATACTAGTCATTATTTTATTTTAATTGTCTTATTTAAAATTTATACGATTTTTAAAAAAATAATTAATTTTATTGATTTTAATGATAAAATGAGTTTTATTTACTTAAATATATTTATTAATTGTAGATAGTTCAAAAGTATGGTGAGTTGATATATATTAAATGAAAATATACTAGTGGAAAAAAATAATTAATGTTATATAGTATTGTGAAATGATTAATAATTTGAGATTCAGAAAAATGACAAATGAAACATTTAAAATGAGACACGAAGAGTATTATAGTTTGAAAAATGTAACAAATGTCTAGAGGGCAACCAAAAAAGTGTTTCAATGGTATATGTTAAAAGTTTAAATGTAAAAATAAAATCTTAAAAATTGTGCATTTGTTACTTTGAAATTATAAAAATTGATTAATTTTAATCCAAAGATTATTTTTTGTTTTTTTTTCTATTAAAAGATATAATAAATTATATCATAATTAACTCTCCCAGCAATGAGATTTCATATTCGAACATGACAAAACGTTCAACCTAACAATATTAACATCGTTCAACCTAACCATATTGACATTTATTAGTTGAACTACATCTTAAAGACTTCTTATTTTATTTTTTTAACAAATGCACTTAAAACACCTTCATTAGTAAATCAATTATTATTTTAAAAAGTAATCTTTAAGATTGATGTTTTGTCAAACAAGCATCCTTTCGAACTCCAATAAACTCTTACAAAAAAAAAACGTTGTACATTAGTGGTTTGCTAACTTTAAATTCAATTTGTTAAAATATTTTGTTTAAATTTTTACAAAGTTATGTAAAGACCAAAAAAATTAAAAGCTAATATTTTATAAACATATTTTCTCAAAGTTTTAATAAACATATAAAGGTGTATAAAGAATCACACTGATAATTTTTTTTAAAAAATGTATCTTAATCAAAAATATTATTAATAAATGAATGCCCTGTTTTTTCTAATAAAAAATGGAAATATCCTTAAGTCCCTACTCCCACAACACAGCTCAACATAAACTTGAAGTAATAGCGTCACGTGGTTGAAATAATAAAAGGAGAAAAAACTTCTATGTCTTGCGGCAATGTCTTAAATCTGAATAGTTTTCGCACGCGTTACTCGTGCGTTTGCCTTGGTGTACTTGTCGCTCTCTGAACGAGTCGACTTCAATGGCTTGAACGTGTGTAAATGCCGACTGTCAACTTTCCACTATCTCATTGGTCCTTTTTTTTTATTTATAAATAATAATTTAAGCATTTATTTTAGCATCCTGCACTCACAAGTGGATTTTTCTCAAATATCCCCATTTTTTTTAATAAAAACTAAAATGTTTTATTTTTTGAACCTGGTTACAGATCGCAGCTCCAAAATAACAAAGTTGTTTAAGATTTTTTTTTTTTTAATGTTATAGAGGGGCGCTCTTGAAAATGTGATTATGTACTAAGATTTAATTATTTTTTAAAAAATTAAATAGTAAAATAATAAACAAAAAATAATTAAAAACCAAATATATATTAATAAACCAATACAATACATTTAAATAATTAAAAATGGATTTTGCCTCCCCATTCTCGCACTCAATTAGTCGGAGAAAATCTGCATCCGTCCTTGTTTCTTATCGAATGTGAAATTTAGGTTATCATCTCCGTTCGGGACGAGATCAAATTTCTCTGTCGCACTCGCACTCATTCATACATATAAAATAATAAATTTAAAAGTCATATTAAATATAATTAATATCAAAATATTATTATTATTATTATACAATAATAAAATTAAAAAAATATTAAAATCATATTTTATGTAGAAAGAAGATTATAATTTTTAATATTTAAAAAATATTAAATATATTGAATATGTACATGTATATAAAATTTAAAAATGACAATAACTAGCGTGTAGGTGCAGGTGCGGGGTGGATATCAACACCCCTAAACCCGTCTCTGTCCTCAAGTTTTAATTTCGTGGAAAATCCACACCCGCATCCAATCAAAGTGGATTTTTCCCGCCTGAATCAGGACGGATTTGGGTGGGTACTCGCATGTGTGAATTTTGTTATCATCCCTAGTAGTATTCAAGCAGCGTCTATTATTATGATTATGAACCTAACATAACTCACGTTTTCTTGGTACTTTATCTATATTTTCCATTTTTTGTTTTAATACGGTTACTATTTAGACGACCTTCCTGAATTCTCAAATTTTCAGGATTGTAACACACATATCACCCTCATATAGTGTCCTTCGTTGGGTGTAGCTCGAAACTCTTCGCTATAAATTTTCAGTACAATTGCCACATTGTACACTCGAATATAAGCGTCAAATGGTTGTGGCTAATTCTATAACATGCAACTATGACATGCAAATAAGACACTTGTATAGCGAAATATTTCCCGCAACTACACCATTTGTTATAAATGTTGGCCTGAAATTAACAAATTGGTTGCGCCCTCTCTTCGGTTTACCATCTTATGCACGATGAAACAATAATTCATTCGATCGAATCGCATGACTTGGAGAATATTAGACTTGCCTATTTTAGGTCCAATCTTATCCATGCACTTTTCTATGTATACTCGACTAGAAGTTAACATTGCTTTATATTGTTGTCCATTTTTTATAAATAGTTCCCCCAACCACTTATAGTAGGTTACTTTGACTCAAATACTGATTGTAATGTTGTGTATGTCCTTCGTCACTCTGTTCATTCACTCAAAAATATTAGTTGTCATGTGACCCCAACGTCAATCTCCATCATACGCTTGAGTCCAATTTCCTTGGGGGATGTTGTCAACCACCTTAAAGCCTCTCAGTTTTTCATTTGTACTTGTCGTACAATTAGGTTCTATCAACTTGGACAAGTGGCGTACATAATTAGAACCCGGGCGGAAAGACCAAAATAATCAATGAAAAATTCACGATCACGTTACCAAACCAGTCTATCAACCATTATGAAAGGTCACTGTAAGACTTCTCTCAATTATCATAAATCTAATCGATAGATCTATTAAGTCAGTCCATTTTAATAAATATAAATAAATTATTATTATTATTATTATTATTATTATTATTATTATATTAAACTATGAATTTTGTGTTAATCATTAATTTGTGAACATTTTTGTGATTTAAACATAGTAGTTTACATCAATTTTTGACATATTTAGATGCCTTATTATAAAGCAAAATAGTTTCAATAGATGTCATATAAAGACAATATTGTCTAAAATATCATGTTAAATATCAAAATATAATATAATCTCGTGTTCTATTAGTTCGTTAATTTATCAACACATAGATTTACTTACTTATTTAAATAAGTTAATAAGAAGTATGTTTTTAAGTATAGGTTGATAGACCATGTCAAACTTTCAAAAAGATCAGACTTAGACTTAAAATAAGTCTATAATAAATCATGTTTAAATTTTGTAAAGTCTAATTCAACCTAACTTATTTATATGAGGATTTTTTTTATAATATCCTTTTTTTAAACAAATTTCAAAATACCTTACTTTGAAACTTATATACTAAAATATCATATTTTTTGGGTCTTAAGGAGGCTATATCTCCAAGATACATCCATGTATTGATTTCATTTTTTTAGATTTTTCAAGAGACAACATGTGACCATGTATTGTTTTTTTTTTTTTAAATAATTGAAAATATAATAAAATAATACATTAAATATAATAATAAAATATGTATGTTCTACATTTAATGTGTTTTGATGTATTTTTTTACATTTAATGTGTTTTATTTTTTAAAAAATGAAACCAATACATAGTCGCATTATGGAGATGTGACGTGATAAAAAATAAAATAAAAAACTAACAGGACCGACCCAAGGGGGACAAACGAGTAAAGTCGCCTTAAACCTCAAATTTATATTTTTTATTTAATTAATATTATTAATTTTTTTAGTTTTATATTTTTTTTAATATTTATAGTATATATTTTACTTTCTAATTCTGGTACTAATTAATTCAATAAAAATATTAATCATGTTTATGTATTTAATATTTATTTTATAAGTTGTTTAATATTGTATTCGTCAAAAAAAATTATTTGATATTGTAAAAATAATTTGGTTTAAAAGACCTCTAATTTTATCTTTGTTAGTTTTTAAAGAATTTCATCTTAAATTTTGTTTTAAGCTTCTAGATTTATTGGATTGTTTCATAAAATCAATACATGATCGCATCTTTAAAATACAAAAATATCTTATTATATATATTTTAATGTATGGTTTTAAAAAAATTGAAAATATTATACTTATTCTTATGATAGACAGAAAACAATATAAAATTATCAATTTTTTAATTTTGATTAAACGACATATGTTAAGAGAAAGAAAAGATGAAAACCACTACAACGAAAATGATGCTTATTTTATGAGCAATGATATTTGAACACAAGTTTCTACACAAATACAAACACAAATACATGTGGTTCCCACCTACACAATCTCTCTCTTTTCTTTCTTCTATCTCTTCATTTAATTTTTCCCTTTTTTTACTTTTCCCCTTTTTCTATCTCTCTTTTTTCCTTTTTTTTAAAAAAATCTTCCTCTACAAAAATAAACCCCACACATTCATTTTCCCTTTCTACCATAATTTCTCCTTATTCCTTTTATCGGAAAAAATATAATCTGGTTAATGACTTTAAGAAACATGGTTAATGATGTGAACAAATTGGTTAACGGATTCGAACTGAAAACTTGAGCATTTTAATCAAACATGATATAAACCTGATTAATGACTTAAAAAATTGCACAACCGTGTTAATGGATTTGAACATAAAGTTTGGTCATTCTTCTTAGATAAAATATACTATGGTTAATGGCTTTAAGAAACGTGGTTAATGATGTGAACAACTTGGTTAACAGATTTGAACTGAAATAAAAGGAAGAATGAGGAATTATGGTAGAAAGAGAAAATGAATGTGTGAGGTTTATTTTTGTAGAGGAAGATAAAAAAAATTAAAAAAATAAAAAAGAGAAAAAAGAGAGAAAGAAAAAGGGGAAAAGTAAAAAATGAGAGAAATTAAATGAAGGGAGAGAAGAAAGAGAAAAGAGAGATTGTGTAGGTGGGGACTACATGTATTTGTGTTTGTATTTGTATACAAACTTGTATTCAAATATCATTTCTCGTATTCGTCAAAAAAAAATTATTTGATATTGTAAAAATAATTTGGTTTAAAAGACCTCTAATTTTATCTTTGTTAGTTTTTAAAGAATTTCATCTTAAATTTTGTTTTAAGCTTCTAGATTTATTGGATTGGTTCATAAAATCAATACATGATCGAATCTTTAAAATACAAAAATATCTTATTATATATATTTTAATGTATGATTTTTTAAAAAAATTGAAAATATTATACTTATTTGTATGATAGACAGAAAGCAATATAAAATTACCAATTTTTTAATTTTGATTAAACGACATATGTTAAAAGAAAGAAAGAAAAGATGAAAACCACTACAACGAAAATGATGCATATTTTATTATGCCCATAGTATTGGTTAATTAAATTAATGCTCCAACTAAAGTGAATGAAACCCATTATATATATCACACATTCCAATCCTTCCCCATCTACATTCCTACCTACTCATCATCATATCCTAAACAAAACGAAAAATGAGTTTTGAAGATTCTCTCCAATCAACCATGTCTTCCACTTGTAGCTTCTTGTTCTTCTCTTTCACCTTTCTATTCTCCATCTTTTCTCTTCTAATCTACATCTCAAGAATTAAACCATGGTGTAATTGCAACACATGCAAAAGCTACTTAACAATGAATTGGTCGAAAAACTTCACAAATCTATGCGATTACTACACTCATCTTCTTCAAAACTCACGAACAGGAACAATTCATATCCACGTTCTTGCCAACACAATAACCTCAAACCCACAAAACGTCGAACACATCCTCAAAACAAATTTCAACAACTACCCAAAAGGAAAACCATTCTCCGCAATCCTCGGCGATCTTCTCGGCCGTGGAATCTTCAACGCCGACGGCGAATCGTGGAAGTTTCAACGGAAAATGGCGAGTCTTGAACTTGGAAGCGTCGCGATTCGCTCTTACGCTATGGAACTCGTTACTGAAGAAATCAAAACGAGACTCATTCCAATCATAGCTACGAAAATAGAAAACAATGAAACTTCTTTGGATTTACAAGACATTCTTAGAAGATTCTCATTCGACAACATTTGTAAATTTTCGTTTGGTTTAGACCCATGTTGTCTTGTTCCTTCACTTCCTGTTTCGAATCTTGCGAACGCTTTTGATCTCGCTTCGAAGCTTTCAGCTGAACGTGCAATGACGGCGTCACCGTTAATATGGAAGATGAAACGTTTCTTTAACGTTGGGTCAGAGAAGAAGCTTAGAGAAAGTATTAAAGTGGTAAACGATTTAACAAACGAGATGATAAAACAGAGACGAGAAATTGGGTTTGACTCGCGAAATGATCTTTTGTCTCGTTTTATGGGTTCTTTGAATGTAAACGACGATGAATATTTGAGGGATATTGTCGTTAGTTTTTTATTGGCGGGTCGTGACACTATTGCTTCTGTGTTGACCGGTTTTTTTATTTTGTTGTCAAAGAATCCAAATGTTGAGGCTAAGATTCGGGTTGAGTTAGACCGGGTGATGGACCCGGTTCACGAGTGTGCTACTTTTGAACAAATACATAAAATGCATTATGTTACGGGAGCGATTTATGAGAGTATGAGGCTTTTTCCACCAATTCAGTTTGATTCGAAGTACGCGATAGAAGATGATGTGTTACCCGATGGAACTTTGGTTCGTAAGGGAAGTAGGGTTACGTATCACCCATATGCGATGGGTCGAATGGAAAAGATTTGGGGACTAGATTGTTTGGAATTCAAGCCGGAGAGATGGTTGAAGGATGGTGTGTTTGTACCAAAATGTCCTTTTAAATATCCAGTTTTTCAAGCGGGTTTGAGGGTTTGTTTGGGAAAGGAATTGGCTATAGTGGAAATGAAGTCTGTGGTTGCCGCACTAGTAAGACGGTTCGATGTTCGAGTGGTTGAACCGAATAGGAATATTCGATTTGCACCAGGTCTAACCGCCACATTTAGAGGTGGTTTGCCCATCAAAGTTTATGAAAGAACATATAATGCTAAGATTTAGATAAGATATTCAACTATAATAACTTCATTAAATTACATAAAACATTTATGTGTGAATACTATATATACTTCCTCTTTTATATTAAGAAGCACACTTAAAATATTTGTTTGCTTCATGTAATTTATCATCTTAAAATATAGTTAAAAATTAATTAAACATTAAATTTATAAGGATCATATTTTGAGGGTGCAAGTAAACTATATATGGGTGAATTATAAAATTAGTCAATGTTGTCGCCTCATTCAACTTTGTTAGATGATTAATAAATTGAATGCATTAGGGGAAAAATGCTTCTCGAGAGGCCCTAGAGTTGCGATGACTGCCTCAAACCCTAACTTCACTTTTGTCAACTGCCTCACTTACGTGGCTCGTGCTACCTCCAACATACCTCGAATTTTCTCACATCAGAACCAATCAGGCTTGTCCCTTTGCTTGCTCGAGTTTCAGGTTTGTAGTTTCTAAAACACCAAATTCATGATTTTAGTTACCACTTGCTCGTGCAACCTATTCTCCCATTTCTTCTCTGCACCCTTATTATTTGGACTCTGAGATTGCTCAGCGTGTTCATGTTTGCATGGCTTTTCGGTGCCTCCCGCTCCCATGGGCTGCGGTGCAGCCTCCGTTGTTCACCTCGTGAACACTTAAGGTAGTTGATCTGCAACATGTCATGGTTGCAACTCCTACGAAAAACAATCATTCAACGTCACCTTTGAAGCAATAGGTTTCTCTCCTCTTTTGAAATCGTTTGCCCAAACTCTCAAGAATTTTTGCACCATTCCTTTGAGCCATTTACCAAAACCATGTTTAAAACGTTTTTCCCTCGCCACAAGGACACTTATAATATGTGTTCTAGACCATCTAATAATTAGTTTTGACATCTTCTTTTCACCCAATTTCTTAATTGGAAGGTGGATTGTGATTTCCTTTTTTCCGGATTTGGTTTCGCACCATGCATGTTTTTGTTTTCTTTCTTTTTATTTTTATTAATATATTTTATCTTATTGGGAAAAATAGCTCAATTCCAATGCAAATTAAAGGGACAAAACTTAAAAATATATGGTATTTTTATTTATATTTCAATTTCCCTTACTATTTTACTAGATATTTTATTAATATCAGCATTGTAGTTGATAAAATATGTTTTATTATAAAATTACTACACTCAATAGTTTATTAAGAAATATTAATCTAGTTGCCTCTCCATGAACTTTTCTTCTACTTATTTCTTTCTTTTTCCTCATCCACCAAGAGACGTGATTTTGAGTTTTTTTTTGTGCTCAGAATCACCCATCTACATCTTTTTTTATCTCATTTTATCTAAATTAGTCTTTTCCACATAGATATGATTTTGCTTTCGTGATTTCGATGTCTATGTGTAGCATTATTTAGTTTCTCTGTCTTGGTGTGACATTTTTTATTTTCGTTGGTGTTCATTTAACTCAAATTGACAGATTGACTTCGATCTATTATAGATCTAGTCAACTATTTGTTGTCAACGCTACAATCCGGAGGCATGATTATTGTGGTCACTTTGATTTTATCATATTTATAGGCATTTTTTTTTGTTTTATGCTATTAACTTGAGTGTTTTAAATTTGTTTGTAGATTTATTCTTTTTAGTTTTAACGAAGTTGAATTTATGTTGATTTCTATGTATTCTACCAATTTGAATGAATGCATATCTTCTTAATAAAAAAATAATTTCATGAGAAATATATATATATACTCTCCGATTTAAATATAAGCAAGATTAACTATTTTTGAAATAAAATATAAAAAAATCTTAACAAGTTTTCTCTTATTTAATATTAGTATCTTTAAAATACTTCTCATTTAATTTAATTTTTTATTGACATAATTTATTAGTCATGAAGGATAATTTAGGAAACAATTTTTTTTTATTGATATTGCATTAACTAAATGAGACCAACTATCATTATTAATATTCATAATTTGATTAATTTTTTTTATAATTAATTCAAGATGGAGTATAGGAGCACTGTTATACTCTCTCCACATTTGATAACTCTTCATCATATGCATATTTTTCACTGTTTTTAGTCTTATTTATCTTTAATCATTATTTAATTTAAGGAGTTATTTGATATATTTTGTTGATTCTAGTTCTTGGATTTAATAAAATGTTTATGTTCTTATTTCCTTGATTAAGTAGATATTTTTCGTAGTTTAGCGTTGTTTCTTTGTTTTAGTGCAGTGCTGAATTTTGGTGAGAAATCAACATTATCTATGTGGAGTATTTCAGTCATATTTGGAGTTGTATATGTCCAATTGGAGTCAAACCAAGTGCAAATGAAATCTAAGGTCCATAGCTACAACCTTCATGAAGCCACCGAAACCAAATTCGGACTCAAAAGATGAGAAAAATGCAGTAAATGTCAAACAACAGATGATGTGCGCCTCAAGCGCAAATACCGCGTTTGGGATACATTTCTGCATTCCTGAATCTGTCCAGGAGCGCAAATGCTACGCCTGGAGCGCATGGCGCGCTGCAGAATGTATAAAGAACGCATTTTTCTCACTTTCTATGGAGCTTTTTGGCTATTGGGAAGTTTGGAGACTTGTGCCCTAGCAAAGAAACTCAGAGATGGCTGATTCTAACACCATTGAAGGAGTTTTATCAAGAATCATTCATGAATCTTTCTTGTAATTCGTCTTTAATCTCTATCTTTTGTATCTCTGTCATGTGTAACTAAACCCTATTTGTTAGGGATGAGTGAAACAAGATGAAACCCTTATTTGTCTGATTTGATTTTTAGTTATACGAATGGGTTTATTGAATTAATTTTCTCATCTCTGTGCTTAATGTCTTTTATTGCTTAATCAATTTTAAACTGTTTTACGATTTGTATTTTGAAACGACAGTGGACTTTACGAATGCTTGAGATGAAAAATTCACGATATTGTAGTCTAGGGATAGATGCAGGTCATGGAACCAATTGAATTATTTACAGAGACAATAGTTTAATAAGAGAATTCTTGTACTATAAAGCTTAATTCTAATCTTAAATTCACTAAGAAATTATGGGTTACTTTGGAATTAAAGGTTATGTCACTTAGACATTAGGGCAAGAATAATAAAGAGAATTCGGTAATAATTCAATAAAGGAATTTAATAACTATGATCAAATTAGAAACCAAGGTTAGATTCGAAGTGAAACTCATCTATGATATTTTTCTTATTATAAAAGTTCAATTATATTACTCTTGTTAGTTTCAAATATTATTTCAATCAATTCGAAATTTTTTTGTTCAATTTTAGTAATTAAACATAATTCTATAGTAAAACGCAATCCTTAGAAAAGGGGATGAAGGTAATTGTGATGGGTTCTAACCAATGTGCATTCATGTGAGGATCTTTACTCTAGTGTTAGAGAAATACAACTAAATGGGCATAATAGTGGAGGTCACGATCTAGCCTGCATTGGAGATCAGGCCTTGGGGTATTCTAGGGTGAATTGTTGTTTTATAGGTTGCACTTTATGGTCGGGAGGTACCGCATAACCCTATTTTAATCTTGACGACCATTTATATGAGTCTCAAGATAAATCAAGTGGGTCTATGAGGTTATGGTCGTATATGTTATCGTTCATCCACTTGTGTGGTGACATAATAATGCAACTTCTCACCAAGTACTTCAAAGTAGATTCAATACCATATGACATTGAAGTATTACCAAGTGAGCATCTCATTTAGGGAGTGTGCATTGCATAGTATGATTGTATTTTGAGTATGATTCGTTTGTGAATATTGAATATGACGCTTGGCTAACTGTGACTGTTTTGAAACCGAGTTTAACTATATGACTAAAGATACCTCATTGCCATGATAATTTATTAATTGTGTTTATATGATCTCTATATGCCTCGTGTATGCGATTACGTGCTTTGTGTTCATCATATGTTTGTCTTGCCTATTGTACCATTGAATGATTTTGATATACTCACTCTAAGTTTGTTTATGTTTGGCGTTGCCATGATTTAACACTTTCTTAAGATTTAGAGGTTTTATTGAACTAACAAGCACAAGATTTGTAGTCTTATGATCAAGATTCATGAATCGTCTTGGGTCTCCATATGTAACATCAAGGTAGTTTAATTAATTAATAAATGGTTTTACTTAATGAAATGATTTAATGTTTACTTTGGTATACGGAACAAATGTGACGTCTTAATCTGCCTATTTGTTTTTTCTATACCTTTTATTGATTTTCTTCGCTGTTAACACTGTCATTTTAAAATATGTAAAACTATTTTTTATAATAGCTTACTAAATGAGTTATTTTGGGGTTAAGGTGTTACACATTGAATATGGGTATATATAAAAGTAAAATAAGTAATTAATACATCTTAAAAATGTGATTTTTTTTATAATAGAGAAATATATGGGACCTAAAGGAGTGTTTTTTTTTATAAGATTTAAATAAGTTTTTAATCTCTATGAAATTTTAACATTTTATTTTTAGTCTCGTAAAAAATTACATAACTTTTTAATCACCAAAATATTGTGTTTTCATTTTTTATCCCTTTTGATTCAAACTCTTGTTTAATTGTTTTTAGACGCATGATTATTATAACATGATAAGAATTTTTCTCACAAAAATTTAAAATTTTTAACAAGAAAATTTAAGTTT
>JBBPBP010009779.1:32147457-32196260 GCA_037974735.1 Cicer chorassanicum
CAAATTTTAAAATAAAGAAATCAATTATACACATAGAAAAAGATATATAAATTAAAACTATAATAAAATTCAAAAATTCTTGTAAAGAGACTCTAGTAAAGAGTAAATAAAACGTGTTGAATATCAATGTCGCCATTTGCTGAGATTTTTTTTTACTCTCAATATTCCGGCAGTAATAGTTATAATAGCTACTTGTTGGTAAGATATTATGCCATATTGATTATTTAGTGCGAATGAGTAATCTATAATTTTAGTTTCTAAAAGTAAAAGGTGTTATTATTTTAATTTCTAATCGATTAAAAAATTAAAATTAATATCAAATCATTAAAATATCATTCAATTTAGTGTCATCTATTATAACGGTTATGAATTACTTTGATAGTAAATTGTATTTTTTTTTAGAGATTTTTATGATAGTAAATCATATATTTCAATTATTATTTTGATGATTTAATAACTAATTTAAATTTATACTTGAGTTATAAACACACAAAAATAATTGATAAAAATTTAAAGATATTTAAGTTGAAATGATCTAAACTCACGATGTTGTAGATGAATAATGAATTTATCATGTGAACTTTACTCATTGAGTAGGTGAGAGTTAGAAACAGAAGAATGAATCAACGAGGGAGAAGAGAAATCGAATCACGTATAAAATTTGGTTTGGCAGCTGATTTGTCCTTTTTTTTTCCCTCCGAAAGTTTGCTTTTCCACACACATTAATACACCATGATGCAAATACTACCTTCTTCCTTTTTCTTTTTTATAAGTTTCGGTTGTTTTTTTCATTTTTATTAAAAAAATTAATAATGTAGTTAATATGTTTTTGTATGTTTACATTTTTTGTAAATAATATTTATATTAAATGTATTAAATTTAACTTTTCATATAAAAAAAATTAATAGTATCAATAAACTATGTATGAAGAAAAAATAATAAATATATTTAATAAATTGAAATAGTATTTATATTTTAGAGACAATTATTTTTTTTACGAAGTGTTTAGAGTTAGAGACAAAAGTAGTATATTGCAACAATTTGCCTTTATCTTTCTTATATCTACTATACTTTTCTTTGAAAGATTATTATTGGAGGTAAGAGTTAATTAAATTTAAATATAAGAGTTAGTTAGAGCTGATTTGCAAGAAGAGTATGAAAAAAATATAAAATTTACATCTTCAAGAAGGTGTTGAAGATTTATTTGAAGTTTCGACATTTAAATAAACAAATAAAAAAAGAACAAAATTGTTTTCAATATAACAAAAATAAAGAAGATAGTTCTATATATACAAGGAATTATGATTCTTTCAATTATATAATGTCAATGATTGTAAACAAATCATAGGTATTCATGGCGATTTAAATAAATCTTCTTTAGTAAAAGCTATCCGGAAAACGTTAAAAGACTACCGTTTCAAAAAACAATAATTTTGAATTAAGATTTCTTGAGAAGAACAAGAAAGATAAAAAATAATGATTCTAAAAAATATCAAAGCAAAAAAAAAATCTATCAAAATCAATTTTGTCTAAAGCAAAGAAAAATTCTTTCATAAAAATTGGTGATATTCTTCCTTTTGAAAAAGCTAAATAGACGTTTTAGCTTTTATCTATAAAAATAATTGATGGTTTAACATAAAATTCATATTTTTCAATTTATGTAATTCAGACTTTTCATATTTTTTCAAGTGGTGGATTTTCGGCATTTCTTATGCTTTTCATGTTGGGTATAGGGCTCCCTTGTGGAAATATGCCCAAATATTGTAGTCCATGTGTCTCACTTATTTAAGTGGAGAGTGGTCTAATTAGGGTCGTAAGAGAGACTATTTTGAGAGAAAAGACAGCCACCAAAAGAGAAAAGAGAAGAGTAAACCCTATTCCCGATTTTGTTAAATCAGTCTCAGAAAAACATGGATTGCGCATTCGTTAACCGTTGGATCGGGCTGAAATTTGGACAGTAGGTTCACAACATTCAGGGCTTCGTTTTCAACGGTCGGATCGGTGAAACGACGTCTGAAGAGGGAGAAATCAGGCTCGCACAGTAGCAGGTTTTTAGATGTTTTACTTCTTCTTGCTTTTCATTTGTAAGCTTTAGTGCTTTGTTATTTTGGTTGGTTGTAGGCACACTTTGTGCATCTTTTTTGAGACTCTCTTGTACCCTTATTTGATTATAGTGGAGTTATTTCTTTGTTCTGGACGACCCGTGGTTTTTACCTTTGCATTGAGGGGTTTTCCACGTTAAAATATCGGTGTTCTCTGCGCTCTTTTATTTTGATTAATTTGCTGCCATATATTTGTTGTTGCTATTCACGGGTTCGTTGTGGAAATTTTATATGTGCTGCGTATTACTTATTATCGTGTTTCTGTGTTTATTCCCCATCACTTCATTCAAATTATCTTTAACCCATGTCATTTTTTTTTCAGTATTTCTTTTTTGAATTTTTTAAGCTAAAAGTATAATAAACACATTTCAGCTCGAGAGTGATATACGATGTAAAAATTAATAGTTAAATATAAAAGTTAGATAGAGTTAGTTTTTAGGTGGTAAGTTTGTTAAGTTGATCTGCAATATCTCTATATATAGAACATTAAAATACTTCTACAATTACTTAATTAAATTTCAAATAATAATTTAGTGTTTAACTTTTTCTTTTTGCTTGTTTAATCTTTTATGTTTATATATTTTCTTATCTTCAGAAATCAGACGTTCTTCAATTTTTGTCTTCCAATGTAGTTTAGAGTGTGATGTCAACATATGATAAAAATTATTATCCTCACCGATATTAAATATAAAAGAAATTTAAATTAATAAAAATTGTATATGATTCTCAATTAAAATAGGTAGCATAAGCAAGCCTCAAAAATAAAATAAATAGTAGAGACCGATAAATGGTATCACTCATTTTTTTTGTCAATAAAAAATACTATAATCACTACTAGAATCTCATATATAATTGCAAATTCTGAATTTAAATTTACAATATAACGTTCAATATAGCAATTTCACCATTGAACTATGACATTTGCCCCATTTTAAATAGGTAAATTAGTAAATATTTTATTAAAAGCATCTAATATTTAATACTTAAGATATTGTCCGCATTAAGCTTCAAGCTTAATTGGTCCTAGTTCATATATATATTTAACATGTAGGCGTGGTGATGGTGATTTTATATGTTGATTCCACGAGGCCATCTTTTCACTTGTTCCTATTTAATATTTAATTGTACCTGCACCTCCTTATATTGTATAATATTTTAAAAAAATTGGTATTACTTTTGTCTGTGTGGGCATGTGGCTATAACTAGAGAGGGGGTTGGAACAGGGGCATTAAGAATTTAAAGGGTGGCTGCAGAGATTAAAAATATCATAGAAAGTACATTTTCATATCACTCAAAGGAACAGAAAAATATCTTAAAAACAACATTACCTAAAGCTTAATTCCAAAAAAAGTACTGAGTCAAAAACAAAAAAAATTAAAAAATAATACAATACTATCAACAATATTCACATGGAAAAATTGGGATGCAGACCTTGCCAATTAAAACAATATTCACGTTGAGATACATAATATATATTTATAATGAACTATGAAGTCACTGATTATGTAGCCTATATATGTTATGCGCACAAAAGTACAGAGACTTGTTATATAACACACATATATACATATCAATTTTGTCCAGAAATATATTAGCTTACTTTTTTTGTTTATTAAAAAATATTCAAATAAGTTGAGTTATGGAATGTATTTGTTAAATGTGATTCAACTCTCAATTATATGAGTGTGAGTTAACTCTTTATTAACATAATCAATATTTATTGGCTAAAGTTAGTTTCCTGATTTGGACAATATCTACACCCATATATATATATATATATAATACATAGTAATTATTAACATGTATTTAAAAGAAAACTTAAATATGAGTATAGCTGATTTTCATTTAGATTTTAATTCTGGTAAGATATATATTTTTATTTATACTCTTTAAAAAAAGTTATACATTTTTTATAATAAAAAAGACTGATGTGACTAATTTTTGTTAACATGACACTAGCCGATTGTGTTAAAGGATTTTTTATTATTAAAATTATATAAATAAGTATAAAATGCTAAATTTTATCAAAAAGACATAAATTCATTCCAAACTTAGCAACTCATCCCACAAACTCATACATTCATCCAAAAATACCCAGAAATTTATCTTTGAAAACAAAAACAATAACAATCTGCTCCTGATTTTATTTTAGCTCTTTACTCTCTACTATCCAAACAAAATGAAGAACAATTGAAAATCCCAAGCTCATACTCCTCTCACAAATAACTCCAACAGGGTCCTTTCTCTCTATTTTTCTTTTTCTCTCATCACAAAAAAAAAAAAAAAAATACAAACAAACATGTCTCTATTTTTTCCTTTTCATTTTCCGATGCGTTAACAAATCTCGATTCCCTTTATTTTTCCTTCAATTTCTCATCTATCTCTCCAATCATTATAACCTTAGTTAGATATTGATTTTGTCTTTGGATCGACCTATTTTGTCCTTATCGATTCATTCACATTGTTGGATTGTAGGGTTTCCGCCGTGGATCTTTTCCATATGTGTTGCCAATAGGGATGTTAGAAAAAGCGATTAATTTTGTGGCTATGATGCCAACTTTAAGCATAAATCTTAGCTGCTTATTATTTATATTAGATCCTTCAATTTTTCGTATTGTTTCATTGGACTCGATGTTTAACCCGTTTGATTTTGACGTGTTCGTTCAAATAAGTTGTTAAATTTTGCTACCCACATCTCCTTTTTTGTTAACCATATCCTTCAAAAAAAATTTAAAAACAAAATACTCAAAATACCCTTGCTTATTTATTACATTCTTTAAACCATAACTTATCTTTCTATCTTCATCTTCAATCCTATCCTCTCTTTCTATTTTCATCTTCTACCTCACACTCATATTCATCATTTTCTTTCACACCCCCTTATCATTGTTCCTCCGTTTTCAACATCTTCAATAATTTTCATTGGCTCCTATTTACATCAGGTTTGCATCATTTTGTTCTTCTTCCTTGTTTATTTACAACATTTAGTTAGGGTTATGTGATTGAAATTGATTTTGGTTACGCAAATTGGCCAGAAACATATGTGAACTGAGTTTGCTTACGTGAATAGAGTTTGCATACGTGAACTCAGTCTGCACAGAAACATACGTGAACTGAGTTTGCGTACATGAACTCAGTCTACCCAGAAACATACGTGAATTGAGTTTGTGTACGTGAACTTAGTTTGCTTAGAACCTACATGAACTCAGTTCACGTACATGAACTCAACCTATCTAGAAACATACGTGAAGTTCACGTACGTGAACTCGGTCTGCGCAGAAACTTACGTGAACTGAGCTTACGTACGCAAACTAAGTTTACGTATGTTTTTAGGCAGACTGAGTTCACGTATGTTTTTGGACAGGCTGAATTCACGTACGTGAACTGAACTGAGTTCACGTAGGTCCTAGGAAAACTGAGTTCCCGTATGTTTCTGGGCAGACTCAGTTTGCTTAACCAAAATCAGTTTGAATCACATAACCCTAACTAAATATTTGTAAAAAAACAAGAACAAGAACAGGATGATGCAAATATGATGTAAATGGGAGCCAATGAAGATGATTGAAGATTTTGAAATTGTTGAAAATGGAGGAAGAAGGATAAGGGGGTGTGAGAGAAAATGATGAATATGAGTGTGAGGTAGAAGATGAAGATAGAAAGAGATGTTAGAGTTGAAGATTAAGATAGAAAAAGAGGTTAGAGTTGAAGATAAAGATAGAAAGAGAGGCTATGGTTTAAAGAATGTAATACATAAATAAGAGTATTTTATTTTTATTTTTTAAATTTGAAGGGTGTGGTTAATAAAAAGGGGGGATGTAGTTAGCAAAATCGTAATTTGTTTGGGGTTTAAGATCTCGGTTGGAATCATTGTAATTGTCCCAAACTTGATGAAGAAATCGGGAATTTGAAGTAGGGAATTTTGGATGGGATGAGTTTATGGATTTCTAACTTAATTTTTTTATTATTTTATTTTCATTTATATAATTTTAATAATAAAAATATATATAGTCAATGTCATTAACACACTCAACAAGTATAACGTCAGTAAAAATTAGTTAAGTCAAGGTTTTTTATTTTAAAAAATATATAAATGATATTTTTGAAATTTGCAGGATTATAAATAAATAAAAAATTTACATGAACTAAAATTAAAATAAATTATACTTGTTATGACCAAAAACATATTTAATTCTTCAAGGAATTTATCAATCTTATCCTTTTATTAAAAACTACCTTGATTTTATTATTTTTACACGTACATAAACTGCATTTTTTTCTTCATTTCACACTTTATTATATAGAAATGTAATCCATTTTGGTACAAATCAAGGACGTTGTCGTACACGTTGTTTTGGTATATGATGTTAACTAAGATGTTAATATTGTTATGTCAATGGTGTGGTGACTGACTTGGTCGATGAGGTGTCCCAGACTATATGTCATAATGTGGTGACTAAAATAACATTTAGACCAAATTTTTCTTTCATAAGATAAAAATTTGACTTTTGCCAAGGGAGCCTATTGTCCTTTTAGCTGCTGTTATGTTGGGCTATTCTTGTGTACACTTTGAATTTGAAAGCGAAGTTGTTGCCGATGCTATTAACAATTCAAGACATTTGCTCGTAGTTTAGTTAGAATCCTGAGACTTATCATTTCGTTACTCATTGTATTTCGTCTCTTGAAGAAATGAAACAATCATATTTTGCTCAAAAAAAATGTAATCCATTTTAAATTATACAATAAGTATTTTTTTTATAAATTTTAATTTTATATACCGTCAATAAATTATAATCAACAATATGCATGATTTTAGGAGTAGTTAGAACTAACTAAATAAAAGTAAAGACTTATTTTAGTCCCTGTGAAAAATCATACGACCTAATTTAGTCTCTGAAAAAATAAAAACAACTTTAAGTTCTTGAAAAATTAAACAAGGACAACTTAGTCCCTACCTTTTTTACAATTTGTTTGGTTGATGAAGGAAATATGGAGGAAAAAAAATAAAATGAAAAGAAGAGAAGAGAAAAAGAATAGAAAAATAAATTAATTATTTAGTAGTTTGGTATAAGAGAAAATGAACAAAATCATGTGTCTTTATAAAATGATATAAATGTAAAAAAAAGAGAATAAATATACAAAAATAAATTTCGTAACGATAGAGGAAAATATTTCAATTTAATAAAATATAAATATTATATTTTAATTCTCTTTAAATTTTCTAACTTTTTTGTTAATTTTTAATTTAATTGTGTTTAATTTTTGCTTAAAAATACTTATGTCATTTTGAAAATATACACATGTTTCTTTTCATTTTCTCTTAGAGTTTAATTATGTATTGATAGTGTAAATTTATTTTACAATGTCATCCAATAAGAGTGAACATTTTTTACAAATCAACATAATACATTTTAATTGAATTAAAATTAAAAAACCTAAAACTAATCATAAATGGATAACTAACCCAATATTTTGTTTTAATTTTAGTTTTAATTCTATTGAAATATTTTAAGGATTTTTTTTTTTACAGATTAAAAAAAAGTGATTTCAATGTTGAATAATTTAGTGATTAGAGATTTTAAAAAAGTTGAATCTATTTTGTTTTTGTTAGGTGTAATGAATGATGGAGCTAAATATCACTAGAACGGGGGTTGAATAGAAATTTTGGCGTTTAAAAATGTTTTAAATAGTTTTTGAATTGTTGTCCTATCTGAGAGGATGCGAACTTGAGGACAGAAATTTAAACCTTTAAATAAGAACAAAATAAATGCAAGGAGAGTATAAAGAGAGTGACACACAACTTTTATACTGGTTCACCTAAAAATGGTTACGTCCAGTCCTCACACTCTTGTGAGATTTCACTAAAAATCAATCAGATCAACCTCTCGCAGAGGATGATTACACTTGTGTATTCTTAATCTTCACCAAGCTTACAACCTTGTTCCTCACAAGTTTCAAATATTTTCAAGTACAACTTACTTGATAATTACAGAGTGATGAGTATGATTTCTTTCTCTTTACTTAAACACTTTCTAAAAGGATATATCAAAGATCTAGTGTATGATTGTAGAAAGTATAAAGAGGATGAATATTGCTTATGATAAACTTAAGATTCTTGATCTTTTCTGCAATATTGTTGTGTGTATAATGACGGAGAGCTTGCTGCCTTTTATAGAGTCCTTGTACAACTCTTCCATGTGTTAAACACTTTATGACCGTTGGGGAGGTTTCATCAAAGAGTCCAATGGTCTTTGAGCTTAAATTACAAAAACTGTCATCCAGCTGTCTTGAACAGTTCCAGTCCATCCTCAGCCTTGGTCATTTGTAGCCTTTTTCCTTTTTCTTTCTCCAAGACATGAAAAGGCTATTTCTTTGACTATGTGAGCTACATCCGTCTGAATTTGTGAAACACTAGGTTGAATTCAAGTTTTGGAGAATGATGTGACAAATTGTTCAACCTTTTACCTAGTACAGCCTATCCTCGTACTAGTCCAAATGAGCTTTCCGACCTCTTTAGATAATATGCTTTATTTGGTCATTCTTGGTTAGAGTCTTGACTTCTCTACATGACTAAAAATCATGGTTACGTTGCTGGATGAGTATTATGTATTTAAGAGGCCATCGTCTCACAGATTCAATCCATCCTCTAGCTTGCAAATATGATGGTTTTGAGTCATATGTTCATCCTTTTAGTCTTTATGATTAATAACATGTTTCCTACCATAAATCCACTCAAGAGCACAAATTAGTCATTAATCACAATCATAATCTCTTAAGTTATTTTGTTATCATTAAAATCATTTGAGAGAGATTTTGTCTCAACAATCTCCCCCTTTCTGATGATGACAAAATTCTTTAGATTATGATTTTAAATATGAAA
Source organism: Cicer chorassanicum (assembly GCA_037974735.1). Taxonomy (NCBI): domain Eukaryota; kingdom Viridiplantae; phylum Streptophyta; class Magnoliopsida; order Fabales; family Fabaceae; genus Cicer; species Cicer chorassanicum. Next base: position 32,156,437 of record JBBPBP010009779.1, read on the forward strand.
ACATGATGAGATTAAATGTTTATGCGCCCCCTAAATCAAGTGAGTAATCTTTTTAAAAAAATTTAACAAGCATTACTCCCCCTGAATGTATGCCAGAAATATGAAGCATAGATAGTAAAGGAAAACCATAATGATATTTCAAGATAATATTACAATGGCATTAACATAGTCATTTCAAACATCATAATCAAAACATCATAATCTTTCTCCCCATGAATTTGGCAGCAGCAAAAGATAGGAGTCATAAAGCTATTATGGGGAGGATGGTTCATCAGAGGAGGATGAGGGAGAATCAGCAGTAGGGAGCTCAGGAGGATGATCTCCAGGAGCGATGGTATTGACCAAGTGCTTGGTGACCCATTCAAGAATGAGGCCAAACTGTGTCATCGTGCGTATGATCTTCTTTTAATCATTTCTGATTGTTTTCAAAAGTCTCATCTGGGTACACTGTTTCCTATCTTCAGTCCGTGTTCCAGTGTTAGAATCCTTTGGTTGATCATTTACTCTGGAGCTTTTGTTCTAAGAGCTTCCAGCTTTTTCTTTGGACGAATTATCATTGGAAGTAACCAAAAAGGAATCTAGGGAACCGAATAAACCTGTGACCAGGGGAGAGGTTGAGATAGTGCTTCAATGGAAGCAACAGGTATTTGTGAAGATGGAGCAGAAGCAGAAGGAGTTGAAGTTGGTAGAGGTACAACAGAGTCTTGCAAATCAGGAGAAGGAATGTCAAGCATTGACTCAGGTGAAAAATGATGATAAGTCAGATTAAGGTCAAAGTATAACTCTTCATCGTCCTCCATGAGTGGAGGAGGAACATTCTCAAGTGCATCCTCATGAGGAGGAGCTTCTTCAGATGGAGCAGTAAGAGAGTGCAGCAGAGGCAATTGTGGTGGTGAAGGAGCAATGGGGTTATGAGGTGGAGATGGAGTTGGTTCAGATTCCACAATGGGCTCCTGAAGGATTGGAGTGGGAGTATCCTTAGATGGAGGTTGATCTGATGGTTGGTTTGGTGGAGAAGCAGTAGAGGATGAGCTTCGAGTTTTTCTTTTCTTTGAGGAGGGAGAAGCAGGATGTGTTGTAGATGGCTGAAGACGCATTTGCTTGACATTCTTCATAGAGAATGTATTGTTGAAGTGGAGAGAGGGTTCATCATCCAATGGAAGCTTAAAAAATTTAAATATCTTAGTCAAGATCATACCATATGGTGCTGACCGGCCTAGCACAACAGCATTCAACATAAAATTGAAAATGATATTTCCAAGATGAAGGGATGTTCCAGTTATCAGGTGATGGATGAGAAGGACATCCAATTCAGTCACCTTCTCAAAACTTCCTGCTTTGGGCACGATGGAGTGCACACATATACTATGTAGGATGCGGCATAATGGGAGGAGGTTGGAAGCTATGTGTGGTTTAGATGGTGAAATGAAGATGTTGTTCAAAACAGAGGTGCGAGTGATCTGGCACTGAGAATACCAGTTTTTAGAAAAGTAGTAAGCGCATTCATCACGAATATCAAGTATTTGACACAAGGAGGTTGGAGTGATTTCCGTGAGGACACCTTTGAGGACGATGCTGAATCCAGAAATCCCTTTTGAGCTGTTGGAGGCAGCATAAAATGCCCTAACTAATCGTGGATATTGGGGCTCATTGATCCTAAGAAAAGAGGTCCAGCCCAGTTGGTCAAATATATCTTCTACATTAAAACCTCCTTCCTTTAAATCAGCCAGATCAATAATTTTCCCGTTGACCACAAATTTGTTTAGCCATTTGGATATGTAATTTGTTTCCTGATCAACAGAATCAAAAAGGGAGTTTTTTTTCTAGATTTTTGTGAGGGAGAGGACTTTGATTTTTTTGAAGAGGGTTTGGATTTTTTTGAAGTAGAGGCTTTCGTAGGAGTTTTGATTGGGGGTGAACGAGGGGTTGGCTCAGTGGATAGTGTTTGTTTTGAATCGTCTGATTCAACCAGATGGATGGTTCAGTCTTGAATGACGGGTTTTCTTGATGATAGAACTCCAGAAAGAATTCTGGAGGATCTTCTCGTTGGAGCAGAGGATGTGGTGGAGGATGAAGGTTTGGATGGTTTTGGTGAAATGCAAAGGGAAGAGGTAGTAGCAGATGGTTCAACAGTAGATATGGATTCTTGATTTAGAGTGGTGTTGGAGGTGTCTTCCTCATATTGATTCGACTCCGTACTGGAGTAGTGATCTTCAACATCTTCATAGTCTTGAGAGATGATTTTGCGTTTTGCAGCAAACTTAGTTCGAGCCATAATTTTTGATAGAATATTTTTTAAAAATATTCTAGGTTGAGAGTTAGATGAAGTGAGACGATGAACAATGATGAGAGTGAGTGTTAAGTAAGGAGGATGCTGATGGAAGATGGAAGGTGGAAGATAGTAATCGTTGGGGAGAGGAACGTTTGATGAAGTCATTTCCTAGGAGGATGACTGATGATTGATGAGATAGGAGGCGTGCAGGTAGGCGTGTGAGGCACGCGTGTTGGGAAACGGCAGTTACCGCTGTAGCATTTAATGCTCGTGTGGAACACAGGGACGACGCCACATGGACGGCCAATGGGAAGGCAAGCACGTGCACGCAAGGTCTGATGTGATTAATGGCAGATACACCAAAATGGACTCTGTGTCCTCTGGTTTCTTGCCATCCTCTAAACGTTAGACTCCCTTTTAGAGATCAGATTTGATCATTCAGTAGGTTAAAAAAAATTAAACAAACAAATAAGAGACACGCAGCAATGTACAATGGATAAAACACTTAATCAAATAATTTTTGAAAAATTAATGATGGAGAGTTTTTCCAAGATATCTTTGAACCTATCCTCCTGAAGAGGTTTGGTGAAAATATCTGCTAGTTGATTTTCAAGATCAATGAAAATCAATTCTATATCTCCTTTTTGAACATGATCTCGTATAAAATGATGTTTAATTTCTATATGCTTAGATCTAGAATGTTGTATGGGGTTTTTTGAAAGATTATTGGCACTAGTATTGTCACAGAGGATGAGAATTTTTGTGTACCTTAGTGACTAATCTTCAAGTTGATTTCTTACCCATAGAGTTTGAGAGCAACATTGAGCAGCTGATACATATTCAGCCTCCGTAGTTGAAAGGGCAATGGTGGTTTGTTTCTTGCAAGACCAACTAATGAGAGAGTTTCCAAGAAATTGACAAGCTCCACTTGTACTCTTTCTTTCCACTTTGTCTCCAGCATAGTCAGCATCGCAGTATGCTGTGAGGTCAATGTCTTGACAATTTTTATACCATAAACCCAAATCTTATGAACCAACAAAATATCTCAAAATTCTTTTTACAGATGTGAGGTGTGATTCTTTTGGTGAGGATTGGAATCTGGCACATAGACCTACGGCAAATACTATGTCAGGTCGGCTTGCAGTTAAGTATAATAATGATCCAATCATTCCTCTGTACTTCTTTTCTGATATTGGAGTTCCTTCATCATCTCTGTGTAGCATGGAGGATGGGTGCATAGGAGTGTTAAGACAAAATCTCTAATTAATTATTTTGATGATAATTAAACAAAATGTTAATTAAGAATTATAATTATGATTCTAAGTGTTTTGATATTTAACTTATGTATTTGAGTGTGTTAAACAAGATAGGTACCAAGTAATTCAAATCAAATATCATTAAAATCAAAGCAAGCAAAAACAGCAGAGCAAAGATCAATCCTGCCAGACTTCTGCAAAACGAAGATTGATCTTCAGAATCAAGAATGATCCAGATTTCTGCAAAATGAAGATTGATCTTCAGATTCAAGAATGATCAATCCTGAGTTGAATATTGCAATTCAAAAGCTTTTTCAATCTTATATCTTCATCAAGAATAAAGTCAAGAAAAGCCTAAAACGAAATCAGCCCATAATTGGAAGAATCAAAGACAAGCCTCATGAAGGAATATAAGAAGCAAGATCATTCTTCATGTTGTACAAATGCAAGTACAAGTACAGGCTGTAAAAGTACATCACAGTTGTACTATCAAATCAAGACTGCACAAACTGACTCAAAAGCACACAAGCAACCTCTGCAAAACAGTACTGGATCGAGTACAAAGTCAGATCACACTTAACCAATCTGAGGATCGATCCTGAATTGCAAGAACGCTCCTGGATTCAGCTTCTTCACTCTTGCTTTTGGCCTGCTTCAATTTACTTATTGTCCTATGATAGCTGGCTTCATTTCAACGGCTATGTGAGCTGTCCTAGCCTCTATTGAAGATTATAAATGCAGCATCAAGATGAAGAATAAAACACAACTCAAAGTGCCAAGCAAAGCATCAATCTTACATTTGTATTTGAGCTCACTCAAAGCATCATTCTTTAGCTTGCAAATTTGTTTCTTTGTGTTGTGTTGCAATCAGTTACAATCTAGTCTTAAGTTTCAGAATCTATTTCTCAAACAAGAGTTGAGTAAATGTTCAGATTCTAAACATTTTTATCATCATTATTTTGTAACTCAAAGCTAGTGTATCATCATAGCTTGAGAGGTGTGTAGAAATCCTTTTATGTTGTAAAAGGTAATTTGTAAAATCCTTACTGGAATAGGCTAAGGTAAAACTGGAAATCCTTTCAAAGATAGAAAGGTGGAAGTTGTGTTAAGATCAAGATTGATCTACGAAAGTTGTGTAACAACCAAGATCAATCTTGCCTTGAGCACTTAGTGGAAAAACTCATATTTTGTGAGGACTGGACGTAGCCCAAGTTGGGTGAACCAGGATATATGCTTGAGTAATATCTCTATCTCTATCCTAATTTACTACTTGCTTTGCAATCAGTTTTTTCATTGATAAAATCAATATTGCTGTTTTTACACTAACCAAGATCGTTCTTCGTATTACCAAGATCAATCTTGAGTAAATTTTTAGTTTCAAAACAGGAAATTTTTAAAAGGGGCAATTATAATTCAAACCCCCCCTTTCTTATAATTGATATTGTTACTTCAATTGGCATCAGAGCCAGTCTCTAAAAAATTAAAACACTCAAAAAGTGTTAGAGCAAAAGATTCAGGAAGACAATGTCAAAAGTCAAATATATTGCTGAAGGAGGGTCTTCAAACAGACCACCATACTTTGATGGATCAGATTATTACTTCTGGAAAGGCAAAATGCAATTGTTCCTAAAGTCACAAGACACTGGTATGTGGAGAATCATCACAGATGGAGACTTCATACCAAGCGTGGATCAAAACGACCCAACATCGGCTGAAAAGAAAGAAGCCGAATGAACAACAAATGAAAAATCTAAGGTACTACTAAACTCAAAAGCTCAATTATTTTTATCATGTGCTTTAAGCAAGGAAGAAAGTGAAAGAGTAGATGAATGCGACACGGACAAAAAAGTTTGGGACACTTTGCAAACTCATCATGAAGGAACAAGTCATGTTAAGGAAACAAGAATCGATATTGGTAATCGAAAATTTAAATTGTTTGAAATGAATGATGGAGAAACAATTGATGAAATGTATTCAAGATTCACAACCATAGTAAATGAAATGCGTTCACTTGGCAAAGCTTATTCAGTTCAAGACAGGGTACAAAAAATTATTAGATGTCTTCCAATCATGTGGAGACCAATGGTGACAGCCATAAGCCAAGCAAAGAATCTTGAAGTTCTGGGACTGGAAGAACTGATTGGTACACTGAGGGCGCATGAGGTACTGTTGCTGGAAGATAAACCAATAAAGAAAGGCAAAGTAATAGCCTTAAAAGCATCTCAAAGCTTACCAAGTGTTCAACAAATAATTGAAAAAAGTGACTCAGAAGATGGTCAAGAAGATGCTGATGAAGAGATTGCTCTTCTCACAAGAAAGATACAAAGAATGATGAGGAGAAGAGATTAGATCAAAAGAGGATCCCCAGACAAAAAGGAGTTCAAAGCTGAAGTAGATAAAAGCAAAATCACTTGCTTTGGATGCAACAAGCAAGGACATTACAAAACTAAACGTCCATTAAAAAAGAAGGTGCCAAAGAAATTCCCGTTCAAGAAAAAATCAATGATGGCAACCTGGGATGACTCTAATGAATTAGACATGGAAGAACCAGAAGAAGCAAACATGTGCTTAATGGCCAACAATGAAGATACTGATGTAATAGATTCTGAACCATGTCTTGTATGCAAACAAATGGAAATCGAATTTGATAATTTGCTAAATGATTCAAACTTTCTCATTCAAAAATGTAGTTCTTTTAAAGAAAAATTTCATAAAGAAAAAGAAGAAAAAGAGAAGGTACAGGTTATGAATGATGAACTCAAGGAAATCATTCAAAACTTAAAAAAATCTCAATTCAAAAATTCTGAATCTGAAGGTTCTGAAAACCAGGATCAATCTTCGTCTCAAACGAAGAACGATCTTCTCAAGGCTGAAATTGAAATTCTTAAAAATGATTTAATGATTTTCATTCAAGCTACTGAGACATTTCAGAAAATCATGGGATCTCAAATAGGGATATTTGATAAAGCTGGGATTGGTTTTGATAAAACTCAAAAAACAAAAATGTATGAAAATTTCTTTGTTCCTGAAAGAAAATAGGGAAATTGCAAAATCAAATGTTCATACTGTAACAAAATTGGACACTTGGAATTTGCATGCTATTTTAAAAAAAGAGATGAAAAAATTAGGAACAAAAAGAATTTTAAAAAAGAAGAACAGTTAAGAGCAAAGACAAATTTTTCTCAAAATCTGAAAAAACAGGATCAATCTTCGAATGTTATCAAAAACGAAGATCAATTTGAAGTTTTATCAAAATCTGCTGAAACTCGTTTTTTTAAATCCTTTCAAAAACAACCAACTGATCACCCTTCCTGGTCCAAGATAAGTCACTCTAAGACTACTTTAAACACCAAGAAAGAATCAGTTTTCGCAACTAACTCCTCAGGACCCAAAATAAAGTGGGTACCTAAAATTGATACAAAACATCATGCAGGATGGATGTCAAGATGTCAAGAAAAGGCCATGGTTTTTGGACAGTGGCTGTTCAAGGCATATGACAGGTGACAAGAACTGTTTCATGTCATTCATCAAAAAAGATGGAGGATCCGTAACCTTTGGAAACAATGATCAAGCCAAAATCAAAGGAAATGGAACCATAGGTAAAATAAATTCTGCCAAAATCAATGATGTTCAATATGTTGAAGGATTAAAACACAACCTTCTCAGCATTAGTCAACTCTGTGATAATGGCTTTGAAGTTGTTTTTAAACCCAACATATGTGAAGTGAGAATGGCAGCTTCTGGAGAAATCATTTTTTCTGCATCCAGAAAGAAAAATCTTTACATTTTATACATTGAAGAACTACCAGTTAAGACAAATGGATATGGCATAAAAGAACTGGACATATAAGTATGAAAACAATTTCAAATATGTCAAAATTAGATCTTGTTAGAGGACCTCCAAAAATCAGTTTTGAAAAAGATAAAGTTTGTGAAGCATGTGCAAAAGGAAAACAAGTCAAGAGTAGTTTTCATTCAAAAGAATTTATATCAACTACAAAACCCCTTGAATTACTTCACATTGATCTTTTTGGTCCCATCAAAACCACTAGCTTAGGAGGAATAAATATGGATTTGTAATTGTTGATGATTTTTCTAGATACACATGGGTGTTATTTTTAAAACAAAAAGATGATGCATTTGATGCCTTCAAAATTTTTTGTAAAAAGGTTCAAAATGAAAAAGAATAAAAAATAATCACTGTAAGGAGTGATCATGGAGGTGAATTTATAAATGCATCTTTCAAAACATTTTTTTGAAGAACTTGGCATCTCTCACAATTTATCTTGTGCAAGAACCCCTCAACAAAATGGGGTTGTTGAATGAAAAAATAGAACATTACAAGAGATGGCAAGAACGATCTTGGAAGAATCCAATGTGGAAAAATATTTTTGGGTTGAAGTCATAAACACCTCTTGTTACATTTTGAATCGTGTTTCTATTAGAAAAATTATAAATAAAACACCATATGAAATCTGAAAAAATAGAAAGCCAAACATTTCATATTTTCATATCTTTGGTTGTTATTGCTACATTTCAAATAATAAAGATAACTTGGGAAAATTTGATGCAAAATCAGACAAAGCCATATTTTTAGGATATTCAACGGAGTCTAAAGGATATCGTGTCTTTAATTTGAGAACTAAAATTGTTGAAATCAGCATGCATATATTATTTGATGAGTTTGATGATCTTGAGCTGGAAAAAAAAGATGAAGATGAGGAAGATCAATATGGGCCAACGCAGAAGATTGATCTTCAGGAAAAAGAGATTGATAAACAATCTCCATTTCAAACTCCTCCTAAAAGCTGGAGACTTGTGGATGATCATCCTCCAAATCAAATAATTGGGGATACAACTGATGACATTAGGACTAGAAGATCATTCAAAGACGATGCAAACAGCAACATGGCAATGATTTCCCAAGTTGAGCCAAAATCAATCAAAGAAGCAATACTGGATCAATCCTGGATTGATGCGACGAAAGAAGAACTGCTTCAGTTTGAGAAGAATGAAGTCTGGACTCTTGTTCCTGATCCACAAGATCAATCCATCATTGGAACACGATGGGTCTTCAGAAGCAAGCTTGATGAAGAAGGAAAAGTGGTAAGAAACAAAGCAAGGTTGGTTGCTCAAGGTTATAATCAACAAGAAGGAATAGATTATGATGAAACCTATGCACCAGTTGCAAGGTTAGAGGCCATTCGAATTCTTCTTGCATATGCATCATATAAAAACATCAAACTTTTTCAAATGGATGTTAAAAGTGCATTTTTAAATGGTTTTTTAAATGAACAAGTTTATGTTCGTCAACCTCCAGGTTTTGAGGATCAAAAGAAACCAAATCATGTTTTTAAACTCACAAAAGCCTTATATGGTTTAAAACAAGCTCCTAGAGCTTGGTATGAAAGATTAAGTTCATTTTTGATTAAAAATAACTTTTCTCGTGGAAACATTGACACAACACTTTTTAAGAAAACATGTAAAAATGATTTATTAATTGTTCAAGTGTATGTTGATGATATTATTTTTGGATCAACAAATGAAAAAATGTGTGAGGATTTTCAAATCTCATGCAAAGTGAATTTGAAATGAGCATGATGGGTGAGTTGAGATATTTTCTTGGTTTACAAATAAAACAATATAAAAATGGCATTTTCATTTGTCAAGAAAAATATATCAAAGATCTTTTAAAGAAATATAAAATGAATGAAGCCAAGATCATGACAACTCCCATGCATCCATCATCCTCATTAGATAAAGATGAAAAAGGACAATCAATTTCTGAAAAAGAATATCGAGGAATGATTGGTTCTTTACTTTATCTAACCGCAAGTAGGCCTGACATTGTTTTTGCAGTAGGCCTATGTGCTAGGTTTCAATCATCACCTAAAGAGTCTCATTTAACTGCAGTTAAACGAATATTTCGTTATCTAGTAGGTACTACTGATCTTGGCCTTTGGTACGGCAAAAGTTCTCATTTTGATTTTGTAGCTTACTGCGATGTCGACTATGCTGGTGACAAGATAGAAAGAAAAAGCACAAGTGGTGCGTGTCAATTCCTAGGAGAAGCATTAATCAGTTGGTCATGTAGGAAGCAAAACACGATCGCCCTATCAACAACTGAAGCCGAATATGTCTCAGCAGCAAACTGTTGCTCTCAAGTATTATGGATCAAAAATCAACTTGAAGACTATTCAGTAAGGTACTCTCATATCCCAATACACTATGATAATACCAGTGCCATTAATCTCTCAAAAAAATCCTATTCAACATTCAAGGTCAAAACATATTGAGATTAAGCACCATTTCATTAGGGATCATGTTAGTAAAAAAGAGGTTGAATTAATTTTTGTAGATACAAAAAATCAATTGGCTGACGGTTTTACTAAGCCTCTTGTTGAAGATAGCTTCAATTTAATCAAAGAACGTTTAAAAATTGTTAAAAATTCTGGACAAAATTGAAAAAATTGAAACAAGAACATTCTGGTCATAACGAAGATTGATCTTCGTTTTCCTCCTATTTGTCATAAAAGGCAAGAACAATCCTCGTTCCTCATCATTACTATCCTCTCTCTCATCTGAAAAGTTTAGCCCCCTTTTTTGAAAAAGGTAACGGCTCCAGACACACGCCCTCCCTGTTTCCTCCTTCCCAATGCAACTACCACCTCCCATCCAATCAACACGCGTGATACCATCTCATCTTCAATTGCAACAGATCAAATTGTGTTCTCTTTCTTAATTATTTTTTTTACAAAACAACAAAAACAATTTTTTTCTGATCATTCAACTTCCCTCTTCGTGTTCATCAACAAATTCAAATTTGTTTCCTTTCTCTCTTCCTAATCACAAATGGCACGAACCAAAACAACTGCTCACAAACGTCAAACATCATCTCCAACTCCCTCCCCATCACCATCCCCGTCCCCTGTCCGTTCACCCTCACCTCCACCCAGATCCACCCCTCCTCACTCTTCTTCCTCTAATAAAACATTCTCAGATTATTTCTCTTCCTCCCCTGAAGAAAGTACTCTTCCGCTCACTCTCGCCCCTCTATCCACTATCCTTCCTCCTCTATTTCAAGCTCCTCTTCCCTCTTTAAATCAGACTCCTCCCCATCCTAGCAAAATGCAGAAACCTACTTCAAGCTCATCTTCTTCAAAAAGACGCTCCATGCGCATTCTTGCTGGCATAGGTACTTCTAAACCTAAACAGATTGATACCACCATTTATATTGTGTCTGATGATGATGATATTGCAAACCCCCCACCTCAACAAACTCCAGTTGTTCCCTCTTCACGCTCATCCCCATCTAAATCATCCAAAACACCAAAAACCTCACACATTCCTCAACAACCATAAAAAGCTAAATCTGCCTCAAAATCTCCATCCAAAAAATCCAACCCCAAAACCAAACTCACTACTTCAAAACCAAAACACTCCAAATCTACTTCAATTGAAACTCTTTCAGATTTCTTGGCTTTCCAAAAACGAAAAAAATCCAAAATCATCTAAAAAGCAAAAATCCTAAGAATAACAATCTTCGATTCCTCAAGAACGATCCATTGTTCAGGATCAATCTGACAAACGATCTTCACCACAACAAACGGCTCAGGCTTGCTCTCCTCAGGATCGTTCCCCAAGCCCAAACCCTAAAGATTGTTCCCCAAGCCCAAACCCTCAGGATCGTTCCCCATGTCCTAACCCTGAAGATCGTTCCCCTCAGGATTGTTCCCCTCATCCAACTCCACAAAAAACACAAACCTCAAAATCTTCCAAACCCTCGTCTGTCAAAATTCGTATTCCTCCATTAATCTCTGAAAAAATCCAGAAAGTTTTCTCTGAAAAATGGGCTCAACGCCCTATTGGAATTGGCCGTGTTTTTTATTTTAAAAATTTGCACCTTGAAGGCATTTCCATCCAAACCTACACAGATGTTCTTGGTTGGACTGATTTCCTTAAAATCTCTGACTGTTTTTATCCCGATGTCGTTCGTGCTTTCTATTGCAAGGTTGAGGTCTTTCCTGATAAATCCCTCATTGTGTCTAACCTAAAAGGAGTAGAAATTCGTCTTGACCCTATTGTGCTAGCTGACATCTTGCAACTGCCCACTGAAGGACTCACCATTTTTGGAAAGGATTGGTTCTCAGTTCTCAACCTCTCCAAAGAAGAGGTATTCCAAGAATTATTCATTGATGGCTCAACCAAAAACCTTTCTGCTGAGTTGAAACCATTACCAAAAGTTTTCAACAACATAAGTCAAAATTGTATCCTCCCTCACTGCGGCAGTCACGAGTTTGTATCTGATAATGATACTCTTATCATTTATCATCTTCTCCATGGAAAGAAGCTAAACCTTCCTTATTTAATAATCCAACATGTGATTGTTGTTGCTCAAAAGGATTATAAAAGGAACACTGTCCCTTACGGCATGGTTCTTTCAAAAATATTCTGTTATTTTCAAATACCACTATCCAGTGAATCATCCAAAACTAAGATCTCAAGATTCACATCGAAGAACATCTCACACATGAAACAACTGCCATCTCAATTTGTTTCTGTTCCTCCAGCCAAAAGAAAAAGAAGTGAAAGAATTCCACTTAATCTGGACTCTCCTGCTCCTCAAGATCGATCTTCCCCTTCTCCAAATCCTGAAGAACGATCTTCATTTTAGGGAGCCCCTACAAATGTGAATTCACCAGCTTCTCCAAATCAACCTATCCTCCAAGGAAGCTTTTGCCCTACTCTTCAACTTCAACAAATTTCCATCATGTCTCCTATTTTTGTTTCTCCTCAAAAAACGACTACATCATCCATCTTTAGAATAAGTCAATACCTGACTTTTCTTGATGACACTATTGGCCCTGCAATTCCACCTTCTTCCGCTCCATCATCGGTACCACACATCAGCACAAAATTTGCCTCACTGTCTACCTTCTGCACATCTGCTGCTCCATCACACAACACTCCTATTGCTGCTCAGCCACGTCCTTCAAAAAGGACAAAACTGGAAAAAGATTCGTCCAAGGCTTGCAGGGATATTCCAAAAATCTTTGCTACTCTCCAATCCATTGCTGCCAGGAAAGCACACCATGACAAAGAACACGCCATATTAAGGGATTGGATGACCACTCAACTTGCTCCAAAACTAGGAGTTGATCCACCTTTGCAGAATCCTGCTCCAGTGTTTCCAGAGATACCTCAGCCCTCCTTGTCTTCTTCATCAGAAGGGTCTTCACCCTCTTTAACACTTTAATTCTCTGTTTTCATTGTACTCTCCTATTCCTTTTTTCTATGACAAAGGGGGAGATGTAACTTTAGATTTTAATGATTGAATATCATGTTGAATTGTAGTTTTCATATCATGCTACTTGTATTTTTTGTTTTTGTTTGAACCATCCTTGTAATGATCTTCTTTTTGATATTAATGAAATCATTATTTGGTTCAATTTCGTAGCACATATTGAGGGGGAGTATTTTATTAAAAACTATCTGAATTATTATTTAGAATCAAAATTAAAAATCTAAATTAACTTGTTTGTCATCATCAAAAAAAGGGAGATTGTTAAGACAAAATCTCTAATTAATTGTTTTGATGATAATTAAACAAAATGTTAATTAAGAATTATAATTATGATTCTAAGTGTTTTGATATTTAACTTGTGTATTTGAGTGTGTTAAACAAGATAGGTACCAAGTTGATTTCTTACCCATAGAATTTGAGAGCAACATTGAGCAGCTGATACATATTCAGCCTCCGTAGTTGAAAGGGCAATGGTGGTTTGTTTCTTGCAAGACCAACTAATGAGAGAGTTTCCAAGAAATTGACAAGCTCCACTTGTACTCTTTCTTTCCACTTTGTCTCCAGCATAGTCAGCATCGCAGTATGCTATGAGGTCAATGTCTTGACAATTTTTTTACCATAAACCCAAATCTGATGAACCAACAAAATATCTCAAAATTCTTTTTACAGATGTGAGGTGTGATTCTTTTGGTGAGGATTGGAATCTGGCACATAGACCTACGGCAAATACTATGTCAGGTCGGCTTGCAGTTAAGTATAATAATGATCCAATCATTCCTCTGCACTCCTTTTCTGATATTGGAGTTTCTTCATCATCTCTGTGTAGCATGGAGGATGGGTGCATAGGAGTGTTAAGACAAAATCTCTAATTAGTTGTTTTGATGATAATTAAACAAAATGTTAATTAAGAATTATAATTATGATTCTAAGTGTTTTGATATTTAACTTATGTATTTGAGTGTGTTAAACAAGATAGGTACCAAGTAATTCAAATCAAATATCATTAAAATCAAAGCAAGCAAAAACAACAGAGCAAAGATCAATCCTGCCAGACTTCTGCAAAACGAAGATTGATCTTCAGAATCAAGAATGATCAATCCTGCCAGATTTCTGCAAAATGAAGATTGATCTTCAGATTCAAGAATGATCAATCCTGAGCTGAATATTGCAATTCAAAAGCTTTGTCAATCTTATATCTTCATCAAGAATAAAGTCAAGAAAAGCCTAAAACGAAATCAGCCCATAATTGGAAGAATCAAAGACAAGCCTCATGAAGGAATATAAGAAGCAAGATCATTCTTCATGTTGTACAAATGCAAGTACAAGTACAGGCTATAAAAGTACATCACAGTTGTACTATCAAATCAAGACTGCACAAACTGACTCAAAAGCACATAAGCAACCTCTGCAAAACAGTACTAGATCGAGTACAAAGTCAGATCACACTTAACCAATCTGAGGATCGATCCTGAACTGCAAGAACGCCCAAAAATATTTTTGAATGTTGGCTTCATTTAAAATAGTTCTAGCCATTTCTTGCAATGTTCCATTTTGTTGAGGAGTTCTTAGGCAAGAAAAATTATGAGAAATACCATTTTCATCAAAAAGATTTTTAAATGATTCATTTTCAAATTCACCTCCATGGTCACTTCTTACTGAGATAATTTTTTATCCTTTTTCATTTTGGATCTTTTTACAAAAATAATGAAAAGCCTCAAAGGTGTAATTTTTATGTTTTAAAAATAAGACCCATGTAAAACGTGAAAAGTCATCAACAATTACAAATCCGTATCTTTTTCCACTAAAGCTTGGAGTTTTGATAGGTCCAAAAAGGTCAATATGAAGAGCTCAGGAGGGTGATTTGTTGAAACAATATTTTTAGAGTGAAAGCTACTTTTAACTTGTTTTCCTTTGGCACAAGCTTCACATACTTTGTCTTTCTCAAAATCAATTTTTGGAAGACCATTAACTAATTCTAATTTAGACAACTTAGAAATAGTGTTTAAACTTGTATGACCACCTCGTTTGTGCCATATCCATTTATCCTTTTCAATGGATACAAAACAGGATTCAGTAGGCAAATCATCTAGATATAACTCATATAAATTCTTTTTTCTAAAACCGGAAAAGAAAACTCTACCCGAGAATGAGTGTTTAACCTCGCATAGATTGGGTTTAAAAATAACTTCAAATCCACTATCACATAGTTGACTAATACTGATCAAGTTATGTTTTAAACCATCTACATATTGTACATTTTCAATTTTGGCAGAATTTTTATTACCAATGATACCGATACCTTTTATTTGATCTTTCTCATTGTTTCCAAATGTGACCGATCCTCCATACTTTATTTCCAAGGAAATAAAGCAATGTCTATCTCCTGTCATATGCCTTGAGCAGCCACTGTCCAAGAACCATGGCTTTCTTTTGTTGATCAGAGGATGTACCTGTGTTTAAGTTTAATAGTGACTTAGGTACCCATATAGAATTGGGTCCTTGTTGGTTAGTTCTTCCTCTTGTGAGGAATTTTCTTTTATTATAACAAATAGAATCGTGATGCCCATGTTTACCACAGAATGAACATCCTTTCTTTATGTTGTCTGCCTTTTTCTTGGCATAACATCTTTTGAAAGTATGTCCAAGTTTTTTGCAAAAGGTGCATCTTGGCCTATCCTCTTGTTTCTTTGGAATGAAAAAATTTTCATAGAGTTTTTGTTTTTGAGAACTTTTAAATCCAATACCAGCTTTGTCAAAGATTCCAGATTGTGATCCCATTATCTTTTGAAAAGTATCAGTGGATTTAACAAAGTTGGTAAGATCATTTTTGAGTTCTTCAACCTCTATTTTCAAAATTTCCTTTTCTGCATCCTCTTCTGAAGGATGAGTTTTGACATTTCTTTTGTTTACAATAGATAGTTGCTTAGACAACTTCTCATGCGATAACTGCAAGTCTAGAATGGTTTGTTCATAATTTTTATTCTTAGCTTGAAGTTCCTCATTTAGCTTCTTTATTTCATAAAATTGGTTTTTAACCACGCCACATTTATGAGACAAAGTGTTTGAGTCATTTAAAAGATTGTCAAATTCTATTTCTAATTGTTCACAATTAGGATAAAGTTTAAATATGATTACCTTTTCAGTTTCTGATTTAGTCATGAGACAGAGGTTGGCCTCTTCTTCATTTTCTTAGAGGACACTCAGTTTTGTAGTGACCCACGTGATCATCATAGATTTGACACTCAGTTTTGTAGTCATGAGTCGTCACTGTCATCCCACGTGATCATCATAGATTTGTTTTTGTAGGGAAATCTTCTTGAGTTCTTTTTGTTTAGAGGACACTCAAATTTGTAGTGACCCAGCTTATTGCATCCAAAACAAGTAATCTGACTTTTGTCAGTTTTTTCTTATTGAGGAGATCTTTTGTCATGTCCTCTACGATTTATCATCCTCTGGATTCTTCTGAAAATTAGAGCGAGTTCATCCTTTTCCTTAGATAGAGGATACTCTAGGCTTTCCTTCTTTGTAGCTTCTTTAGTTCTCTTGGAGGATAAGCTTTCTATTTGACTTGATTTTAGAGCAATCATTTTTCCCTTTTTGTTTGGTTTGTCAGCCAGCAACAATGGTTCATGAGCTCTTAGAGTTCCAACCAGGTCCTCTAGTTTCATGTTGGCCAAGTCTCTTGCTTCTGTAATAGCAGTCACCATTGGTCTCCATTCTTTTGGTAAACTCCTTAAGATTTTTCTTATCCTCTCTTGAACAGAGTATACCTTTCCAAGAGATCTCAAGCTGTTTAGTATGATTGTCAACCTTGAGAACATTTCATCAATCGTTTCTTCCTCCTTCATTTCATAAAATTCCAATTCTCTCACTCCCATGTCAATCCTTGCTTCTTTTACGTGGCTTGATCCTTCATGATGAATCTTTATAGTGTCCCAAAGTTCCTTGGCATTTTTGCATTCTTCAACTCTATCGTATTCTTCCCTGCTCAAAGAACACGTTTGAAATAAATGAGCTTTAGAGTTTAAGAGTACCTTAGCATTTTCATCAGCCGTCCACTGTGCTTGAGGTTTCTCGTCGGAGGTTGCATCTACGTTCTTGGTTCTGATGAGATGATCCCCATTTTCAACAACATACCACATGTTGTTATCTTGTGATATGAGAAACAATCTCATCTTACCTTTCTAGTGGTAGTAATCTGTACCATCAAAATAGGGAGGTTTGCTGGAGGATCCTCCTTCAGGAACATACTTACCTTTTGACATTTTTTCTTTTGATCTTTTTCTCTTACACGGTTAGATGTAATATTTCTAGAGAACCTGGCTCTGATGTCAATTGATGGAGCTAAATATCACTAGAAGGGGGGTTGAATAGGGATTTTGGCGTTTAAAAATATTTTAAAGAGTTTTTGAATTGTTGTCCTCTCTGAGAGGATGCGAACTTGAGGACATAAATTTAAACCTTTAAATAAGAACAAAATAAATGCAAGGAGAGTATAAAGAGAGTGACACACAACTTTTATACTGGTTCACCCAAAGATGGCTACGTCCAGTCCTCACACCCTTGTGAGATTTCACTAAAAATCAATCAGATCAACCTCTCACAGAGGATGATTACACTTGTGTATTCTTAAGCTTCACCAAGCTTACAACCTTGTTCCTCACAAGTTTCAAATATTTTCAAGTACAACTTACTTGAAAATTACAGAGTGATGAGTATGATTTCTTTCTATTTACTTAAACACTTTCTAAAAGGATATATCAAAGATCTAGTGTATGATTGTAGAAAGTATAAACAGGATGAATATTGCTTATGATAAACTTAAGATTCTTGATCTTTTTCTGCAATATTGTTGTGTGTATAATGAAGGAGAGCCTGCTGCCTTTTATAGAGTCCTTGTACAGCTTTTCCATGTGTTAAACACTTTATGACCGTTGGGGAGGTTTCATCAAAGAGTCATATGGTCTTTGAGCTGAAATTACAAAAACTGCCATCCAGCTGTCTTGAACAATTCCATTCCATCCTCAGCCTTGGTCCTTTGTAGCCTTTTTCCTTTTTCTTTCTCCAAGACATGAAAAGGTTATTTATTTGACTATGTGAGCTACATCCATATGAATTTGTGTAATACTAGGTTGAATTCAACTTTTGGAGAATGAAGTGACAAATTGTCCAACCTTTTACCTAGTACAGCCTATCCTCGTACTAGTCCAAATGAGCTTTCCGACCTCTTTAGATAATATGCTTTATTTGGTCATTCTTGGTTAGAGTCTTGACTTCTCAACATGACTAAAAATCATGGTTACATTGCTGGATGAGTATTATGTATTTAAGAGGCCATCCTCTCACACATTCAATCCATCATCTAGCTTGCAAATATGATGGTTTTGAGTCATATGTTCATCCTTTTAGTCTTTATGATTAATAACATGTTTCCTACTATAAATCCACTCAAGAGCACAAATTAGTCATTAATCACAATCATAATCTCTTAAGTTATTTTGTTATCATTAAAATCATTTGAGAGAGATTTTGTCTCAACAATGAAAATCATTTTTTTTAAAACAACTATAGAAAATGGTTTTCTAGAGAAATTACTCAAACAGTTTCTCGTTTGAAACATTTTTTAGATATATTTTCATACTACCATTTTTTATAGTATATATATATATATAATAAAAACGGATGAAAACTCTTCAAGGTGATTTTTCACTAAGAAGCTATAACAAACGGGCTCAAAGTTGATGTGTTAAAATTGATTATTTTTATTGAATGACAGTGTAAAATGACTTTACACAGTCGACACATATAGATTAAACAATTTCTTTTACACTAAACTACTAAATAATCATATTATTTTCTAGAATTTTTCTCTTCTATTTGAAAGTATTGGAAAACACAAAATTGTATTGATCATTTTTAGAATCTTCTTTGTTAGTTTAAAATGGGTTCCTTATCAAAAGCTTATGTTTTGGTTAAGACACAATAGAAGATAAGACATAAATAATTCGAACACAAAAATAAAGAGATAATAATTTTTGTATTACTGGTTTACAACAATTGTTACATCTAATCATCCCCTTAAAGAGAGACTTGCAATTATATCAGTACAGTTGATGACTTAATACCAAATGGGTTAGAAGCTCTTAACCACCACTTCAAGCGATTTGTATTATTTTCCAAAACCTCTTTAGACTCCCTGTATCATAATGCCTCAACACTAGGCAACCAGAAGTACGGTCTCTGGATTCCTCAAGAATACTGGAAAAATCCTACTTCTTAAGTTAAGTTTGTACCTATCCAAATTCCAAGTATTGTTCTAATCGTCTATCTTGGCTACCACTAGAAAACCTTTAGTCATCTCAACAATCCTAGCAAAACACATTTTGTGTTGTCGAGGAACCAAATTTTCTCTAAGCCTCTCCAAACTAAGTAATGTTTGAAGCCTTTCCAGGCCAATCCTCTCTCAATAATAATGGCTTTGTATGTCAGGCATTGTTGAGAGTATCAAGTGCTTTTCTTTCTCTTCTGACCCCTTTAAATTAATTAAACGTTGTTGTCACTATTGGATCAATTACAACAATTTAAGTTTGTATCTGAATTAATACAAAGGTATTTTTTAGAATTCTAACTTTCATTAAGAGCGTATTATAATTTGAAATCCTATATCAATTTAAGTACCAAGTTCATTTAAAAATAGTTTGTGATTGAACTTGATTGACTTACATGGATATCTAATTACTTTCTTAAAAAAGGATATTACAATTTGATTTTCATGTTCAAGGTTTTTTATCAAAATGTTCTTTGAATTATGAACATGCCATATGATATAAATGTTTTGAGCACAATCTAAAATCATTTTCACTCATGATGCTCACACTAGACACAATCTCCAACTTTGTTCATTAGAATTTTGTTCTTTATATAATCTTGAGAATATGTTCATTGACAAAAAAAGTCATTGAGGATAAGCTTAGCCTGCTGCAATCATTTAAGTAGTTGTTTGACTTTACACCTTCTATTGTGTAAGCTTTCAGTCTATGTTGTAATTCTTTCTATAGGATTTGACATATGTCTTGATTCCCATGTTGTTGAGTCATATCATCTGATCACAGAGGAAGTGACGCTTCATTAGAAGGAACATATTACCACTGGTGATTAGTAGATTCTTCTTGAATGATCTCTTTTTGTTCTAGAGGAAATTGTGCGTTGTAAATCATTGTAAAAGATGTGACTTGAGCTTCATTGATCTTTGTTGATCTCTAGAGTCGGACGAATATAGACTAGAGGAATATGTTGCTCGTTGTCTTTTCATTTAACAATTGATCGCTTGATTTGTTTGTAAACAATTGATCAATTATGGTTCTTCTGTTCATCACTTGGTTTGGACTAGAGCCACTTGTTCTAACATTTCATATGTGATTTATCTTCATATTCAAATGATAAGTTTCACATAGTAATATATACTAACATCTTTAAACCAGAGCTTTTGCCCAATAGAACTTTCTTCTAAGTACTATCTAGCTATTTCACTAGTAAATATATTCATTTGTTCATTAGTTGACAACATGTTTTTTGTGCTTTACATATAAATATTCATCACTAAGTCACAACTATTTATATTATTCATATCAGATAGTCCATAATATAGATTCTTGTTGTCTTAAACAATTTGCATCCTTTAATTTTTTCGATGATTAAAAATTACATTTATTCTTCTACTGAATCTCTCAATTTTTTTATGGACAAAATTAAGACTCCACTCTAACATCTAAGTCAGACATTTTTTTCAATCTAAATTGATTGATAATAATAAATAAATAAAATCATTTATGATTTAACTATGATGATACTATAATTGCAAAATAAAATAAAAACAATATTTTGAGTGTAGAGAAGAAGGGAAGTATATATATAGTTAAAGTGGAATCTAATTCGAAAGATGATGATAGATAGAGAAAGAAAACAATAGCCAGCCACACACAAGTATATATCAAAATAAATGGCTTAAAAAGTGTCCGCAAAACCAGCGAAGCCAACACACACACACATCGACTGGAAGTGTGTATGTGGCGCAGTCACAACATTATTCGCTAACTGAAAATGATGGCATCATCATCTTTGCTTCACTCTCCGCTGCTTTACCCATTTCTTTTACCTTCTTCTTCTTCTTCTCGGCGTTCCCGAAACGCTTCTCAATTTCGAGGTCCTGTTGTTGTGTCGTGTTTGCCCAACCACGACCCATTATGCAACAAGAGGACTTTTCTCTTTATGGGTGTCGCTCTTCTTCCTTTTCTTCAATTCAATACTGCTTCCGCTCTTGAAGGAATTCAAACATCTCCAAGTCAGTTTTATTTCTACCTTTTCTAATTAATTACTTTCATTCTTTTTTTGTTCAAATTTGTATCTTTAATTTCTTATTTATTTGACTAATTATATCATTATTGTGTTCGATGGGGAGGGTGGCTCTCTTGTTGTACTTCTAGGGCTAGGACAAAGGACTTATTTAAACGATTATGATTCGGCAAAATTATATGATAACTATTTTATATTATTTACGTGTAATACTTGTGTCTTTTATAGTTGTTTTTTCCCATTTGAGTCCTGTTATTATAAGAGTGACATTGTTTATCGTATGTGTAGCACCGACACTTCTGAGTTTAGGTGTGTCTAGATGTCTGACCAACATTTGTGCGTGCAAGACGTCAACAAACTTAGGACATGTATTGGACACTTCAAAAACTCTTTCTTGGGTTCAACACTACTTTTTTTTTACTAAAGGGTTCAACACTCCTACGATACTGTGATAATGGACACAACGTTAAAAACAAAAATGTTATTTGAACTAGTTTTAATAGATATATTAGGTGTTACAAATTGCAACTCGTTAACCATCTATTGAACTTTATTAGCCACAAATTTAGACGTGGTAAATCTTGATTTTCAAGATTTACATTTTCAAATTTACATGTAGTTGGAACACCTAAAATATTGGTTAATAATGTTCAAACTTATAGTTAATTAAGTTCAGTTGGTTGTTCATGGGTTATCAAAACTTGATATACCTATTAACCATTCATTTAATTGTGTTAACCACGTGTGTGAATTGCGTTGTGCATTTAAAGGTGTCAAATTACATTGAATGTTATTATTGTTCAGTTAAAAAGTTAGTCTGTGAACTGCGTTAAACATTTCAAAATTGTTGAAATTTTTCGTTGCAGTAAACATTTAAAAATTGTTGAATTTTGTCGTTCCAAATTGATGTTCAAATAGTATTTCTGTTTTGGAAAACAGAAACAAAAAATTATGCATTTAAAAGGAAAAACTAGTATTTTAGTTAGACATTCAAAATGTCCCACATACACAAGTCTTCGTGTTCTTTGGTTTTCATCATTCTTTCTGAATTTCCCATTTCCAACTCTTCATTTCCGGTCTCCTAATTCCTCTCTTTTTCAGTCTTCGTCTTCATTTCATCTCGGCTCTCTGTTCGCAAAGAACGTCTCCCTCCCTCTCGGTACTCTGTTCGCAGCCGACGTCTCCGCTCTGTTCGCAAACGACCTGTGCTTTCAGACAATATCTTGTTGCCTTCCTTAAGTCTCGATGCCTCCCTTTCAAACATTGTCTCTTCTTCGTCTGTATCTTCATCTGTGTCCACAACTTCAGGTACCTCTTTGTTTGGTTACTTGATGATTTCAGTTGTAGTTTCATGATGGCTAAGTTTGAAACTTACTCTGCAGTAGTTTCTTTGCCTACTATAAATTTGTGATACTATCAATTTGTGAACATTTTAAAATGTTAAAATTAGCATTTGTGGTATATTATTAAGGTACTTGGTTGTCATCTTGTTCTCAATTTAGATATTTTATAAATGATGTTCATATTTAATTTGATCTAGTTATAGTATACATACATACATATATATGTGTGTGTGTGTGTCGGTGTCCTATATGTTGGACATTAGCAGTGTCTCTATGTCTGTCTCGTATCCAATATACGTGACTGTGTTTGTGTCTATGTTTCATAGTTTATTGCAAACTAAGGTCATGTGTACCTTATAAAGTTTGCCTAGTGGAAACATGCTAGTTCTGCGAGTGAGGAGAATGTGAACACGGTACTCCTTACAAGGAGTTCTTTGGTTTGATCCTTTGTGAAAATAAATCCTTCGGAGAGGGGTTCTAATCTTGTTGCTCTATCAGCCTCTAATAAGATTGTCCAAAAAGAGGACTCATGTGGATTTCATTAAAAAAAGTCATGTCTTGTTACAAAAATTTGTAAAATCTAAGTGCATGAGGATATATAATATGATCATAGGAAATGATGTAATCAAATGGATTTGTACTAAATTTTGAAAATAAAAGGGAAGTGTACTAAATTTGTACCCAATGCATGTTTGTATCAAATGGCTACGACTATTCTAGAAGGACTGAACTCCTGATGCATCATAGTTTACGTACCTTACTTACACAAATATTAGATACTCGTTCAATTGAATGCAATGCATTTTTCAAAATTCAAGAGACAGATTGAAAGTACTTAACTTAACACATTAATTTTGATGAGCATTTTTAAATTCTCATACAATTTATGAATACAAAGATACAGCTGATCCAAAAATTATGTTTGATGGACAGTGTGCAGAAAGGTTTTCTTTTGCTATTCTTTCTTCCTGTTTTGGAGAAAATATAATGGAAATCAGAAGTTTTCTCCTGGGTTATTCATGCTTGTCATGTGATATGTTGGAAGTTCTGCCTCCTTAGTTGCGTCCGCCCCTAGCCGCCTTAATTGTGGCATTTGGGTTGCCTTCATTACAGCCTCAAGCCGGTTTTGCATGATTGAGTTAGGCCCAACCCAAATTCTAAGTGATATTTTGGACAACTCCCTGACTCTCTGTTGCGGTTGATGCTTGTAGAAAACAAAATGAGAAGAATATGGAATAGAACTTCTCTCTCTCTCTCTCTCTCTTTGAAATTGTTCAGATAAAAAGTTCATAACCTGTTCTCCTACCAATGCAAAGTTGGATTTCAACTTCTAAGTATCCTCCTCCTTCTTTTCATAGTATATCTAAAATATTATGAAGTCTAAAACTTTCATTTATTTTCCTCAAGGATGTAAAGAAAATGGATACTTTTAAAAAATAAAAAGAAAATAAATGGATACTTAAGAACTTCCTTCAGAAAATTAATTATCAAAGCAACATTTCCCTTGCTAATTTTCTACTTTATGATGGTGACTTGTGCTATATTATTATTACCATTAGAGCTTCATAAATATGTCAAAAGGACATATCCATATTTTCCTTTCATGACTGTTTATGTATGTGCATGCATTGTTTGGTCCTTGCTTGTTAGTTGCATATTTTTATTACTTGTGGGATGTCTTATAAATTATTCATTCTTCTTTCAGAAGAAAGTGAGGTGAAGATACCAGAGGATAAAAAGCAAGCAGAGGTTTGTTTGTTGTTAAGTTCAGATGCAAATGTTGAATATTAAATTTTTGCCTAATGTTTTTGTCCTTTGGATGTTTATGTGTTCTAAACGTATAGCTTCTATGGACAGACAGCACCTGAAATGGGGAAACCATCAAATTCCTTTGTGTCTCTTCTGAATGGAATTGGAATATTATCTTCTGGTCTGTTGGCTGCTCTCTATGCACTTGCTCAGAAAGAGAAGTCCACCGCCGTTGCAACAATAGAAACAGTAAGTTTTTATGCACTTTAATTACGACTCTTGAAAATTGGTAAGATATGTATTGGCCTTTGAGGAAAAGGTCTGTCTGAGTGTTTGACACTGTGTTGCTGTCCGACATCCAACACTCGTACACATGTGATTACATTCAATCACTTACTTTTTCTAAAATTATTACCGATGTCTACGTGTCAGTGTTGGTATTGTGTCTAATGTTCGTGTTTGTTTCAGTGCTTCAAAGTAAAATCATGGTTGATTATTCTCCCCTCTCTGATGTTTCGTAGAGGAACGTCAATGATTGCTCTCTTTTCATCTACTTTGATTTTAAATGGTTAATTTTTTCCTGAAAACGATAGAGTTATTTGCTTTTTAGTTATTTTACTGGCCAATGTGCACAGGTGAACAACAAACTGAAGGAAAAAGAAGAGCAAATCGTTACGATGACGAGGAACTATGAATTAAAGTTATCGAATGAGCAGGAGGAACAAGCCAAGCTACTTAGAAAGGAAAAGGAAGAGCAGAAAGCACTGATTGACCAATTAAATTCAGCAAAGAGTACTATCACCGGTTTGGGACAGGAGCTAAAAAGCGAGAAAAGTTTGATCGGGGAGCTGAAACTTCAAATCGACAGATTTGAAACCGACCTTTCAAATACTAATAAAGACAAGAAAGATCTTGACAAAAAATTGAAAGAAAAGGTAGATTCTATCGAAATTTTACAGAAAAGAATTAACCTGCTGAGTGAAGACCTCAAGGACAAAGAACGCGCTGTTCAGACTCTGAATTCATCCCTTGCAGATAAGGAATTGGAATTGAGGAATTTGAATTCTACCTATGACCAAACCAATGATGAATTATCCAATGCTAATTTGCATATTCAAGGGTTGAAAGATGAAATACTGAAAAGACAAGAGGAACTAGAAGGAAAGGACTCCCTTGTGATGGAACTAAATTCAAGATTGAGCTCTTTCACTCTTGAGAACAATAGCATTAGGAGTGAATATGGTGTATTGGAAAAGGAATACAATGACCTAAAGTCGTTTTCTGAACAGAAGGCTGCTTTGGATGCAAAGGTTTTACAAGAAAAAGAAGACGAGCTTTATCGGCTAAAAGGTAAATTCGAAGTTTCCCTAAACGAAGCAAGCAAAAATCAGGTTATCATCGCTGATTTAACACAAGAACGAGAAAGTTTAAAGGAGTCTCTAGAGATTGAATCTAAGAAAGTGAATGATTTGAAGTATGAACTCCAAGTCACTCGGGAGAATCTTGAAAATTCAAGAAACGACTCTGCTGAACTTGAAAAACAGCTAAATAAATCAAATGATTTGCACAAAGAGCTCGAGCTTCAAGTCTCTAAGCTTTCATCTGAGCTCACTGAAGTTAAGGAGTCACTACAGCGTAAACTCGATGATGCAAAACTCGAGGCAGAAAAACTAGCCAATGAGGTTATGATATTAAAGGAACATTTGAAAAAAGCAGAAGCAGAACTTCAAAGTACATCCCACGAGCTAACGGCTACCCTTGAAAACCGCGATAGTTTACAAAGAGAATTAATTGACATCTACAAAAGGGCTGAAGTCACATCAGAGGATTTGAAAGAAGAAAAGAAGTTAGTTACTTCTTTGAACAAAGATCTACAAGCTTTGAAGAAACAAGTCTTAATGGACAAGGAAGCGCAAAAAACTGTTGAAATCGACCTGGAGGAGGCTACCAAATCACTAGATGAAATGAACCGAAATTCGGTGATCCTTTCTAGTGAACTAGAGAGTGCTAAGTCTCTTATTTCTAGCCTTGAAAATGAGAAAGAGGTTCTTGCAAAGTACCTTACAGAACAAAGAAATGCAAGCAAAGAGGCTCAAGAAAACATTGAAGATGCTCATAACCTCATCACTAGACTTGGAAAAGAGAGAGAGAGTTTGGAGAGTAGAGGGAAGAAATTAGAAGAGGAATTGGCTTCTGCAAAGGGTGAAATATTGCGGTTGAGAAGTCAGATCAATTCTTCTTCAAAACCGAAAGTCGTTGTTAGCAACGAGCAAGTGCCGAAAGATAAAGATGAACCCGAGGTCCCTGTAAGCGCGCGGAAGAATGTTCGAAGAAGAAAAACTAACCCTTCATAAAAACTTCACATTAAAAATAAGATAAAATCTTGAGTAGGAGAGTGATTATTATGTGATAATTTATTTGGAAGGCAGTTGATAATATTGCACTTTATTCACTTTGGATAAGTTTTCATGTTGCAACAGTTTTGTACAAAAGAAATAACACAGTAGGAATTGCTGAGCTGAACTTTTAGGAGTGTTAATTTCTCTTTAATCATTTTCATAATAACCTAAAGAAAGAAAAAAAAAAAGTAAAAAAGAAGAGAATTCTAGGTTGCTTTTGACATTGAACACTATTTGGTGTTCCTTGTCTATCAATAAAATCAACATGCTTGCAACTGTCCTTAATTTAGTGGTAGAGTTGTACTCTTATTATGCAACCTATTGAGCATCCGGCAAGAGTATATACTAGTATTTTTTATTCATTACTATATATCCATGCACGTCATGAAAAAAAAAATTGTTACTGTGAAGAAAACATAATTTTATAAGCTTTTCATCAAAAACAATATAATTTTATAAACCAAAAGCATTGTATTATAATTTTACTTAATATGAAGGAAAAAAATTAAAATTACTTTTCCGTTTTCATGGCAAATCTTCGAAGTAACTGATTAAAATTCTACCTGCAAGTTTTGTATCAAAAAAGCAATAACTCTATCTATAGGTTCCTTTTGATGTTAAGATCCAATAATTTAATCATCGATTATTTTGTAAAACTATTTTCTATTTTTATTTACTAAAATTTGTATTAATTTTATTTGTTAATCAGATAAAAAAACTTTTAAAGTGATTAATTGTTTACATTTTTTAAAATAATGAAAATGTAAAAAAAAATTTATTATATCCAAAAAATGCATTTCTATTTTACTAACATTTGATCTTCTCTTCATGACAATGATTCACTATAAAGATCTCTTATCAAAGTAAAATTAACACATTTTAAAAAATAAAAACAAAATATTTTTACAAAATAAACAAAGTCTTAGTTTCATAAATTTACAAAATAGTAATTTAGTTTATTTGAAGAATATCAGTCAATTTAATCCATCAAATATTTGTTTAAAACTCATCAAAATTAATATAAAGTACATATTGTCCTGAAGACTCACTTTCCACATTAAGGTAACCAGATAATTTAATTGTGGTGTTAAATTCGGAAAGAAAATGACTAAATTGATTTACATTTATTAATTTAAAAAACTAAATTACGATTTTAAAGACAAAAATAGTGATCTACTATAATTATGTTTAACGAAATTATTCTTAACTATTTTTTTTTTTTTGATACAATCTCTAACGATTTATTGCTGAAAGAAAAAAGTAAAATGAGATAATAAAGAAAAGCAAAATAATTTTATGAAAAGTAGCAAAAGTATTAGTTTTACTGGTTTGTGTATATAATCAAAAACTGACAAAAAGGAGTGGGGGTAATACTAAATTACAATTTGTATATAAATTAAAATAATTTAATATTAATTTCTCATCTTCCAAGATAAATTAATAGTATTAATAAAAAAAAGTATATTTAAAAATAATAATAAATATATCTAATAGAAACAATTAATTAGAGACAGGGAGCAAGTGTCTGCTTCTTTGCTGCTGCTCCTATACAAAATAGTTCTGTTCCGAAGACGCCATCTAATGGCGGAGGCATTAAACAAACAAAATTTTGAAACATGAACAAACAATGCCATAAATTGGAAAGATTATTCCTAGTCTCCATGGCTTGAATATCTTCCAACAAGTGATCAAATTTCATAGCTGAGAGGAAGGGAGGGAATTTTTGGTGTTGTCTTAGCAATGTTTCTTATAAACTCTTTGGTGTTGGTTATTATATGAAATTGGATTTGCAATTTTTCTTCAAAGGCAAAGAAAATTGGATTTGAAATTAAATCATGAAATTCCAATTGAACCTTCCAGTTCCTATTATCTTGTTTGATACATACAATAAAATTTTGTTTTCAATTAATTTCAAATCATTAAACATTTCAATTTTATCAAGTTGAATCTCCTGCTTTGTTGCCTTTTGTATGCCCCTATAATTTTTTAGGATGATAATGCTGTGATCGGCATCCTTGTCCTTAAAAACATTTCAATTACTAACTGTTGCCTATATATAAAATTCTTTAGATCAATGCATAAAAATTAAGAAAAACACATTAAAATTATGAATAACATACATTTTTTTCCAAAACTATCATTCATATACACATATACATATACAGATACATCTCAATGATCATGGAATAAAAGAATTGCTTGCAGTAGTTGAGCTCACCGTACATGGTTGTATAATGTGGTAGTGATGAAAATAACAAGCAGGTTTCGACACTTTTTTCCAAACCAGGCAAGCGCATTCATTGCTTTTGACTACGAGCAAGTTGCAGAGATCTGTTGTCTGCACATCTTAAATTTTAAGTTCTAACATCCAGGAGGTAACTTCTTGGAGAAGTTGGAATTTCTGTCGGGTAGTTATGTTCAAGATAACTTGCATCTTTGAGCGAAATTCCCTTACATCTTCTTTGCACTTAAATGAGCCTGCACATGCACATTGCTCGGCCAAATGGGCAGCTTACACCTGGTTGCACCTGACACCCCAGATCTTGCAAGTGGTACAGCCGCTCCCTTTGTCGTCAATTTGAAGAAGAGCATTCTCCATTACCTGACGGTCATAAGGCTGGCCACACTGAGGTACGGCACAACGCCACTCCTCAGTCAATAAAGCCAGGTCACGGCACAAATCCAAATCTCTGCAGTCATTACAATAGCTGTCCCAGAGAAGAAAAGAAAAAACGTGATTATGGAGGGTTGTTTTATGGACCATGACATGAATAATATTGTTGCATGCAACATATACAAAGATGACAAAATTTTCATCAATAAAAATTGGATTAATGAAAAAATTATCAAAGTTAATGACTAGCCAACACTAAACAAGATTCCAAATTCAAACACGCAGAAAGATACAACGGCTTTGATGAGGCGATATATAATTTCATTGAGTCGTGAGAAAGGCGCGACGTGAAAATGCCTTCACCTTTAGTTAATTTCAAATTGACTATCTAACATGGAACCCTTCTTAAGCAAAGAAATTCACATAACTTACAAACCTTGCCCTCAAATAGTTCAAAATATTCACTGTTATTATAAGAAAGAGTTAATGGTTTCCACTAAAAAAATCAATAGTTTGGTAATCAATACACTAGAGCCTATGACACTTGAGCAGCATTCCTAGTCAAACTCAACCAAAAAATCTTTTGCATTTAATGAATGGAATACATTAACTCCTTAGCTATTGATACTCAGAAAATTTTCAACAAAGCTATTGTTTTCTTTATTATTCATTTGATAATCGAAACCTGTAATATTTTACCTGCAGATGACATTGGGTAAGATGAAGGAATGACAAGGATCACGAAACTCTGCTTCTGGAGCAAACTCCCTGACACGAACATATTTTAACAAATTTTTTCTCATGACCTGCCAAGTGAAGGATATAATCAGAACTATCACTTGGTCCACAGAGGAGAAATATAGAAGATCAACAACCAACGAAAATATAAGCCCTTCACCTAAACTACTAAAACAAAGCATACAAGCTAGTTATATCACTCCTACTTATCTTTCATTGGGCTGGGGATTAAGAACCACACAATGCTCAAATTCAGCTTTCTTCTCGATATCCTAATCAACATGTCTTATTTGGGGTGAAATCTCTTGTATGTTCAAAAGTTAGGTATGCAATCAGCAGTGTGCAGTACTTCTTTGTAGTATAGTTAGTATTATCCATCACAACAATGAAACAAATATGTAATACAAAAATGAGGCAATGCAAAGCCAAAATAACCCAGTTACTTTTCCAATCAGGGCTGGATCATTAATAATACATCCAGCCAATATGTTATAATTGTTGGTTTTAACCCAAAAAAGGTGTCGTACGGACACACATAATCAGCATGTGACAAAATCACCTATGAATATGCAGAATTTTAAAAAAATGATGAAAGTTTACAAACTTGGTTATGACACCCTTTTAAATGCCAAAGCAAGAATCACACAACTATCAATAACCCAAATAGAATGAACTCTTCAATACAGATTTCAGATAAGTTGAATCTCTGCAATGAGTACATAAATATGTTATAGACTTCTAGACATACAAGTATTCCAACATTCGACCATAATGCAGAAGTACCAAAAGTATATAATATACTAATAATACTGATGTAGATTGCAATATGTATTTTGTTATTTTATTTAAGGTCAGTAAATAGGGTATTCAAATTGGGAGTATTTTAATATTATTTAGTATTTGGGAATTTATTATAATGTTGGATTATCTTATTCTAGCTTAAAACAGGAATAGTCGTTAGGTTGTTTGCCTTTAGTGGGAGCTGTAAACAGGCTTTCAGTGTAAACTTTAGACGCTTTTGAAAATTATATGATATACAACATTTTCTAAGAGAATATCTAAGTTTGAGCCCCTCTTGGTTTACTTGTTCTACATCAAAAAGTAGTTAAGTAAAGCCATCACACAATTTGGGAAAACAAGTATTACATGGACATCATGCTGTACACTTTGGTCGAGGGCAAGGACAGCACAGACATGCTTGATAAATTCCAAGGCTGCATCCCCTTTATGGAGATCACCCATAAGCTGGGGAAGGCCAGATGATGAACTCTGGTCAGCTTCTGATCTGCCCATCCCCTTCATATGAAGAACGATAACACGAAACAACTCCAAGGAGTTTTTCAGTGAAGAGCTAATCTGTTGAGTAGAAAACAAAATGTAAGAATTCATTTATAATTCAAATCGACAAACCGCACCACTTCAATTCCTTATGCTGCTATTGTCATACCTGCCCTTTAATATATTCAGTTATTTTTTATTCGAAAGCCTCCGCAGCACTAATATTAATTGACGGGGTGCAGGAGTCTCCATTCCGCGCCGAAGCCCTGTTTGCTGCTTCTATTCGTGCATAGTTCCAAGGAATATACATGAATTGTGAAACGATGAAAATATGGTCCTGTAGAAAACCACAATATGACCAAAAAACACAGACATCAAACTTTTGAAACCCATTGCATTTAGTACTTCTTTAAAGCTAAAGCTCATACTAGGTAACTCACCTGGATTTTTTTCGGCAAGTATTCAGCAATATTCCAGCTTGATATTATATCAAATTGAGACTCATCATCCATTGTTTCATCAGATTTTGGTATTCCATCGTAGTTATACTATGAGAATAAACAATAATAGTTTAGGAAAAATATTATTGCATGCAATTTGGAGCAAATAATGGGAAACTCAAATAACGCAAGATTGCATAACTAAATCCATATCAAATAGCCTGAAAAAACTACATCAAATATTCATAGGAGTATATAGTAAAAGAGGAGTGCTAGCAACTCACATTTCAACACACTCTATTCTATTGATTGAAATTCACATAGGTCACACCTAATTGTGTAGGTCCCATTTAAATTTTTTGGAACACATGTGAGTTTTAACCGATAAAAGAGAGTCTGCTCACCATTAATTAGATGCATTGATCAATTTGGTCACCAACGTAAGAAATTTAATATAGAACAAGAGATCCTAACTTGAAACATTTACAGAAAGATAAAAAATTTAGGACCACTACTGGCAGAAGCCATAGTATATATACTATATACCAAACCATCAAATGTTATATTTGTGCTATCAGTCAAGAAACTCAAATACACAATTCGGCATCAGATACTAAACCTTATTCATGATGATATTTCACAAAATGTCAGCATTATATATTAAATCAATGACTTTCTAAAAATTTACATTAGAAATATTATCTGTTTCCCTCACATTATTGAATGTCCTGGCTCACTTCTATTTTTACCATTCTATCCCCAATCATCCAGAATTACAATTATAAAATGTGCCTGACAAAAATGTTCTCGTTTATAATTATTTGTCAAAAACAAACAACCAGGCCATTCACAACTGCATTAAAAATAATTTGAAGAACCTATATTATTGTGCAACTAAAACCAACAGAGCGATTAATCAAGCATTGCCAAAAAAGGTGTTAACAAACCTGATCCATGAATAGCAATGAGCACCAGAACTGCAGTGGTTCAAGCTCAACCCATTGAATAGGTCTCTAGAAAATAAGCAAGACAAAGAGTTAAGGAAGCAAGATGAATCAGTATAAAGTCAATTGATATACAGGTGTCTGTGTCTGTATATCACAAATCTTTCATTGGCAAATCTTTCACAAACAACTTATGTTATTCAATTAAAATATCTATATTTTCTATATTTAAAAAAAGTTGACAAAATTTCCAACTTTTGTTATATTTAAATTGAATTATCTCAAAGATTACAAGAATTTTTAAAGAAACAAAAGAACAATGTTTATGGCTTCTGCAAGACTAACCTAGATTGTATAGTTCTTAACAAACTATCACAGTATGCTTTGGCTGTAGACAGATCATATTTCCCTGTGTCTATAATAATCTTTGAGAAGTTTGCAAATACAATTGTTGCACCCAACTTGCGGAACTCTGACAACAACAATGCAAAGACCTTTTGCATGACCTATAAATATCAATGCAATCAAAAGACATGCAATACAATTAATAAAGATGTTTAAACTCATAAATCACAATTAAGTAAACTAATCATGGCCAAACCCAAAATAATGGAAAAACCACTTAAGAAGTAGAAAATTGATGCACCATCTCAGAGCATCATACCATATCTTTCAAAACGTATAATTGTTTACCTTGTGGAGAAGCTGGTGAAGAGCATGATCATGAAGTTTTGATTGAGGGCTGCAATGTGAAAAGCAATACAGTAATTATACACATAAAAAAGATGGGGGTAAGCAAATGAGAATAATACAAACCTGCAAAGCCATCTATACAGATGTTGCAATATTGCATCAGCAAAAACATTTCCAGAAGTGACTGCATCAGCAAGGCACCGCTGGATCAAATGTTTTAGGGCTCGAAAGGCATGTGCACATGAAGTAGACTCATCAAAGACTGTTGAAGAATCAAGATAAATCAGATTTGATTCTCTTTTATTTTATATTATTATGTTTATTTTTATTTTAAGATTCTGTCATTATTATTCAGTATTACTATTGTAATTTCTTTTCCTACATAAACAGCTTAGGGCTGTATATTAAAACATGAAAGTATTATATTATTTTGTCTTTTATTTTCTTCATGGTATCAAGAGCTCTGGTTAGGGTTCTGTAAAGCTTTCCACAACCCATCAGGGTTTGGGCTCCAGCCAACTGAGCTATGGCACAAAATACCCCATGGAAGGCCGCCCTGATGGGTAGCGGCGACAGCAGCGACGATGGTTTGGGTAAAAAATCAGAAGTAGTCGACAACGCCAACAGTATTGGTTTAGGCAGCGGCCCAGGCGGCAATAATGACTTATCTAACAATGGTTTTTCCAACTTTTTTGGCCATGAGGGAACTTCTAATGTCCTCAAGGTTGAAATCCAAAAACTCAATGGAAAAAATTATGTCGAATGGTCCCAAACCACAAGATTGATACTATACGATAAGGGAAAATATGGTTTCCTAACAGGAGAGGTGCAAATGCCTGCCACAACTGATCCGAATTACAGGTTTTGCAAATCTGAGAACTCTGTTATTATCGTTTGGCTGCTTAGTAATATGGAATCAATGATTAGAAAACCTTTTATGTTTTTGCCTACTGCAAAGGAAGTTTGGGAGGCAGTCAAATAAACATATTCTGACACTCAGAATTCTTCTCAAATTTTTGATCTCAAATCACGATTGTGGCATGACAAACAAGGAGATAGAGATGTCACTACCTATTATAATGAGTTGATGACACTATGGCAAGAATTGGATCTCTGCTATGATGATCATTGGAAGTGCTGTGAGGACAGTGTTTTGTTTCTTAAGAGACAGGAGAACGACCGAGTATTCATGTTCTTGGTTGGGCTTAATAAGCGGCTCGATGAAGTCCGAGGCAGAATATTGGGAAAGATTCCATTGCCATCATTTCGGGAAGCGTTCTCAGAAGTTAGAAGAGAAGAGGCGAGACAATGTGTTATGATGGGTAAGACACCTTCTGTTGGTGAGGTTGAAAGCTCTGCCCTAGTCACTAAGAATGAAGACGGGAAGAGAGATGGCAAGAAACCATGGTGCGAACATTGCAAACGTCCAGGGCACACACGTCATACATGTTGGAAGCTCCATGGAAAACCTTTAAATTGGAAAAAAAAAAAAAAAAAAAAAGAAAGAAACGAAGGTCATGCCCTCCAAGCTGGTACCTCTAATCAAGAGAAGCAGTCCCTTTCAAGCCCATCTCCTTTCACCAAGGAACAATTAGATCAATTGTACAAACTCCTTGAGTCTCAGACTCCTTCTTGCTCTATAGCTCAGAGAGGTAATTTTCCAAATACTGCTCTACTTAGTGCCACTCCCAGCCATACTTGGATTATCGATTCTGGTGCTACTGATCATATGACTGGGGAGTCGAGTCTGTTTTCTTCTTATAGTCCTTGTGCAGGTAACCACAAAATTAAAATTGCAGATGGCTCTCTTTTAGCCATTGCAGGAAAATGTTCTGTTATTCTGTCACCTGTGTTAACCTTAAAAGATGTCTTACATGTTCCTAATTTATTATGTAATCTGTTATCCATTACTAAATTAACAAAGGATATAAATTGTCAAACTAACTTCTTTCATTCTCATTGCACTTTTAAGGATTTGAGCACGAGGAAGATGATTGGCAATGCTAAGGAGACACAAAGCAGGTTTACTACAATGAAGGACCACCTGAAATGCCACAACATAATGACTCAGATAAAGAGACACAAAGCAGGTTTACTACAATTGACCCTACTTGGAAGGGAAATGTCTTTGAAAGAAGAAACCATAAACAGAGAAATAAAGGACCCATTCTCCGACCCTTCTAAGATTCCGAACTAATAGATAATCCAACACATCATCTTGATATAGGTAAGTCTTCTTCTGTTCTTAAGAGTCATGTCGAGTATCCTAATATAGACCATCCTATTGCAATTAGAAAACCTGTTAGATCATGCACTAAATATCCTTCGTCTAATTATGTGTCATACTCAAAATTGTCTTCTTCATTTGTTGCATTTACCTCTAAGTTGTCTGCGGTAGAAATTCCGAAAAATATACATGAGGCTCAAAATATTCTAAAGTGGAAGGAAGCTGTTCTTGAGGAGAAGAGAGCTCTTGAGAAGAATCAAACTTGGAGAGTCATGACATTACCTACAGGAAAGAATACTGTTGGTTGTAAATGGGTATTTACTGTAAAATATAATTCTGACAACACAGTTGAAAGATACAAGACACGCTTGATTGATAAAGGGTTTACTCAGACATATGGTATTGATTACTCAGAGACTTTTGCTCCTGTTGCCAAATTAAACATTATTAGAGTTCTTTTGTCCTTGGCAGTGAATTTAGATTGGTCTCTTAACCAACTTGATGTAAAGAATGTTTTTCTGAATGGTGATTTGGAGGAGGAAGTATACATGGATAGTCCATCTGGCTTTGAAGATAAGTTTGGTTCAAATGTGTGCAAACTACAAAATCTCTTTATGGTCTCAAGCAATCCCCAAGGGCTTGGTTTGAAAAATTCATTCAGTCGGTCAAAAGGCAAGGATATATGCAGGGAAAATCAGACCATACTCTGTTCATGAAGTTCTCTAATGTTGGTAAAATTGCAATTCTAATTGTATATGTAGATGATATTATTCTCACAGGAGATGACATTGTTGAGATGGAAAGATTGATGAAAAATTTGACACAAGAATTTGAGATCAAAGATTTAGGGGCGCTTAAATATTTTCTTGGTATGGAAGTTGCTCGCTTGAAGAAGGGAATTGTTGTTTCTCAAAGAAAATACATCCTAGATCTCTTGGAAGAAACTGGGATGAGTGGGTGTAAACTAGCAGATACTCATATGGAATTAAATGCTAAACTTTGGGAGAAAGGCAGTGTTCCTGTTGAGATTGGAAGATACCAGAGGTTAGTCGACAAACTTATTTATCTAGCCCACACTAGACTTGACATCGCTTTCTCTGTGAGTGTTGTAAGGCAATTCATGCATTCTCCCTATGAAGAACACTTGGAGGCAGTTTATCGGATTTTAAGGTACTTGAAATCCAATCCTGGAAAGCGTTTGTGCTTCAAGAAAACTAATGACAGAGAAGTCTCTATATTTACAAATGCTGATTGGGCAGGATCAATTACTGATAGAAAATTCACCACTAGATATTGTGCCTATGTTTGAGGAAATTTAGTTACTTGGAGAAGTAAGAAACAAGGGGTTGTTGCTCGAAGCAATGCATAAGTTGAATTCAGAGCAATGGCTCAAGGAATCTGTGAACTTTTATGGATTCGTAAACTCTTGGACGAATTGAAAATGAAAGTTGACTCACCCTTAAAATTGTTCTGTGATAGCAAAGCAGCAATAAGTATAGCTCACAACCCTGTACAACATGATAGAACCAAGCACATTGAGATTGACCGCCATTTCATAAAAGAAAAAATTGATGCTGGGCAAGACCCAATTTTGAGCGACTTATAGTCAAGTTGGGCATGACAGATATCTATGCACTAACTTGAAGTTGGGCATGACAGATATCTATGACAGATTTGATTATCTTTTATTTTATATTATTATGTTTATTTTTATTTTATGATTATGTCATTATTACTCAGTATTACTATTGTAATTTCTTTTCCTATATAAACAGCTTAGGACTGTAGTAATAAAACATGAAAGTATTATATTACTTTGTCTTTTACTTTCTTCACTGACCAATCACGGGAAATGCTTTAGCATCGAATCCATGATCAAATCCTAGCAAAGCACCTCCTTCCATTTCATTAACTTGGTTGCATTTTAGAAGGGCATCTACAGCCAGGTGGTGTATCTGCAAATAAATAAAACCAAATAAAGCTCCCCCATTGAGTTATAAAAGCATCACTCAATTGATGAAAGTAATTTTAAACTATCAAACCTGTTGACATATAGCAATCAGATCTGATATGATTGTGTTTATTAGTTGATTTTCTATTTAAGTTTATTTGTATTTTGGGAAATAATCAAATCACTCTGATTTGATTTATTTCCTAATTTATTTTTACTTTATTCACAAATTTATGAACTTAAGACTCGTTTGTGGCAGTCCAAACAAGGAGATAAAGCTGTCACAACATTCTTTAATCTCATGGTTGTCCTTTGGCAGGAGCTTGACCAATGTTATGAGGATGATTGGGAGAATTCCAAAGATGCAAACAGATTTAAGAAAAGAGAAGAGAACGATAGGGTTTATATGTTTCTAGCAGGACTCAATCCAGAACTTGATGAAGTCCGTGGTCGAATTTTGGGCAGAAAATCGTTGCCTTCATTGAGGGAAGTATTTTCTGAAGTAAGGAGGGAGGAATCCAGAAGGAAAGTTATGCTGCAAAACTCTGATAGTACAAGGGTGCAAGAAACTGAGAGTCCGGCTATGACTGCAAAGGGATACGAAGCAGATGGAGAAAGAAAAAAACGACCATGGTGTGATCATTGTAGACATCCATGGCACACTAAGGAAACTTGTTGGAAACTTAATGGAAAACCACCCTAAAGGTGCGAACACGAGAAGGGGGGGTTGAATTGTGTTTGCACAAAGTTGATACCTTTTTGATAATTTATAAATAATTAAAAATTAGTTTGGATTTGGTTACTTACTTGGAGTAGAAGCAATCGGATTTAGAGGCAACAATCAATGAAAGCATAAATAATTTGACGTGTACAATTATCCTGGTTCACCACTAACTTGGCTACATCCAGTCCCCTCATTCAGAAGGCTTTAATCCACTAATTCAAAAACTTTGAATTACAAAGCACCTGACCCTCCAAGCCAGTCTTCCCAAATAGCCTGACAACCCCAGACTTTTGAGGAACTAATCACCTTGACCCTACAAGCCAAGTCTTCTCCTAACAACCTGACGACCACAGATTGAAGAAAGAACTAAACCACTAACGGGTTGGATACAAGAGATTGAAACTTGAGTAGTTGCTTCTAACAAAGCTGGTAATAATAATAACTCTCACACTTTAAGAAAAAAACACTCAAAAAATATTTCTCATTCAAACAAGTGTTTCTCTCTTTGAACTCTAAGATGATTTTGGAATCTTGAGCTTGAGTTCTTCTACTCTTTTCTGCTTTTTGATGTTTTTCTCCTTCAGCCTTGAGTGTCTATTTATAGTAAAAAATTTGGCTTCAATTTAGTCCTTATTTAATTCTGATTTGTATCTTGTTTAGATTGAGTTTGTAAATTCTTCATATTGATTTTGTTCCTATTGTGTGTAGATTGATTTTGTAAATTCTTCAGAATGATTCTGTTCCAATTTTGTGTAGATTGACTTTGTAAATTCTCCATATCAAATATTCTTCAAATCTTCTTTAAATGTTGATCAAATATTCTTCACATCTTCATTAAAATGTTGATCAAATATTTTTCAAATCTTCATTAAATGTAGATCAAATATTCTTCAAATCTTCTTCAAATCTTCATCAAATATTCTTCAAATCTTCATTAAATGTTAATCAAATCTTCACTGAATTTTCTTCAAATATTCCTCAAATCTTAATCAAATCTTCTTCAAATATTCTTCAAATCTTCTTCAAATATTTTTCAAATCTTGACCATATTTTCTTTTCAACTTGGTCAAAGATTTTCTTCAATTATAAATATGAATCAAATCTTATTTTAGAATTTTCATCCATTATAAATTTGAATCAAATCTTATTTTAGATTTTCTTCAATTATAAATTTGAATCAAATCTTATTTTAGATTTTCATCAATTATAATTTGGAATCAAATCTTATTTTAGATTTTCTTCAAAAACATTAATCTTCTTTCATACTCTTTGAAGTCAAATATATTATTCTCATAAAATACTTTTGTTAACATCAAAACTCTAAATGTAAAACCAACTTGGTTCCAACAATCTCCCCCTTTTTGATGATGACAAAACTTGTATTTTTTATAACAACTTTTCTTTATATTTCGTTGACTCCCCCTAAGTCATAGTATCATTTTCTCTCCACTTTATCAAATATTTTTCTCCCCCTTTTGTCATCAGACAAAAAGACTTGAATGTGAAACTCTATATTTTTTTTCTTTTTTTTTTCTTTTTT
>JBBPBP010009779.1:32196447-32238468 GCA_037974735.1 Cicer chorassanicum
TTTTTCTCTTCTTTTTTTTCTCTATTTTTTTTTCTATTTTTTTTCTCCCTTTTTTTTTGAATAAAATAAATATAACATAATATAAGAAAATATAATAACTAGTGTAAAACTAAAATACTTTGAAGTGATCACAACATCAGTCAGATATGCAGGTAAGATTTAGGTTTTTCTTGATGAAGTCAAACCTATCTTCAAGTAGTGGTTTGGTGAATATGTCAGCCCATTGGTGTTCAGTATCTACAAATTGAATGTTTAGTACCCCTTTTTGAACAAAGTCCCTAATGAAGTGGTGTTTGATCTCTATGTGTAAGATAGGGTTTTTGGCTAGACAAATGGCAAAAGTGTTATCGCAATAGATGAGAATGTTGGATTCTAGGATGTTGTAGTCTTCAAGTTGATGTTTCATCCAAAGTAGTTGAGAACTGCAGCCAGCTGCTGAAATGTATTCAGCCTCTGTTGTTGACATTGCAATGGTGTTTTGTCTCTTACTTGACCAACATATTAAGTTGTCACTTAAAAATGTGTAGTTGCCACTGTTGCTCTTTCTTTCAAGTTTATCTCCAGCATAATCAGAATCACAGTATCCACTAAGTTTGTACTTATGAGATTTCTTGTAGAACAAGGTAAGGTTGATAGTGCCTTTTAGGTATCTAAGGATTCTCTTAACAGTAGGGATCCTATCATTCCTCTATAGATTTTTTTTTGCCTGAATCATCTTTTTCAAGTGAACAAGTAGGGTGCATTGGTGTAGCCATAGGTTTGCAATCACTCATCTTAAACTTCCTAAGAAGCTATTTGGTATATTTGGTTTGATGAATGTATATACCTTTTTGACTTTGCTGAATTTGTATCCCTAAGAAGAACTTAAGTTCTCCCATCATACTCATTTGAAATTCAAACTGCATCAATTTAGAAAATTCTTGACAAAGAGTGCCATTAGTAGATCCAAATATAATGTCATCAATATAAATTTGAATAATAAGAATGTTATCTCCTATTGATTTTCTAAAAAGTGTATTGTCTATTTGTCCTCTTTCAAAGTTATTTTTAAGAAATAAATTACTAAGGCTATCATATCATGCACTAGGTGTTTGTTTTAGACCAAACAAGGATTTCTTAACTTTAAAAACATGATTTGGAAATTCAGAACTTTCAAAACCTGGGGGTTATTTAACATAGACTTCTTCACTTATATAACCATTTAGAAAAGCACTTTTAACATCCTTTTTAAATAATCTAATGTTATTATTTACAACAAAAGAAAGTACGATACGAATAGCTTATAACCTGGCCACTGGAGCAAATGTCTCAGTGTAATCAACACCCTCTTACTAACTGTAGCCTTGTGCGACAAGTCTTGCCTTATTTTTGACCACTTCACCTTTTTCGTTTAGCTTGTTTCTGAAAACCCACTTGGTTGTAATAATGTTCTTCGCTGGTCTAGGTACTAGATCCTAAACATCATTCCTCTTAAATTCTTGAGAACCTGCAAAATACTTATCTAGCTTTGATTTTTTATGATCAAGCTTCTTGTTATCACAGTAAACATAATATCAGAAAATAATTAAATTTAAAGAAAGATATCACCTATATGTTAACAATTTCAGTTTCACTATGAAAACCCTCTTAGTTCTTCTTTTGTGGTTTTCAGATTCTGAGTTTGCATATTCTCTGATTAGAGAGTCTGGATGAAGGGATTTGAATTCCCATCCAGGTTTGTAGTCTTCATGAATTTGATTGGAGTGTTCAAAGAAGTCTCCTGATTCTGACTTTTAATCTGCCACTTCTGTTTCTGCTGATGTATCAGGTTTCTATGATGGTAATTCTGATTCTTATGGTAGTTCCAGTTCTGTTGATATGTGTGATTTCTCTACCAAGTTTGAGTATGTTGATACTCCAGATATTTCTGATATTTTTGATTCATCATATGGTTATGGTTCTGATAAGTATTGTGTTGACCATTCCTTCTTCCAATAGAGTCAGTTGGCTTCTGTTTGGTAGAGCTTGGAACATAGACCTTTTTGCCTTCATATATTGCAAGCATCCATTGACCAGGCACCATGACTGGTGTTTCAATTTGATTGCTTAGAACATCTGCAACATAAACAATTTTATCTTTTGTTACCCAAATTTGGTTGGGTCCTGGTTTGTTAGATCTTAAAGATTTCTTGTCTTTCCATGTGGTTAACATAGGACAAGATATTTTAGTGTGACCTTTCTTATAGCAAATAATGCATAAATCATCAGAGGGAATAAACTTAGATTCAATTTCTTTTTCTTGAAATCCTATTCCTCTTTTACCATTCCTACTAACCCCATAAATCATAGATGCATACTTGCTTCTTTCCATACCATTATCAATAAAATCTTGAAATACTTCTTCATGCTTATCAGAGTTACATATGGTATTTTCAATTGATGTTGAACTATAATTACTTTTCAGAGTTAGATTTTCAGCCTTATGTTCAACAATATAATTTTTCAGATTTGCATTTTCTGTTTTAAGTTCAATAATATCAGTTTTCAGAATTGCATTATCTGTTTTAAGTTCAGTAACATCAATTTTCAGATTTGCATTCTCTATTTTAAGTTCAGTAATATCAGTTTTCAGATTTGTATTTTCTGTTTTAAATTCAGTTCTTTCATTCTTTAAAACATTAACATTTTCAATTAGATTTGTATTTTCTTTCCTAAGTGTTTTTAGTTTTAAAGACAATTTGTGATTAATATTTAAAAAATCATTTATAGCAGTAATTAAATCAGATCGAGTAAATTTAGAAAATACCTCACTTTCTTCATCTGTGGATTCACCTTCAGAGTCAGAATATGTATTGGATCAAGAGGTAGAGTTGGTATGAGCCATCATACCCAAATCTACTTGTTCATCGTCAGAGGATTCCTCAGAATCATCCCATGTAGCCATCAAACTCTTCTTCTTGGGTCTGGAATCTTTCCTTTTTCCTTTCTCCATATTTGGACATTCTGACTTGATATGTCCAGGTTCATTGCATCCATAGCAGATAATGCTTTTATCATCATTTCTTTTGTTGGATTGCTTGGAATATCTTTGGGGAAATTTCTTCTTTCTGTTGTGCCACATCTTTCGAACTTTTCGGGTTATGAAAGCAATCTCCTCTTCCTCTGAGTTCAGATTCTGATTATCTAAATCACTATCCTCTGAATCTGATGTTGCCTTTAGAACTTCTTCTGCTTAGATTTCAATGCCAGAGTCTTGTTCTTCTTCTTGGGCTCATCTTCTTTAAGCTCAATTTCATGTGATCTGAGAGAGCTGATTAATTCTTCCAACTTTAGAGTATTCAGATCTTTTGCTTCCTGAATGGCAGTGATCTTAGGTCTCCACTTACTTGTCAGACTCCTAAGAATTTTCTTCACATGATCAGCAGTAGTATAACTCTTCTCAAGTACCTTTAATCTTGATACCAG
Source organism: Cicer chorassanicum (assembly GCA_037974735.1). NCBI lineage: Eukaryota > Viridiplantae > Streptophyta > Magnoliopsida > Fabales > Fabaceae > Cicer > Cicer chorassanicum. Next base: position 32,199,892 of record JBBPBP010009779.1, read on the forward strand.
GGTCTGGAATCTGGAAAACATTGTTTCAATGTCTTCATCTTCTTCCATCTTGAACAACTCATACTTTTTGACTAAGAGGTTGGCCTTTGCTTCTTGAACTTGTTTGTTTCCTTCATAGGTTAGAATCAGACTATCATAAATACTCTTTGTTGTCACTTTGTTGGTGCACTTGTCAAACTCCTTGAAGGTGATTGCATTTATCATGAATGTTCTGGACTTATGATGCATCTTGTACATCTTCTTCTGATTAACATTCATCTCCTTTCTTGGAATTTCAATACCATCTTTATTCTTCGGAGCAATATAACCATCTTCCACCAAGTCCCAAAGTTCAGGATTTTGTAAAATATAGAAACTTCTCAGCCTGTCTTTCCAATACTCAAAACGTTCTCCATCAAACAGAGGTGGTCGTTGATATTTCCTCCAGCAGCTTCTTCACTGAATCCAGACATATTTAACCCTTGGATCTTTTCTCAAACACTGTAAAGTGCTCAGCCTTGAGACCGAGCTCTGATGCCAATTGAAGGTGCGAACACGAGAAGGGGGGGTTGAATTGTGTTTGCACAAAGTTGATACCTTTTTGATAATTTATAAATAATTAAAAATTAGTTTGGATTTGGTTACTTACTTGGAGTAGAAGCAATCGAATTTAGAGGCAGCAATCAATTAAAGCATAAATAATTTGACGCGTAGAATTATCTTGGTTCACCACTAACTTGGCTACATCCAGTCCCCTCATTCAGAAGGCTTTAATCCACTAATTCAAAAACCTTGAATTACAAAGCACCTGACCCTCCAAGCCAGTCTTCCCAAACAGCCTGACAACCCCAGACTTTTGAGGAACTAACCACCTTGACCCTACAAGCCAAGTCTTCTCCTAACAACCTGATGACCCGAGATTAAAGAAGGAACTAAACCACTAACGGGTTGGATACAAGAGATTGAAACTTGAGTAGTTGCTTCTAACAAAGCTGGTAATAATAATAACTCTCACACTTTAAGAAAAGAACACTTAAAAAATATTTCTCATTCAAGCAAGTGTTTCTCTCTTTGAACTCTAAGATGATTTTGGAATCTTGAGCTTGAGTTCTTCTACTCTTTTCTGCTTTTTGATGTTTTTCTCCTTCAACCTTGAGTGTCTATTTATAGTAAAAAAATTGGCTTCAATTTAGTCCTTATTTAATTATGAATTGTATCTTGTTTAGATTTAGTTTGTAAATTCTTCATATTGATTTTGTTCCTATTGTGTGTAGATTGACTTTGTAAATTCTTCGAAATGATTCTGTTCCAATTTTGTGTAGATTGACTTTGTAAATTCTTCATATCAAATATTCTTCAAATCTTCATTAAATGTTGATCAAATATTCTTCACATCTTCATTAAAATGTTGATCAAATATTCTTCAAATCTTCATTAAATGTAGATCAAATATTCTTCAAATCTTCTTCAAATTTTCATCAAATGTTGATGAAATATTCTTCAAATCTTCATTAAATGTTAATCAAATCTTCACTAAATTTTCTTCAAATATTCTTCAAATCTTAACCAAATCTTCTTCAAATATTCTTGAAATCTTCTTCAAATCTTCTTCAAATATTCTTCAAATCTTGACCATATTTTCTTTTCAACTTGGTCAAAGATTTTCTTCAATTATAAATATGAATCAAATCTTATTTTAGATTTTTCTTCCATTATAAATTTGAATCAAATCTTATTTTAGATTTTCTTCAATTATAAATTTGAATCAAATCTTATTTTAGATTTTCATCAATTATAATTTGGAATCAAATCTTATTTTAGATTTTCTTCAAAAACATGAATCTTCTTTCATACTCTTTGAAGTCAAATATATTATTCTCATAAAATACTTTTATTAACATCAAAACTCTAAATGTAAAACCAACTTGATTCCAACACACCCAACTGGAAGAAGAAGCCAAATGGAGAAGGTAGGGCCTTCCAAGCTGCAAATGGAGAAAATGTGGAGAATAAAGTTAACTCTGAGGCAATCTCCTTTCTCTAAGGAACAACTAGAGCACTTGTATAAGCTCTTTACCCCTATGTCAGTTACTTCTTCATCCTCTCTTGCTCAAAAAGGTATCTCTTTCTCTTCTGGTCTTTTGAGTTCCAAACCAAATTCAAAAACTTCATGGATCATCGATTCTAGAGCCACTAATCATATGACAGATTGCTCAAAATTGTTTTGCACTTATAGTACTTGTGCAAGTCATAAAAAGGTAAAGATAGCTTATGGTACTTTTTCCACCATAGCTGGAGTTGGTTCTATTCCTATTTCTAAAACTCTAACTCTTCACAATGTCCTTCATGTTCCAAATTTGTCATGTAACTTGTTGTCCATAAGCAAATTAACACAAGATCTTAACTGTTTGGCTATTTTTAACCCAGTTAAATGTCAATTTCAGGAGTTGAAATCGGGGAGGATGATTGGCAGTGTTAAAGCGGTCAATGGTCTCTATCTCTTCAATGATGAGGCTAATCTTAAAGAGGAATTTCATAGTAATTGTCTCAACTCAGTTTTGGTTCATAATAATGAAGAAATAATGTTATGGCATTATAGGCTAGGACACCCAAATTTTTTGTATTTGAAGCACTTATTTCCCGAGTATTTTAAGAATAAAAATCCAGATTAGTTTTTCTGTGAAGTTTGCCAATTTGCAAAGCATCATCATTCTTCCTATTCTCCTCGGGTGCATAAACCATCTAGTCCATTCACATTAATTCATAGTGATGTTTGGGGACCTTGTAGGGACCCTACTCCTAATGGAAGAAGATGGTTTATTACCTTCATAGATGATCACACTCGATTAACTTGGGTTTACTTAATGACAACAAAAACTGAAGTTGAAAGTATCTTCAAAAGTTTTTTTTTCAAATGATTTTGACCCAATCTCAAGTAAAAATCAAAATTCTCTGTAGTGATAATGGAAGGGAATATTTTAATAAACACTTAAATGAGTTTTTCCTACAACAAGGTATCATTCATCAAAGTTCATGTGTGGATACTCCACAACAAAATGGAGTGGTTGAACGAAAAAATAAACATCTCCTTGAAGTTGTTAGGGCATTGTTGTTACAAAATAAGGTTCCAAAGTATCTTTGGGGAGAAGCAATTCTCACTGGAACATATTGAATAAATAGGAAGCCTACCAAAATTTTAAATTACAAAACTCCTTTTGATGTTTTCACAAGTCTATTTCCTAAAAATAAACTTTCAAACACTTTACCCCAAAAGATATTTGGATGTACTATTTTTGTTCATATTCATGATCCGAATCAAGGAAAACTTGAGCCTAGAGCAAGAAAATGTGTTTTTATTGGCTATGCATCCAATCAAAAAGGATACAAATATTTTGAACCTATTTCCAAAAAGATTTTTGTGACTATGGATGCCACTTTCTTTGAAAAAACTCCTTTTTTTGGTAATCATCTTCAAGGGGGGATAATTGAAGAAGATGATGTTCAATATTTAAAAATTGCAAATTTGGATTTTCTAAACAATTTGGAAAAAACAGATTGTGAGAAAAGTAACATAACAGAATCCTATTTGAAAATACTAGAAATTGAGGAAAATAACAAAACAAAATCTTTGGGTGAGTCTAGTCAAGAAAGCGATGAACATAATATTCAAGAAAATGTTTTGACAGAACCAAAAGTTGAGAATGAGACAGTTGAAATTGGTAACAAAGGCATTCAACCATTTGACCACGTATACTTAAGAAAAAAAGTGCCTCAGAGAAGATAACCTCAACACTGCCAAACATCCAAGGCTCCAACAAGTAAGAGTCTTTCTAATTCTGTTGTACCCTTTCAAAATTCTGAAAATTTTGATCATAATAATCTTGTATTTGCTGAACTCGTTCCCAATGATTTTGTTCCTTTAGAACCTACTTTTGATGATTCTAGTCTACCCATTTCTGTTAGAAAAGGGATAAGAGCATGTACAAAACATCTTATCTGTAACTTTATATCTTATGACAAATTGTCCCCCACTTTTAGAGCTTTTACTTGTGAATTGACAAAAACAGAGATCTCGAGAGATATACAACAAGCTCTAAGGGTTCCTAAGTGGAAAGAAGCTGTCTTGGAGGAGATGAGTGCTCTTATAAAAAATCAAACTTGGAAAGAGGTGTATCTACCTAAAGGAAAAAGAACTGTGGGGTGCAAATGGGTGTTCACCATAAAACACAAGGCTGATGGATCAGTAGAGAGGTATAAGGCCAGGCTAGTTGCCAAAGGCTTTACACAAACTTATGGTATTGATTACTCATAAACTTTTGCTCCTGTTGCAAAACTTAACACCATTAGAGTTCTTTTATCTTTAGCGGTTAACTTGGTTTGGCCATTACAGCAGCTAGACGTAAAAAATGCGTTTTTAAATGGAGATTTAGAGGAGGAAGTCTATATGGATTCACCCCCGGGGTTTGAATTTAAATTCAACCAAAAGGTCTGCAAGCTTCAGAAGTCTCTTTATGGCTTGAAACAGTCACCACGAGCGTGGTTTGAAAGATTCACCCAGTTTGTTAAGAAGCAGGGATATTCTCAGTGTCAAAGCGATCACACCATGTTTGTGAAACATTCTTCTGAAGGTAAAATGGCTATATTGATCGTTTTATGTAGATGATATTGTTATTACTGGGGATGATCCTAATGAAATAAAAAATTTGAAGGCATCTCTTGCTGCTGAGTTTGAAATTAAAGATCTTGGGTCTTTAAAATATTTTTTGGGAATGGAAGTTGCAAGATCAAAGAAATGAATTATTGTATCACAACAGAAATATATTTTAGACCTTCTAAAAGAAACCGGGATGATGGGTTGTAGGCCAGCTGATACTCCAATAGACCCTAATCAAAAAATTGGTAGTGATGGTAGTGGTGATCCAGTGGATACATCTCGGTATCAAAGATTAATAGGAAGACTAATCTATCTATCTCATACTCGTCCAGATATAGCCTTTGCTGTTAGCTTAATGAGTCAGTTTATGCATTCACCTCACGAAGAACATTTAGAGGTTGTTTACCGTATTCTAAGGTATCTCAAAAGTTCCCCCGAAAGGGGACTGTTTTTCCAAAAAACTGATCAACAAGGCATTGAGGTATTTACTGACGCAAATTGGGCAGGGTCCATCACGGATAGAAAGTCAACATCTGGTTACTGCACATTTGTTTGGGGAAACTTATTTACTTGGAGGAGCAAGAAACAAAATGTAGTAGCTAGAAGCAGTGCTGAGGCAGAGTATAGGGCAATGGCCCAAGGTGTTTGTGAAATCATATGGCTTAAAAGAGCTTAAACTTCCTATAAATCTTCCAATGAAGCTGTATTACGACAACAAGGCAGCAATTAGTATTTCTCAAAATCCTGTTCAACATGACCGAACCAAACATGTTGAAATTGATAGACATTTTATAAAAGAGAAAGTAGATGCAGGTCTGATTTGCATGCCTTTTGTCCCTACTTCACAACAAGTTGTTGTTGATATCCTTACCAAAGGACTGTTCACACCCAATTTTGAATTTCTTGTAAGCAAGTTGGGCATGCTAGACATATATGCACCAACTTGAGGGGGGTGTTGACATATAGCAGTCAGATCTGATATGATTGTGTTTATTAGTTGATTTTCTATTTAAGTTTATTTGTATTTTGGGAAATAATCAAATCACTCTGATTTGATTTATTTCCTAATTTATTTTTACTTTATTTTTCATTCATTAGATAGCTGGCAGCATTATATATATATATATATATATATATATATATATATATATATATATATATATATTTGTACTATTTCAATTTCAATAATACAATAAGAAATTTTCCTTCTCTCATGTTTTAACCTAGCTGCACCCTAAAACACATCTATTATCTTCAGTTTTACATTCCAGTTCTAACACTAGTATTAGAGCACTGATCTAGTGCCCTGATTTTGCTTCCTTCTGGTGCGCATTGCATGAAGACAAGAAGCATGGTGAGAGATTCGAGTGATTGGGAGCAAGAGCGTGAGGAATGGCGCACACGATTAGAGTTGGCAGAGGCACGCGCCAAACATACGGAGGACCAATTGGCTGCACTCACGGCCAAGATTGATTCCAACAGCGGCAGGACTGTTTGCAGGGGAGAATGCCACTTTGGTGGCCATGGAGGGAAGAGCACTGAGCTGGTATCGCTGGTGGGCTAGGTGCAATCTTGCACCAACGTGGGACGGGTTCAAGCTGGCGGTGGTTCGCAGGTTTCAACCTTCAATGGTACAAAATCCCTTTAAGTTGTTGCTGGCACTCAAACAAACAGGGACGGTGGTGGAATTTGTGGAGGAGTTTGAGAAATATGTTGGAGCTTTGAAGGCCATTGATCAAGAATTTGCACGAGGAATTTTCATGAATGGCTTGAAAGAGGAAATTCAAGTGGAGGTAAAACTTTATGAATTAAAGTCGCTGTCTGATTTAATTCAAAAGTCTATTATGATTGAGGAGAAGAATCTGGTTTTGACTAAGAAAGGAACCAACACTTTCACTAAGCCAACCGCTATTTCTAAGGCTAGTTCTTACACTAAGACTTTGACGGTGGATACTAAGCCTTGGTTAGATAAGAAAACTGAGGGTGGTATCTCTGCTACTAATATGATGAGTGTTCAAGCTAGGGAAGAGAATAAAACCAGGAGTGGTGATTTCAAACGGTTGTCCGAGGCAGAGATGAGAGACAAAAGGGAGAAGGGACTCTGTTTCAGATGTGATGAGCCCTATAATAGAGAACATAATTGCAAGAATAAGCAGTTTCGTATGATTATTTTAGAAGAAGATGACGAGGAGGAGGACAACAATGCTGAATTTCAGGAGGTCGAAACTTTCAATTATGTTGAAGTTGTGGGATTTTAGAGAGAAGGAGGAGAGAAAATAATAAGGGTTTGAATATTATTGATAATAGTTTAATGCTGACTTGATTACAAAAGACTCAATACTAATCTCTATTTATAGAGAAACATTGACTAAATCCTAAATTAGGAACAAATCATAATAATAATGAGAGATATTCTAAGATATCTCTATGAATATAAATTGATCCTAGGAAATAACTCAAGATACTCTAATATAATATAATAGATATTATAAGATATTTTCTAATATTCTAACACTCCCCCTCAAGCTAAAGCTTACTAAGCTTTAGCTTGCTACAAGAAAACAATATTCTGCTCCACAAAATAATAAAAAAAAGATGGAAAGGCAACTCAGGGATGCATGTGAAGTCGGAGAGAATTGCTATAAATATAGCCTAACCAAATAGCCGGAATGATCATCAGCATGAGAGAAATTCATGTCAAGCAATTGAACAAAGCAAGGTCTGTTCTTCTAAAAAATCTGCATTTGGAAGCTTCAAACCAATAATATCGAAGACTCAAAATATTTAAACTTGAAAATACTTCAAGGAGAGAGAGGCATGCTTCAGGGAGAGAAAGGCAATGCCAGTACATCTGGGACAAAGATGGGGCCAGTGCATTTGGGACAAATTGCCAAAATAAAGTAAGTCATGAAAATAAAAGACACCGTTAGAATAACCACCAACGGAAAAAGTCATCACTAATATAATTCATATGTGGAAAAATGGACACCACCAGAATGATTGTCAGTGGGAATATAAGCCACTATTATGATCTATTAATAATAACTAAATTGCATGACAAACACTGAAGAAGAAGAAGCGCGACTCTAACGAAACAAAGTCATGTCAAGAATTTTATCCACCCGAGCACCATCAATACCAGATGGCCTTAGATCAACAAGAACCAGGTGATTATCACTACCACCAGAAACCAGCTTATATCCATGCTCAATTAATTGGTTAGCAAGAGCTCTACAGTTAGCAACCACCTGGTTTTGGTAATTTTTAAAATATGCAGACTGGGCATACTTCAAGCAAACTGCTAGTCCTCCAATTGTGTGGTTATGTGGACCCCCCCCCCCCTCTAGGACCTCTCAAAGACTTGTGGGGGGTGGTTGTCACAATATCACAAAACTCAAAGGGATCAGCAAGAACAGATGCAGCAACAAGCCCACTTATGTGAGCCATGTCCATCACAAGAAAAACACTTACTTGATCTGCAATCTTTCTCATGCGAGGATAATCAATGTCTCGAGGATAAGCACTAGCACCGGCAATTATGAGTTTTGGTCGGAAGAGAATGGCAGTTTTCTCCAGCATATCGTAATCAATAAGACCCGTGGATTCCTCAAGTCGATAAGGCATAGATTCAAAATAAATTGATGTGCCTGATACACGTCTTTTAGGTGTCATGAATCCATGAGATAAATGCCCTCCACGAGGCAAATCCAAACCCATTATTCGATCATGTGGTTTAAGAACTGCAGTGTACACCGCAAAATTAGTTGGGGAACCAGATAGTGGTTAAACATTTACACCCCCACTTGTTACCATCAACATGAAATGCAGCCAGTGCCCTTTCCAAACATAGGGTTTCAAGCTCATCAATGAACTCATTGCCAGCATAATACCTTTTACCCGGCAAACCTTTTGAGTACTTGTTTGTGAGGCATGAACCAACTGCTTCCATCACTACTCTAGATGTAAAATTCTCAGAAGCAATAAGTTCACGACTTCTAAATTGACAGCCCTTTTCCTTGTTAATTATTGTATGAACTTCAGGATCAGCTTCATTCAAGCCATAGTCCAAGAAGCTACATCCGTCACCTCCAATTTGAGGGACAGAGAAAGAAAAAGATGATGGGTTTCCAACGACTAAACTTGCTTCAACATGAGAAGCTTTGCAGGGTAAAAAGCTATGACTGGTATGCCCCTTATTAGAAGTGAAATTATGCAACTTAGTCCAGAGAGGTTGTTGCAAAGAACTCATCATTGCAACTCCAGTACACGACGGCATGGTGATAAATTAGGGTTTTGCGCTCACCACACACAATGAAAAAGAGGAAAAGGTAAGTGAAGAGAAGAGAGAAAGAAATGGGTTTTGGGAAAGACTAGCTGCGGCGGCACAGAAAAAAGGTGTGTGGTGTGGACTGTCGAGGGTAAAAGTTGACAAATCGAAAACTTAAACTTTTTTTTTAGGGCAGAGGGTTGTTTGCTGGAAAAGTCGCCGGAAACAGTGGCGGTGACGGCGGCAGTAACGAACTGGACGGAAAACGAATGAAATCGGTGTTGGAATGTAACACGATAGTGGTTTGAAAAAGGAATGTTCACGTTGAAAAATGAGAAACTATGATTATATTCCCTGACTGTTGGGAACTCGGCAGCGGAATAGAGGCGGGATCGTTCAAGGAGGATCGAAATAGACTCTGATACCATATTGAAGTTGTGGGATTTTAGAGAGAATGAGGAGAGAAAATAATAAGGGTTTGAATATTATTGATAATAGCTTAATGCTGACTTGATTACAAAAGACTCAATACTAATCTCTATTTATAGAGAAACATTGACTAAGTCCTAAATTAGGAAAAAATCATAATAATAATGAGAGATATTCTAAGATATCTCTATGAATATAAATTGATCCTAGGAAATAATTCAAGATACTCTAATATAATATAATAGATATTATAAGATATTTACTAATATTCTAACAAATTCTCTGCAATTGTCTCTGTGTTCAATGGCTGAGCTGACTTCCACAAATTCTTGGAAGATACAAGGGGTAGTTCAGAACAATTCTGTTTTGGTACTCATAGATTGTGGAGCTTCTCATAGCTTTATTTCTCAGGAGGTAGTTCAGAAACTGAGCTTGATGGTGGAAGATACTCCGTCTTACATTGTGGAAGTGGGGGATGGTCATAGGGTGAAATGTAAGGGAAAGTGTCCCAAGTTGAGTTTGCATTTGCAAGGAATGGAGATTAGGCAAGACTTTTATTTGTTCTCCCTGCAAGGGGTAGATTTGGTGTTGGGTTTGGATTGGCTCTCTTGTTTGGGAGAGGTCAAAACCAACTTTGGCAAGTTGGAGCTTACCTTGTCTAGAGATGGCAAGTTGATTACTTTGGTTGGTGATCCTTCCTTAACTAAGACTGAATTGTCCTATGGAGCCTTCATGCAAATTTTCAAGGAAGAACGGGAAGGCTTGTTAATTCAGTGCAATTCTGCAGAGCAGAAACCAGCAGAAGTTCTGGTCATATCTGAAGCTTTTTCATAGGTTCTTCAGCAGGATTCTGAGGTTTTTGAGGATCCTCAAGGTCTTCCACCCCAAAGGAGGTTAGATCATGCAATTCATTTGAAGGAGGGGGATGAGATACCTAATCTACGACCTTATAAGTATCCACATTATCAAAAAAACGGAGATAGAGCAGTTGGTTTCAGAAATGCATGAGGCTGGTATTGTAAGACCCAACATTAGCCCTTACTTTAGTCCCATCATCTTGGTCAAGAAGAAAGATGGGGGTTGGCGTTTCTGCGTGGATTATAGGCCTCTCAACAAAATTACTATTCCTAACAAATTCCTCATCCTTATCATTGAAGAGTTGCTTGATGAACTTGATGGAGCAACAATATTCACTAAGCTTGATTTAAAATCAGGCTATCAACAAATTCGGATGAAGGAAGATGATATAGAGAAGACGGCTTTCCGAACTCATGAGGGGCATTATGAGTTCTTGGTGATGCCTTTCGGTCTCACCAATGCTCCTTCCACATTCCAAGCCCTCTTGAATGAGGTTTTGAAGCCTTTCCTCCGGAGATTTGTCCTGGTATTTTTTGATGACATTTTGGTGTATAGCAAGGATATGTCAACTCATCTTGTTCATGTCCACCAAGTCTTGGCAGTGCTGATGCATAATGGGTTGAAGGCAAATAAGAAAAAATGTAGCTTTGGACAGTCTAGTCTTGAGTACTTGGGACATGTGATTTCTGGAGAAGGGGTGGCAGCTTGTCCGTCCAAGACTCCAGCCATGACTTCTTGGCCTATTCCTACGATGTGAAGGGTCTTAGGGGTTTCCTTGGAATAATAGGGTATTATAGACGTTTTGTCCAAGGTTATGGTAAATTAGCCAAACCCTTAACTGAGCTTTTGCAGAACGACAAGTTTTGTTGGACTGAGGAAGCTACATATGCGTTTCAGGCCTTGAAAACAGCCATGGTTGATCTTCCCTTGTTGTCACTAAGGTCTTTGTAGTCGAAACCGATGCTTCTAGTAAGGGGTTGGGGGTTGTTTTAATGCAGGAGGGTAAACCCCTTGCCTTTTGGTGTCAAGGCTTATCTTTGAGAGCTCAACAAAGGTTTGTTTATGAGAGGGAGCTTATGGCTTTGGTTCAGGCTGTGACCAAATGGAGACACTACCTTTTGGGCAACCATTTCATTGTGAGGACTGACCAAATGAGCCTCAAGTTTTTGACTGATCAACGATTGTTCAGTGCTGAGCAATTTAAATGGGTTGTCAAACTCATTGGTTTGGATTTTGAAATCCAATACAAGCCAGGAAAGGAGAATACTGCGGCAGATAGTTTGTCTAGGACAGATATGTATGTTGCTCTCTCAGTTCTACATGTGGAAGATGATTCTTGGAATGAGGAATTGCAACAAGATCCTAAATTGCAGCAATTGGTGCAGGACTTAATTGTCTCTCCTACTTCTCATTCTGGTTATGAGTTCAAGAAGGGAAGGCTTTTGTATAAAGGTAAATTGGTGTTGCCTAAGGGTTCTAACAAAATACCACTTATCTTGGCTGAATGCCATGATTCTCCTTGTGGAGGGCATTCAGGATTGTTCAAAACTTTTAAAAGGGTCTCTAGTTTCTTGTTTTGGGAGGGCATGAGGCGAGATATCAAGAAGTTTATTGAAGAGTGTGATGTATGTCAAAGGAACAAGTACTCCACTTTATATCCGGCGGGACTACTTCAACCGTTGCCTATTCCTTGCCAAGTGTGGCAGGATATTTCTATGGATTTTGTTGGTGGCCTTCCACGAGTTAGAGGTAAGGATACAATCTTTGTAGTCATTGATAGACTTACAAAGTATGCTCACTTCTTTCCTCTTGGGCATCCTTACAATGCTAAGGATGTAGCAACTTTGTTCGTGATGGAAGTTGTGAAGCTTCATGGATTTCCTTCTACAATTGTATTGGATAGAGATGCGGTTTTTCTCAGCAGTTTTTGGAGGGAGATGTTCAAATTGGCTGGAACTAGTCTTAAGCATAGCACACCTTATCACCCTCAAACGGATGGTCAAACCGAAGTTGCTAATCGGTGCTTAGAAACCTACCTTAGGTGTTTTGCTTGCCCTAAGCCCAAGACTTGGTTGAATTGGTTGCATTGGGCTGAGTTCTGGTTTAACAGTAACTACAATATCTCTACAGGAATGACACCTTTTAAAGCTTTATATGGAAGAGACCCTCCATTGTTGATTAAGAGCTGCACCATTCCATCAAAGTTGGATAATGTCAATCAGTTGAGGTTGGGGAGTGGGTTTTCTTGAAACTTCAGCCTTACAAATTGAAGTCCTTGGCTGATAGACCATATGCTAAATTGGCTCCTAAGTATTATGGCCCTTTCCAGATTCTAAGCTGCGTGGGGGAGGTGGCTTACAAGCTAGATCTGCCTCTTGAAACTAAAGTTCATCCGGTGTTCCATGTTTCATTGCTTAAGAAGACTTTGAAACCTCCATTGTTGTTTAAGAGCTGCACCATTCCATCAAAGTTGGATGATGTCAATCAGTTGAGGTTGGGGAGTGGGTTTTCTTGAAACTTCAACCTTACAAATTGAAGTCCTTGGCTGATAGACCATATGCTAAATTGACTCCTAAGTATTATGGCCCTTTCCAGATTCTAAGCTGCGTGGGGGAGGTGGCTTACAAGCTAGATCTGCCTCTTGAAACTAAAGTTCATTCGGTGTTCCATGTTTCATTGCTTAAGAAGACTTTGAAACCGCAACATTCACCTCAGACCTTACCACCAATGTTGACTGAGGAGCTTGAATTGGTTGTACAGCCAGAAGATATTCTGCAGTGGAGAACTTATGTTGGAGGCAATATGGAGGTTTTGGTGAAATGGGCTCATTTGCCATCCTGTGATAACTCTTGGGAGCGAGCTTCCAAGATGTTGGAGGTTTTTCCGTCTTTTCCCCTTGAGGACAAGGTAGTTCTTTTAGGAGGGGTATTGATATGATTGCTAGTCAAGCAAGGCTTCCTATTAGGAAGGTGTATGAGAGAAGGAACCGAGCTTAATTTCTATGTGTTAGTATAAATAACAGAAGCTTAGTCTTCAATAGGTAGGCAGTTAGAGAGTTAATTGGTTGGAACTGAATTGTAGGGCAACTCCGTTAGCAGATCTGTAATTGCTACTCTATCATTTTTTGTCAGTTTCAATAATACATTCTTGAAAGAAACCATTCTTGATTTTCTTTCCTTCATATATTCTCTTCATTTTTCTTCAGTTTTACATTCCAGTTCTAACAAGATCCACCTCTTTCCAAGTTTGATTTATTATAAGAGCACTCATTTCCTCCAAGACAGCTTCATTCCACTTAGGAACCCTTAGAGCTTGTTGTATATCTCTTGGGATCTCTATTTTTGTCAGTTCGCAAGTAAAAGCTCTAAAAGTTGGGGGGGGGGGGTCAAAATTTTCATAATTTTGAAAGGGTACAACAAAATTAGAAAGACTCTTACCTGTTGGATCCTTGGATGTTTGGCAGTGTTGAGGTTCTCTTCTCTGACGCACTTTTTTCCTTAAGTATACATGGTCAAATGGTTGGATACCTATGTTACCAATTTCAACTGTCTCATTCTCAACTTCTGTTCTGTCAAGACATTTTCTTGAATATCATGTTCATGGCTTTCTTGACTAGATTCAATACCCTCCCATTAATACTCACCTCTCTATTTATCATTAAATACCCTTGCCCATCTACCATATACGAAATCATCATAACTAAATCATAGTCAGCATGAGGAAACTTTAGTGGAAGTTTTGTGGTTTCGATATCAAATGCACAAACACGAACTTCAGCACGCTGCAGAAGATCTGTCCTCTTCTCAAGTGTACCCCCATCGTTGGACACTCCGGCATCATACCACTGGCCACTCCGTATATCTGGGTCACATGTGATCAAGAGTGTGATGATAAATATCAATACAACATGGCAATAGAAGATGAGATAATAGAATAGATACTAAAACAAGAGGATAAATATCAAAACTTACCATTGCCAATAGCAAATCGAACATGGTACGGAACGTCATATTCGCGAAGATCAATTATGCAATCTAGAAAATCTTGAGGTTTTTGTTCTCTGTTAAGCAGTAAGCAGGCTACGATCAAATCGGATAAAAAAGTAAGTTAAAATTTACTTACATAATCACGGCTAAAAAATGAAATTGCATTGTTAAAGGAAGGCAACTTCAATCTAAAAATTTTTTGTCCCGTGAAATTTGATTTACCTTCTCCTCGTCAATATAGACTCATAGGCTTCTGCAGCATCATACTTTGCCTTAATTCTTTCAACAACATGCATCAGGTCACTCTTCACATTCATCAGTTGTTGCACGGTATCAAATGAAAGCTTTAAATAAGATTTTGTCAATCCAGACAAGTGGTTTTTCTGCTCAGAACCATGAAAATAATTCAGAGTCCATTTATAAGCAGATTCAAAGTAAGCAATTATGCATGGCCTTATTGATTAAAGCAAAATGAACTTCAATGCAGACTGTGTCATGAACCATTTTGACTTAACCGTCTTAAAGTCTGGAATGAGTTACACCATAAAAACCAAGAAAACAGATAATCAATGCTAAAGTTGTATTGCTTGTCATGTAACGGATAAGAGGTGCATAAAATTCTTACAAGATCCAGGTCTTCCTTTTCAACAATTTTAATATCTGCAACTTGGCTTTCGTAACGTCGTCTCAGGTATGCGTCAACATCCATCTCCATTTTATTCTATTAAATTTACATAATCACAATTAAGACCATCAACATGATGGTTGTCACAGAATAAACACCGAATCAAAAAAATCCGTAAAAGCAATTAATAGAGATGATTGGATAGTCACGCATGAACAAACTGAAAACCAAGTATCGTGCTCACTCACCTTTGTAGCTACATAGAAATAAGGGCGAAATCTGTATTTTGTCTTGAATGAGGACCCATCCTGCAGGTAGACTCCAATCAGTAATCTATTGACCAGACCAGGCCCCTCTTTTGGTGGAAAAACTAGTAAGAAAATCAAGCTTCTAGAGAAGCATTTTAGCCGATGTTACCTACGTGACAAAGTAAAGATCAACGCAACTGTATACTTTGCGTGTACTCTCATCATCATAAGACGACTGCAAGGCATGGTAAATCATGTTTAAGTCCCTTCCAATAAAGTATTAAATCAAAACCAACTTGTTGTGACTACATAATTAAGAACTGAAAACTCAACTTCTAATCCAAGGAAAATCACAAAAAAAATGAATTACCATATAATGTTACATTTTAGCATTAGAGTAGAAAGATAGCCGGAAACACAATCCCATTCCCACGTATAACTTATGGAGCACGGACACAAACATGTAGACCAGACACAACAATAAAGAAATATTTTATAACTTCCTTAATTTGAAATAGAAAAATAAGTCTTTCCCTCTCCTCTCCTCCCATCCAAAAACCAACTTTCAAACATATCCTAAGAGACACAACACTAACACGAAGACACCAGTAATAATTTGCGAAAATAGAAATGATTGAATGTTACTAGATTCATTAGTATTGTGTTCGTGTCAAAACAGCAACACATGTCGTACGACAGAATTGTGAAGTGTAAGTGCTACATAGCATGTAACTAGTAAATGATATGTGCAACTACAAGTGTTGCGGCAGCAAAAGCACAATTCAATCATTTATCGAGCTAATGGAAACTATGAGAACAAAAAAAACATTCATACTTAAACATTTCTTGCAATAAGAAACTAACAAGCTCAATTTCACATCCGTCTATTCACCAATTCGGTATTGAACTAGGGAAAACACTGCAAGAAAAATTAACGATAAATGAAAAAGTGAGTAACCATCCAAGTCGCTTTTGACCTTCTGAAAAAAGATCGAACCCTAACTTAGCTCAAGTCTTGGATGCTGAATGATCGGTCTTACCACTTTTAATTCATGCTAAGGAGATTGATTGAAAATAAAATACATCTTCGAACTGCTTGAAGTCAAAACAAAGCGTGAACCAGATCACGATGTTGCTTCAAAAAATTTCGATTTTGAAATGGAGGTTGTGATAGTGGTAGTCTCGAATGGAAGTCCCAACACTTGCTCTGTTTATTTCCCGCGCTTTCTCGGATCTGATACTCTAGATACTAAATAATTGAAATCAAAATAAAAAAAATATTTCGGTGAGACACTATCTATGTGTATTTTATATGATATCTATTATATAGATTTGTCTTTTTCTAAAGTGAGTAACTCATTTTAGATTATAAAGTTAATAATATTTAATTGATACATCAATTGTTAATATTAAATGCACTCATGAGTGGTTACGATTTCAATCCTTTATATATTCACTTAAGATTGGTCAAATCTATAATATTCGGTGTTTGATTTGTTGTTCAAATAACATAGTTCATTTTACAAAAAAGTTATGTAGAAAGAGAGTGAATGAGATTAGAAAGTCTATTTGTTTGTATTATAGTTAGTTATGTTAGTTGTAAATTGGTTAGATTAGTTGTAAGTTGGTTGTAATAGTAACTTTTGGGTCTATATATGAATAGCGTCTCACAAGTATTGTAATCAACTATTTTTTTTCATTTTATTAATACAATTTTATTGTATTTTTCTCTATTTCATGTCTAATATTAATATTTTACATATTCTATTAGTTTGAATGGATAGGGAGGAAGAATTTCAATTGAAAGGAAAAAGATGAAGATTTTAAAATGATTTTTTTTTTAAGATTTAAATTTTAAAATATTATGTTTGTTATGGAGAAAAGAGATAAATGATTTGAATTGAGAGAAATTGTAAAATGACATTATTTAACTTTTAATTTTTTTTATGGTAAAACAACTTAATCCTCCATCCACATATTAGAGTTGACTCTAAAATCTGAAATTCAAATAAAATAAGTTTTTAGCAACACAAACACATAATCTTCCTCACATGATTCACGACAAAAGAAAAAGTATAACTACAATTTTAAATTCTATCCACTAACGGATCATATTTTTTGTTTTTATAGACACAATTCTACTATAAATAATCTTAAACTTGTCCAATTTAACCACATGCTTAAAAATTGCTTGTTGAATTTAGAGGATGTTGAGGTTGGTGATTGATTGACTACCGCTATAAGTTTTAGTTCTGCAAACAAAAACTCCATTTCAACAAGCTAATCCCACTTGCGACATGTCATTCAACACCGTAAATGTAAACTTGAACATCCACTTGTGTTCCACTAAAGACCACAAAATTAAATGTCTTTGTCGTCTAAAACATCATCATTTTCATTCTATTTTATTTTTCTCTTATATCGAATAATATATTACATATAATTCATTCATCACCTTTTTATATCTTTTCATACCCTTTTTCACTTATTGTTCTCTTCACATTCAAGGACAAACATATACATGAATCTTACATATTTTTGCTCAAATAGATCTTACATATTCTAAAAATCAATACTCTATACCTTTACATGATACCTAGCCAGTACTTTTTTTTAGGTTGGGCTTCCCCTTTTTAGATGTGTGAAATAGGTATATGTTAAAAGTGGTACTCAAATTAAGAAGCCCAACTGTTTTGGGCAATTAGTTAGTTAGTTAGTCTGTTACTCCAAATGTAAACAAACTATATATAAGGCAAAGCAATGCTGGAAAAAAAAAATAAGAGAATAATCAGAAAAAAGAAAAATTGCAGTTTACTAAGTGCAGAAAACTTGCAGCACAAGTGCAATTCCAATTGTAATCATTTTTTCATCTCCAAATAGTGATAATTCAAGTCGGATCCAGCCCCCCAGACGTAGGAGTTAATCTCTAAACTGGGTTAACAATTGTGTGTGTTCATTTTAGAATTACAAGCTTCAAATTTTGTTTCATCAATCTTCGTTAATTTTCTGGGTTCATTGATTGATTGATCTCTGTTTTTCGCAACAACTGGTATCAAGAGCACGGGAGTATTCAATTCAAAGGAAGGATGGCATCAACAAAGTATGCAATTGAGAAATTCGATGGGAAGAATGATTTTGGGTTATGGCGTCTCAAGATGAAAGCGTTGCTGGTTCATCAAGGTTTGGCATGAGCACTGGGAGGAGAGAAAGATATGGCATCCACACTACCAGAAAAGGAGAAGAGGGATATCATGGACAAGGCTCATAGTGCTTTAATCTTGAGTCTTGGAAACAAGGTTCCAAGGGAAGTGTCAAAGGAGACCTCTGCAGCAGGTATTTGGCTCAAATTAGAATTTTTATACATGACAAAATTATTAGCGAATCGTTTGTACTTAAAACAAAAATTATATACTTTCAAGATGCAACCTGGGAGATCAATTGAAAATCATATAGATGAGTTTAATAAGATCATATTAGATCTTGAAAATATTGATAAAAAATTGAAAGATGTGGATAAGGCCCTATTGTTGATAAATTCATTATCAAGCTCTTATGAAAATCTGTGTGATACACTTCTGTATGGTAGAGATTCCTTGACAGTAGAAGAAGTACAAGCTGCACTAATGTCCAAAGAATTGAAGAGGAAGTCAGATGGGAAAGAAGAAAACAGTGGCGAGGGATTGTTTGTCAAGGCCAAGGCAGGGAAGAAGAATCAAAAACAGAAGAATAAGTTCAAGAACAAAGAAAAGGACAAGTCTAAAATGAGATGTTTCATATGCAAGAAAGAAGGGCACTTCAAGAAAGAATGTCCAGAGTGGAAAGGAAAGAAAGGATCACATAGTGATGATGATTATGGAAATGCATCTATAGCTTCTGAAGGGTATGAAAGCTCAGAAGTCCTTATGGTAAATTCAACTGAAATCATGGATGATGACTGGGTACTTGACTCAGGATGTTCATTTCACATTACCTCAAATAGAGATTGGTTTCTTGACTACAAAGAAACGGATGGAGGCAAGGTGATTATGGGGAGCAAATCAGCCTGCAAGGTAGTTGGAATTGGTTCAATCAAGCTGAAGCTGGAAGATGGAACCATGAAGATTTTGTCAAAGGTGAGACATGTTCCAGAACTGAAAAGGAATTTAATTTCCCTAGGAATGCTAGAGGAAGTTGGTTGTTCATACAAAGCAGAGAAAGGCACTCTAAAAGTCACAAAAGGATAATTTGTAATCATGAAGGGAACAAGGGATCATGGAATCTACCTTCTAAATGGTCAAACAGCGACACGAATGAAGTAGCAATGTCGATTTACAAGGAAGGGGGTTTGAATTGTAAATGTTCCTATTTAAAAATTCCTGAAAAAACTTAAGAAAATAACTCAAGATTTATCTTGGTTGTGAAAACAGAAAACGGAGAACGTTCTTGTTTTTAACTAGAAAAACGGAGAATGTTCTTGGTTAGTTAAAATCAGTAATTCAATTTATGTATTTAACTTGATAATCAATCAGACTGAAAGTAAATAGATAAGGGAAGAGATACCACACAAGGATATATCCTGGTTCACCCAACTCGGGCTACGTCCAGTCCTCACAACTGTGAGATTTTCCACTAAGTGTTCAAAACAAAGAACCTTCTTGGTTTTACAGCACCTAGCTCAGATCAACCTTGATCTGTTACAACGTTAAAACCTTTCCACCCAGAAAGGAGTTCAATCAGGTCACCTATCAACCTTGATAGGATTTCTTACAATCTAACCATACTATACTAAACTCTTATAGTTTGAGTTTTACAATAATGATGAGATTGTTTTGTTAGAATCTGAGATGTCTCAACTTTTGTTTGAGATCTGATTCTTTGGAAAAGAAATACACGAAAATGATTCCAAGAATCGAATGGGAAAAATCAGAATTGATTCAATGTATGTGAGTGAGAGAATTCAAGTATGTAAGTGTATGTGATTGATGAATTTTCTTAGTACTTGAAGCTCTGATTTTTCCTTGAGCTTGGCCTTCCTTTTATAGGTGATTTGAGCAATTAATTCTGGTCAGAAAGAGCTGTTGGTAGTGCTCTGTTTTCCTCTGACACAAGCAACCTTTCTGTTGAAAAAATAATTCATTGATGTGACAATTTTGGGTCTTGCTTGACTTGGTTGTTTTGCTCAATTTCAAACAGATTTTATGCGCTTTTAATGACCCATTAAGCTTCGAAAATACTTGATGATAATTGGGCTTTGATCTGGACATTTTATTTGATCCAAAATAGTTTGGAAAGTAATGAACAACTTCTGCAGAAATAAGAGAATCGATTCTGCAGAAACAGAGATTGATCTTTGAAGCTTCATATGTAATTATTGATGTTACAGCTTCGATGTGGAGTCTTGATTCTGTCCAAAACAGTTTGGTGAATGATTATAAACCTCTGCAGAAGTAAGGAGATCAATGCTGAAATTATGCAGAAACAGAGATTGATTCTGCCAAAACAGCTTGGAGAATGATGACAGTCTGCTGGAGAATGATGTTGAAAATTCTGGAGACTGATTTGAACATTCTGGAGACTGATGATCATTCTGCAGATTGATGTTATCATTCTGGAGATTGATGTTTAACATGCTGGAGAATGATGTTAGCATACTGGAGATTATTGTTAACATGCTGGAGAATGATCAGAATGCTGTCAAGAACGTTGACTGTCAAGTTCAAATCTGTTTGGTCTTACTAGTTTGTGATCTTCTCTCTTTGTGATTCGAATGCCTTCTTTGACTATAATGATTTCTACTTGTTCCTTGCCATGTACTGATGAACTAGTATAAAATTCAGAGGCAAAAACTTCGTTGAAGTAGTGGAGATTCATTGGTCAAGAGGCTGTGACGATCATTCTTGAAACTGGAGAACATTCTCCGTTTTCCAGATTTGTTGTTTCTTTGTCTGTTCAGTTTGAATTTGATTTCTTTGCTTTGTTTGGCTCCTATCTTTGAATTAATACACTCAAAAGCATAAGTTAAATTAACATAACATTTAGAATCATAATTAACATTCTTAATTAACTTTTTGTTTGTTTTCATCAAAACATTAAATTGAGATTTTGTCTCAACAAGGAATGGCAGCAGTGGTTGTTCAAGCATCAAGAAAAGCCAGCTTGTGGCATCAAAGGTTGGGTCATGTTAGTCTAAAAGGAATGCAAGTTCTGGACAGGCAAGGCATGCTAGGTGGGGACAAGATCAGTGATCTTGAATTTTGTGAGCATTGTGTGTTTGGAAAGATGCATAGGGTAAAGTTCTCTAAAGGGAAGCATTGCCCAAAAGGAATTCTGGAATATGTTCACAGTGATCTATGGGGCCCTGCAAAGATTGATTCACATGGAGGTAACAAGTATTTCATTACATTTCTTGATGATTATAGTAGAAAAGTATGGATTTACTTGTTGAAAAGCAAAGATGAAGCATTTAAAACCTATAAAGATTGGAAGTCTGTGGTTGAAAATAGGACTGACAAAAGAATTAAGACTCTAAGGACAGATAATGGTCTGGAATTTTGTAGTAAAGTTTTTGCAAAGCTCATGGTGTGAACAGACATAGGACTATAAAGAACCCACCTCAGCAAAATGGACTAGCTGAAAGAATAAATAGAACCTTGCTTGAAAGAATGAGATGCATTCTGTCAAATGCAGGGATGCATGCACAGTTTTAGGGAGAAGTTGTCCATACAACTTGTCATTTGATAAATTTGAGTCCATCTACTGCAATTGAACTCAAAATCCCTCAAGAGATGTGGACAGGACAGGCTGCAAACTACAATCATTTAAAAGTGTTTGGATGTGCTGCATACTACCATGTAAATGAAGGGAAGCTAGCCCCTCGAGCCAAGAAATGATATTTTGTTGGATATCCAAGTGGAGTAAAAGGTTATAGAATACGGTGTCCTGAAAGCAGAAAATGTATCATCAGCAGGGATGTTAAGTTTCATGAGGTTGAGCTATACAAGTTTGTAACCAATGCTGCAAATAAAAGCACACATCAGATTGAAGATGTGAGGATTGATCTTGAGGTGGAGAAAGATGGAGAGAAACGAAGAACGATCCTGGAACAACAGCAAACTCAACAAGACATAACTGAGAGGTTTGGTCTTGAGGTGGAGCAAGTTGCAGAAAATCGAAGATCGATCTTGACTCCTACCACAGAAAAGGAGAACGATCAACAGAAGTTAAGAACGATCTTGACTTCAGAACAAAAGCAATCTCAGCAAGGCAGGACTGATGCAAACCCAGCAGAACATATTATGTTTCCAGAGCAGGAATTAGATGATTATATTCTCATCAGAGATAGAGAAAGAAGGGCATCAAAACCCACTCAAAGATATGGTTATGCAGACATGATCAGCTATGCATTACATGCTGCATAAGAGATTATACAAGAAGATCCCAGGAACTACAATGAAGTTGTCAGGTCTCAAGACAAAGACAAATGGATTTCAGCTATGACTGAGGAGCTGAAATCATTGGAGAAGAACAACACTTGGGAACTCATACCCAAGCCAGCCAACTCCAGAATTGTAGGCAGCAAGTGGATTTTCAAGAGGAATGGGGGAATTCCAGGAGTTGAACCACCCAGGTTCAAAGCACGACTAGTAGCAAAGGGATTCACTCAAAGAGAAGGTGTAGACTACAATGAAATATTTTCTCCTGTAGTCAAGCATGCATCTATAAGGATAATTCTAGCCATGGTAGCACACTTTGACATGGAATTGGAGCAGATGGATGTCAAAACAGCATTTCTCCATTGAAACAATATTAATGCAGCAACCAGATGACTTTAGGACTCAAGGAAAGGAGGATTGGGTCTGCTTGTTAAAGAGATCACTCTATGGGCTAAAGCAATCACCAAGGCAATGATATTTGAGGTTTGATTCATTCATGCTTAGTCAAAGTTATGCTAGAAGTAATTTTGATAGTTGTGTGTACTATAAACAAGTATCATCATCCACATTCATTTACTTGCTGCTATATGTGGATGACATGCTAATAGCATGTAAAAGTATGAAAGAAATAGAAAAATTGAAGGGTCAGCTGAAGAAAGAATTTGAGATGAAGGACTTGGGGCCAGCCAAGAGGATTCTAAGAATGGAAATCATCATAATCAGAGAACAAGGAAGACTGATAATTTCTCGAGAGAGCTACATTGGAAAGGTTCTAAATAGATTCAACATGAGTGAATCAAAGGTAGTTCCTCTCCACTAGCAGCTCACTTCAAGCTTTCTTCAACCATGTTACCAAACACAAACCTGGAAGCAGAAGACATGAAGAATATACCATGTGCAAGTGCCATAGGGAGTATCATGTATGCCATGGTCTGCTCAAGGCCAGACATTTCTCATGTCGTAAGTGTCACGAGCAGATTTATGGGAAACCCAGGGATGAATCATTGGCAAGCTGTCAAATGGATTCTAAGGTACCTAAAGGGTACTCAAAGCATGTGTTTGGAATACAACAAAAGTTCAGAACCTTCAAAGCCAGTCCAAGGATTTGTAGACTCTAATTTTGCTGGAGATTTAGATAAAAGAAGATCTCTTACAGGATATGTGTTCACAGTGTTTAATAACACAATCGATTGGAAAGCTAATCTTCAACACATAGTGGCATTATTAACAACAGAGACAGAATATGTTGCACTTGCTGAAGCAGTGAAAGAAGGAATTTGGCTAAAAGGATTGATCACAGAACTTAGGGTCAAGCAAGAAGTTGTTTGCATACATTGTGACACTCAAAGTGTCATTCATTTGAGCAAAAATCAAATGTATCATGAAAGGACCAAGCATATAGACATCATACTTCATTTCATTAGAGATGTCATTGAAAGGGGTGAGATACATGTGGCAAAGATGCATACAAGTGATAATCCTGCAGACATGTTTACAAAACCTGTCACACTTAGAAAATTCAAACACTGTTTGGATATGCTGCGAATCAAGTCCAGAAACTGAGATCAAGGACAAATGGGATCTGATTTGAAGGATCACAAGCTGAAGCTTCTCATTTGGTACCAAGGTGGAGAATTGTTAAAAGTGATACTCAAATTAAAAAGCCCAACTGTTTTGGGTAGTTAGTTAGTTAGTTGTAACTAACTTTAGTTAGTTAGTTTGTTACTCCAAATGTAAACAAACTGTATATAAGCCAAAGCAAGGCTGGAAAAAAAGAAGAAGAGAACAATCAGAAAAAAGAAAAACTGCAGTTTTACTAAGTGCAGAAAACTGGCAGCACAAGTACAATTCCTATTGTAATCATTTTTTCATCTCCAAATAGTGATAATTTAAGTCGGATCCAGTCCCCGAGACGTAGGAGTTAATCTCTGAACTGGGTTAACAATTGTGTGTGTTCATTTTAGAATTACAAGCTTCAAATTATGTTTCATCAATCTTCGTTAATTTTTCTGAAATCATTGATTGATTGATCTCTGTTTTTCGCAACAGTATATTATATATGATATACCTCAAAATTAGCTAAATAACTAATAAATCAAAACAAATTTACACGTTATGTATTATAATGTAAAGTTTGTTATTATATACCATAAAAAAAAAAGTTTGTCAATAAATAAGTTTATAAAATCATGTACCTTAGAGTATGTGGCACGACCTATCCTAATTTTGTTGCTACTACCAACTAAACCAAGTATATTAAAGAGAGTAAAAGAAATTAAAGCAAAAGGGGGCAAATGACATTAATAGTAAGTAAAGATTATTTTTTTATGATCAAAAGGGGGCAACAAGAAAAGAGAAATACAAAAAGAACTAAATGTTCTTGGGAAATAAAACAACATTCTTATTAACTAACAAGGCAATCGAAGCAAAACAGAACCAAATGTTCCTAAGAAATAAAACAACATTCATATCAACTAACTAGACAATCGAAGCGAAACATACATAATTAAAAGTATAGTCAAGAACTGTCATCCTTAAATAAGTTTTGGCCAAAACATCAATTATTTAATTAATTTTGCGAAACACACGAGTCAAAGAAAAAGAAAAATGCTCAAACTCCTGTCAAATGATCGTGATCTGATTAACCATTAAGTAGTAGAGGTGTATAGTATTACATTTTCGAGTCAAATTCAATATCAATAACTTTGAATTCACACATGAAAGCCAACACTTTCAAGATAACTCTAAATTCTACCATAGTAATAATGCATGTATGTAAGTAAAGAAACTCATGATATTACATATTACATATATTTTACATTTAAGACGATTTTGAAAGAAAAATTAATTATATGTTTGATTTTACAATAAAATTCACAAAATCACGGAAAACTATAATTTTTGTAAAATTACGGTAAATCAATTTTGTATATCTCCAGGGCCGGCCCAACCCATTATGAGGCCTAAAGCGAAATTATCAGACGGGACATTTTCAAAGTTAATAAATAAATTATTAATATTTTTATTAAAAATTGATCTTACGTACTTTTTTTTTATGCAAAATCATTTATCAAATTATTGTAAGCCATTTCGTTTAACAATTCTTTTTCAATCGATAATAAAGCTAATCCATTTAATTTTTTTTTCTAGTTTCAGCCAAATATATAGAAAAGGTTGATCTCTGCTACAATTGAAAAAAGACTAATAATTTAGAATAAAAATATTTACTTAATACTTAACAGATTACAGATGAAAAAGAGACGAATAAATTCAAAACATATGCCTTAATATATTTTGGCCACTGACAAGAGCTACTCACACAATGAAAATTCAAAACGAAAAACAAAATCAAAGCAAGGAATAAGGAAGTAGGGCCAAGGGTGAAAAAACTTTTTATCGTGTTGACAGTAAAGTTTCGGACGAATGATTCTAAGAGACATTTTTAGTAAAAAATATAAGATGATTTTTAGTGAAAAGGAATGCATTTAATATTAAAAGATTTTTTTAACGGTATAGTATCTCATCTTCATAAATAGTTGCATCAGTTTTAATTGGCTAATTAAATTTTTTTTGGAGGCTTTATTGTTTCTATATATAGTTAAAGAGTTTTGATAATATATTATTGGACTTCTATATCGTATAAAAATTAAAGTAAAAAAAATTATTTTTTAGCGAGACCTAAAGCAAGGGCTTTAGACGCCTCCTCTTGGAGTCGGCCCTGTATATCTTAACGTAAAACCAGTCTTATTGTCCCTTAATTTTGAATAAACACGAGTGATGTGAGGCTTCCCCAAAACAAAAGAAAGATAATCCTCAAATAAAAATGAATGGGTTTGTGAGGTATCTAGTGGAGCTCCTCCATTGATTGCGGAGAATAAAAACATGAGGACACTGTACAGTGAGGGAATGAACATTACAAATTTACGGTTTTGCCACTGTTCCAAACTCCTCACTACAAACCCAAATATCCCATTCCTCATTCCATCAACGCACATAAAAAAGTTAACTCCAAAACCTTATTCAATTTCCTTAAAAAGTAATAACTTTTCTCCGATTCGAGCTTCTATGGCTTCATCCACTGTTACAGAAAAACCATTCTCCGTTCTCTTCGTGTGTCTTGGCAACATCTGTAGAAGCCCAGCGGCTGAAGGGGTTTTCACAGACTTGGTTCAAAAAAGGGGTATTCATTCTAACTTCAGAATCGACTCTGCTGGTACAATCAATTATCATGAAGTGGGTATATCTATAAACATCTTCATATTAAAAAAAATATCATTTTTGAGGAAAAAAAGTTTTTTTTTTCATTTTTTGTGATGGATTTTTTAGATTGTTTGAAAAGTTGATTTTTTTTTTTTGGAATGTTGATGAATTTGATTGAAGGGTAATGAAGCTGACCCAAGAATGAGGGCTGCCTCAAAAAGACGTGGGATTCAGATAACTTCACTTTCAAGGCCAATTAGGTCTTCTGATTTTGTTGAGTTTGATCTTATTCTTGCTATGGACAAGCAGAATAAAGGTAGGTTTTGTGATAATCGAATAATTGGTTATGTTGTGATGTGTGATATTTTAATTTGAACGTGGATGGTAATGTGACATTTTGGATTGAAAGTGTGTACTGTCTTTGACACATGTTAGTGTACAGTGTACACTGATACAATTGTTATATCCAATCAATTATTACGGTGTTTATGTGTCAATGTCGTGTTTGGTGTTTATGTCTATGTGTCAATGTCGTGTTTGGTGTTTATGTCTGAATTTGGTGATTTACAGGATATAATGTTTGTGGTTGCTTCAATTCATCTTCTATTTTTCTTTTCAAAGTGTCTTTGTTTTGCTGTGTTTAGTAATGGACCTTGTTGTTTTTCTTTTAGAGGACATATTGGAGGCTTTCAATAGATGGAGATTTAGAGAGACTTTACCTGAAGATGCACATAAAAAGGTGAGTACAATCAGGGATCAAACCTCATTCTTCATGCAAAAAACAAACGTCGGTCCCCACTCAATCGACCAGCTAATTAGAAAAGTTTTATAAATACTAATATTGAATGAGTTTTTTTTGTGGTGTCGTTAAATAAAGGTGCTATAGCTAGCTGATTTTGAACGCTTCACTATTATTCTATGATGTACTATTAAGTACAAAATGTTGCCAAAAAGCACTTATAGCGGTGCTATAGCACTGCCGCATTGCGGAATTTGAACAGACGGCTATTTTCCGCTATCCGTGATTGGCAACACTAATTTTTTTTTGCTGATGAGCCTAAAAAAGGACTTGAGTAGCCTTATGCATAAACCAACTATGAATAAAATATTTGTTGCTTTTGTTTTGTACATGTTTTCCTAGTGTATTGGAATGGTGCAGGTTAAGTTGATGTGCTCATATTGTAAGAAGCACAATGAAACTGAAGTCCCGGATCCTTACTATGGTGGACCTCAAGGTTTTGAGAAGGTATGTTGGTCATAATAGGTTATTATTCTACTCTTTGTTCATTTATGTAGAACAAAGTTGAAATTCATTCACCAGTGTAAAGATAGTCTTCAACTATGATAATTTAACCGAATCACTCATAAAAAAGACCAAGAATTATACTTATATGTCTGGTGAATTAGTTGAAGGCTGGAATTTTATTGTAAATATTGTCACTTAAGCAAATAATAGAAATTGGTTAGCTAAAATCAACTATTCTTAGTTGGTTCTTTTGAAGATATCCTTTTCTATGTTTGGTACTTAAACTTATGGTATGGTTTACCATGTTCTAACTCCAATTTCTCGTCAATTAAGTGCAAATGTTTTACAGAGAATGTATGCTTCTTTCTAGCCATTTTAAATAGGACAATTTTTTTTCTTGCATTTTTTTAGCACCTACAACCAAGTCCAAGATATTTCAGAGAAATAAAAAGTTCCACTTTGTGGCCAAGAAATAGTGTATTAACAATTTAATAATATGGGTGGATCGGATGCTAGGGCGGTCCACCTTTATAGGTGATCCACTGTGGACCAGTGCTTAAAAGTCATCCGAATAATTTTCGGAAATATAAGTTAATGACTACTTGACTTTACAACTGAAACAATGACTCAATCGATAAAAATAACGAAATGAATGTCTTCCTCAAAATTCAACTCGTCGAACTGACAACAATCAAGTTACCGTCTCAGCCGTAAAGACGAGGAGAGTCGTTAACTTATACTTCTAAAGAGAGCCTTTGTTTGCCGTTGGAGTTTCGGATTACTTTTAAGTATTGGTTCACGGTGGACCATTAGAATTTGCCTATTAATATGTATCAATCTCATAAACACTTTCTTATTGTTGATTTATTTTTGCAACGGCCAATGTTAGTAACTAGTATTGATAATTATTAGTATTTTTTTATGGTGAGAATCGAACTCGCGAACTCCTTATCATTAAACTTCTTAATGTGATTATAATATGCTTATTATCATTATTTCGCACTTGCAGGTGTTAGATCTGCTTGAAGATGCTTGTGAATCATTGCTGGCAAACATTTTGGCAGAAAACAAACATATACAAGAATCCTAACATCTTTTAAACAGCCAGAAGTTCTAAATCCTTGGATTAAACCGTAAATATTGGCGGTTTTCTTGGATGCGACATGTAAGAGTACATTGTGTCAATGAATTGTTATTCTAAATCCAATATTTCTATGTATTGGAAAGTTTTTACCATATCCAAGAATTGGAGTCATAAATGCACTTTTTTTTGTCTTCTTTCTATTTACTTGTGTGAGTCTTTGTCCATTGAATATATAGACTCAGCAGATTATAGGATGGTTAAGATCATGTTGACTCTCATGACATGCACACTAGAAGAATGAATTCACTGTCAAGGCCTTTCAATTGGCAGATATTCGTACTTGTAACATACATTGCCGCAGTGTATCTAAGTTTAGTTCTATTTTTAAGTAGATGACTAAAGACTATTTTTTTGGATAATCAAATGTTACTAAATTAATGGTTACGGTAGGTGTCAATATTTGAATCTTATACCTCTTGAAAACTATTTCAGTGTTTCTTAGCTCACCAATCAAACTACTTACGAGGTGACGATTAAAGATAATATGTTAACACAAAAGTAACAAGATGCCTTTAATCATCGATTTGAGGGAAACAACAAAAGAATCAAGCTCTAACGTTGAAAAACAAAACATCTTTCCCAATAGTTGAATTTAACAACAAAGGAATGCTAACTAGAACAAGAGAAACAAACTGTATCAATAACTAGTATTGGAAAAAATGATGCCGCTAGTGTTTAGAGAGAAAGGCTCTCTCCTCTCTCTTAAAACTTCCTTCTCCCCTACAAATCTCAAGATCTGGTTAGGCTTCAACCTCTCCATTTTGGAGATATCCTTCCTCCTTTCTGGAGGCTTCCCCCCACTTATTGAGGTTCTTTTGCTACCTTCCTTTTTTGTTCCTTTGGGACTTAATGGGGGTGGAACAACCCCCTCTGAAGCCACTGCCATTACATTGCAGCTCTACAATTGCTCCTCTGCTGGTGTGATTGTGGTTTGGTCTTGTTAATACTTGCTATTTTAAGATATAATGTTTGTTTGTTTTCTTGTACCTCTTTGTTTCTGTCAAGTTGTGTTTCGTTTGATGTGTTGTTTAAGGTGTATTTCCTTTTGCCAAAGTCTATTTAGTGTCTTGTTATCTATATCTCTTGTTGGTAAGGCTAAGAAGTGTCGGTTATTTTGGAACAACAAACTGTGGACAAAGCAAGTTGTGGCAGCCACAAATTTCAACATCCTCCCTACCCAACAAATAGTTCTCAAATATGTGGTATGTTTGGTAAAAATCAAGACTACCTATAGTCGATATGTACTTACAATCAAAGAAAACTGAATGAGATTAAAGATTGTGGTTCCTTGTTTCTCCTTCACCATCTCCCATGTAGTTGTGTTTGGGAAATGTCCCATGTACTTTGATTTTCCATTCAAGTGAGGTGGGACACAAAGAACCGCAAAATGATTATGAACGAAAAACTTTTCCCATTCAGACAACAATGTTATGCAAATTCTTAATACTTACTATCTAGAATATAGCTAATGTCTAGGGCACAAGTTCACTTCAACAGAAAATGGCATTGGTTCAAACGACACAAAATGATATTAAAAGCAAATATACAAAATAATAACAACAAAAGATCTAACAAATGTACACAAGTCTTGGGGTTGGCCCCTAATGCTTTCTTGATACAAACTAGGTGTTTCTATCTAGTTTCCTTGTCTCTTAAAAGGGTCGCTCTCAGAGTAAAAGGATGCACATATCTGGGGGCTAACGTCATGCAATATCCATTTGATGATCGTTGTCATTGTCACCTTCATAATATTCATCGTCCCGCTGGATGTGCTTGTCTTGAGTGTGCTCTGCAAAGAAAATTATCAAAATTAATAAAACTAAGATTTGGCACCAAGTCAATATAGGGAATAAATATTTTTTTCTCCTTACGATCAATGCGCTCATCAGGGTTCTGCAAATCTTCATCGAACTCAGGAATGTAGAAGTCAGGTGGGACCTGTGAGTAACCCTCAAAAGTTAGTCTTGCCGTTTGGAAAATGTTATTAGTTTATGTATTGGCTTGAACATGGCATCACGGAAGGAGGTTGAATTCAAACCATCCTAAAAAAAATACATACTAACTAGAGACAATGACAAATTAATCCTGAAATTCCAAGTTTACTAACATGTTATTAATAGATTTCTCATTTCAGTCTTCTGCCTGATTTTAATCTCTATTCTCCACGGTCTACTAAAGAGTCTCATCTTAAAGTTAGAAGCACCGCCAAGAAGGAATTTCTTTTTTTTTA
The DNA here is from genome assembly GCA_037974735.1 of Cicer chorassanicum. Classification (NCBI taxonomy): domain Eukaryota; kingdom Viridiplantae; phylum Streptophyta; class Magnoliopsida; order Fabales; family Fabaceae; genus Cicer; species Cicer chorassanicum. The sequence continues at coordinate 32,231,170 of JBBPBP010009779.1, forward strand.
CTTCATTTCTTTAAAAACTAACCTCTCGGAGCATATAATTGATTAGTTGAAGTTTATAACAAAAAATAAAGTTGGAGAGCTAATATTTTGTTACATGATTCCTTTAAAGTTAAAACCACAAATACTCACAACAAGCAAATTTATGTAAAAAAATTGAGCATGCCTAAAGTTATCTCCATTTCAAGGAGGAACTCACCTCTTGCATTTGTACACTCGGAGCATGTTGGATGCAGCGCAGGTTTTCCAAGACTTGCATTTTTATAGTGCTAAGATATGATTTGCTATTTAAATTTTCCTGATCAATTCAAAGAAGAAAAATAATGAGAACATATACACACTTCACTGCACATTGTAAAGTCTAAATTAAAATTATAGCAATATGTATTTGATCATATCCAATGTAAATTGGAAGTGTCAAAATTCAGGCAAGAAACTCCAAATCTCCGGTCAATTTTAAATATAAAGAAAAGTCTAGATAAATAAAGACAGTATACACAAGACTATTGAGAAATACATACTATGTGCCCATGTGGAATCTTCAATGAGAAGTCTGGTCCAAAATATTTAATATAAACATTCTCTGGGATCTCTGCACAAGACAAATCATGCAGTTGAAAATATTTTGACTTGAGAAACAAGAGATAATTTACATCTGAAATCCTGATTCAAATAATTGGAGAAGAGATACATGAACTTGCCATCAATCAAACATCTCAAAAGCTTAAGCTGATAGGTGAAAACACACACACACGAATAGTTTCTTACACCCTTACGTAACAGCTCTTTGCACTTCAAGCGTGAATAATGCACAGGCCCACCTATCTTATGCTAAAACTCAAATTTATATAGAAACTTTAGAAGTGAGGGTCGAATTTTTTATCGCTTAGCCATAGACACTCTGAAACCATATCATGAATTGATCATCCCAATAAGATATTAGGTGAAGAAGTATGAATCGTTTTATGATATGTTTCTAACAAATAATTTAGTATTTCACAGTGTGACGACAGGATATATAATCTATCAGGGCTTAAACCTTCAAGCCAAAGCAACAGATGAGGTTGGAAAAAAGAAGGGCAAACCATATTAGAATCATGATAGAAAGTAGTTAGGTCACACATCATTCTCTGGGCAGATACAACATTGAGTCATTGCAAGTTGCAACCTCTCATATCATATGCCCCATAAGGAAAATTTGGTAAAGCTTTCTCCATCAGTGTGATATGAAACTAAAAATAGTTAAAAAAAACATCATTTTATAATTCACATGGTAGTATCTCTTATATTTTTTAAGTTTGAATAATGAATTTTAAACCCACATTATCCAATTCATGAAAGAAAATAAATTTCAGCCAAACATGGCACGATTTAACATTTGCAAAGATGCTAACTTAATATACCATTTGGAAGTTCCGTATCAAGAAGAACTCCAGTTTCAACTGTCCAACATCGAGCAACATTTTCTTTTGTGTATCCTCCACCTCCAGTGACCTGTGGCAGAAATCCATCCATGTAAATCTCACTCATGATACAGGTGAACAGAAGGCAAACATAAAGTGATATAAACCCACCAGTAAGGGCAAATTAAATCTCTTCACAAATCTAACACATTCAGCATGGCCTGTATAAGAGGGACCAACATTTGTGAAGACCGAGGACAAAGGGTTATAACAGAATGTGATATTCTCATCAGAATAGGAAATTTACTGGGAAATAAGCACCATCAATAGAGAGATTGAAGCAGCCTAAGCGATCTCCAGCAAGTGAATCAGCTCCACACTGGAGAACTATCGCACCAGGTTGATATGTTTCAACTACTTTGGATATAATCTATATTACAAGAATTTCAAAAGGATCATAAAATATACCATCTAGCCAGACATAATGCAATCAATGCCTTATTGAAGTTGCAAATTAGCCAAAAGAACATAAGAACTGAACTTACAGTCTTGAAAAGTCTGGTGAAGCTAGAGTCATCAATTCCATCCTTGAGTGGGACATTTATGGCATAAAACTTTCCTTCTCTTTCTCCTATTTCCTTCAATAACGTAAAATCAGTTCAAATCATTCCAATCTATGGAGAGCTTCTCAAAATGTTTCAAATTAAAAGGATATTCAATTTAGCAAATGTACACGGTGAACGGTGATATCCCAATCAATTACAATTATATATTTGAAACATCAATGTTATAAAAGAAATAGGATGATTACCACAATTAAAATAAGAAAACACATTAAAAATACAAACAGAATAAAGAAAATCACCTTAGCATCACCAGTTCCTGGAAAGAACATATCTCCATACTTGTGAAAACTGACAGTCATCACCCTGTTATGACAAACTTAACCATTTAAGAAAATAGAGAAAAATCATGTGTAGTATGTATAAAATATCATCTCCATTGTCCGAATGTAACATGAAAAACGCAAGTTCTGTCTACCAACTCAGAATTTTACATTTAGAAGAGAATGAACAAGGCATGGTTGTTGTAAATAGGCTAGTCAAATCTAATCACCTAATCGTAAGAATAAACATTTTATACAGATACTATTCCTAGGTCAAAGTTGGCAGTTTCGAAGAAAACATGTAACAAAAGGTTTGTTGGACTAACTAATCATTCTAATAACAAAATATCATCGTGAAATTCTCAACTGTTTCACCTTCCTAAATCTGATGAGATATAAGAAACTAGCATACCTGTCAGTAAAGTAAAAGGCTTCTTCTACACCATCTCCATGGTGCACATCTATATCAATGTATAAAACACGGGCATGATGTTTAAGAAGCTCTAAGATCCCTAAAACTAAGTCATTGATGTAACAAAATCCAGAGGCTTCACATTTCTTAGCATGATGTAGCCCACCGGCCCAATTTATAGCAATATCACACAGTTTATTGTTCAATCGACATGCAGCATCTGCAGGTACATGTTAGTCAGCAAAAAATGACAAACAAAGGAAGACCGAATTCAAGAGAATCACAATTATAATTGTAAGAATATATGAACATATGATCATATCTTCATTCTATCTTGGAAAATTAGAGTACCTCAAATTATCTTTTAAGATGTTTTCATAGTTTCTGATATTGCCAATTTGTTTTCTTATTTAATTAGGATTACGAGTCTAGTATTAGTACATTCAAAAACTATAAAAGTTGATTTTTTACAATATTTAACACATCCTTCTCATCAACTCGACAATATATATGGGCTCACTAGTAAAACGTTTAAAGCATAATAGACTTTAGCTTTAATAAGAATGTTAGAATAGAACAAAAATAGCTTGCAATATTGCACTATCTTCATTGTATCTTATTCATTGTATCTTAAAGCAATCAAGAGTAACTTAGATTATCTATTAAGATTGATGCATGTTTTCTTATATTTCATGATTTGTTTCCTTATTAGATTAGGAGTGACGTATTGCCATAAATAAAGGTTTATGCTTTACGTTTTGCAGCTAGGTCTTCATATCAATTATCAAAGGCAAATATACACCTTTAGTCCTTTAAATTTAGCTCCATTTTCGCTTAGGCTTTTTAAGTTTATTTTTTTCCGATTCGGTCCTTTTAGTTACATTCGTTTGAACCCTTAACCTTTAAGATATATTAAACTATGCATGCAGTCTTTAAGTTTGCAAATTTTATTGAATTATTGTAATGAAATGTTAAGATCTAATTCAAACATTGCAACAAGTTTACTATCCAAACTACTTTGCATGTGAAGAAAGTTAAAAATATTGATTATGTGGATAGACATTTATTACTTTGTTTTCAAAGCTATACGTGTGTTTAAATTGTTGTAGAGAAAATAAAAAAATATAAACCATTAATAAGATTTGATGAATGTTTTCTGAATGATTATTATGAGAGACATATTGTTGCAGCATTTGGTATAACTTCAAATGATCAAAAGCTTTCAATTGAACTACTTGTTGTCGAAATTGAGATAAAAGACTATCAGTGCAAACATAATGTAACTTAAATGACTAAATCAGGATAAAATAAACTTAAAGAACCTAAGCGAGAATTGAGTTAAATTTAAAGGACTATAGATGTATTTTTGCCATTATCAACTCAATACCAATTTCAATTTCTTACTTTCTTTAGTCTTTTTTCTTCTCCACCTACCCAAATCTCTATAATTTCAACAATAAACATATTACCTATAGTTCCACCAGCGTAAATCTGACAAAATTCAAATAAGTTGTCAAATACAGGGCAGTCTTCACCGAGATTATCTGAAAGAGATGATCAACAACAAAGGTGGAACTTGTTATTAGCTACACAATTAATAGAAAATATTAAGATCAAATTACCACATAAAACTTGGGATAGAATAATGTTAACTAGAGAAGTTAAATATCGATTATTTAAAGACATAATGCAAGCTATTACTGGAGATGAAAAGAAACAAAAATTTCAGGGTTAAAACATTTGCTATCTTCCATAGAACCTCCGCCCCCTTTTTGCCTCTAAATAGCGAACTATGCTTACCTTCCAGTTGGATATGCATAAAACAATTTTTAAAATAAAAGCCTTGAAACATAAGGATGCGGAACACAAGTTTAATTATTATAACATCTAAGACAAATTATGTCGTGAATCTTTTGAAACCAAAAAAAGTTAAATCATATATACTCAAACTTTGCCCTTAGTTTGAAAATGTCAGTCTCTGTATAAATTGATAGACTTCCTCTTTCCCTCTCTATTTCTCTCTGACAGAAAATATAATAAACAGCAATAAATTCTATCAATTTCTTTTTTTTGTGAAAAACAAATAAACTTAAAATCACATAGACGTGTCTGTTTAAGGTTGAGAAAGACATACATTTAGCCAGTTCATTTGAGAACAAGTGCTGAGTGTCAGGCGTAATCCTGTGCAAAAACTCAACATAATCAGCGGAATGAAACTGGGCAAGCTCAACAGGATAAGCCTTGTGTGGGCGCTGCATCATATATAAAAAATAAATAACCAAAGTAACATTATTTACGTTATCAGCCACTGCAATCAACAAATGGCAACAAAATACCAAACATACAAATAAAAATGAAACAGGCAACATGTGTTACTGACATAAACTTCCATCTGCTTATGAAGATCATACGAGAGAACAAGATGATGAGTCATGCAAAGCCGATGAGGCTTCATGGGATGGTTCGGCCCAAAGTAAACACTACCCACATCACCTGCAACGTGAAATTTGGAGTAACTGAGTTCAAGAAAAACATGCAAATAAACAAGGTCTATGAAATACTAAAATAAATTAACGGGTATTTAAGATCAAACAGCTCCTCTCAGAACTCAAGTGCTATTAGAGGTACTAATTCCCTTGCCTAAAAGCATGAAAAATAATATAATAAATGCAAAATGATTCATAGAAAAATCATTAAAAACTTGATTAAATCAACTTCACACACTTTTCACATAAGTGAAATGTGGCCACTATTATAACTATCCAATTTATGGGAAAATGGATCCTCTCCATCTATACATCCTCTCCATAAGGGGAGAGAAAAGATAATTAAAAACAGCCTCATATGACATGGCATGACAGTCTATTGGAAGTAGAAATCCGATACAATCGTTAATGCTTTGTCCAATTACTAATGTAGCGAGTTAAAGTGGACAAAATTTTATGACGTAATACAGCCTCAGATACCATAACAGTCTACTTTGTGGCATGTGGTGTCCATCTAAAGTAGTTGCCATATCACAAAATGCCATCCCAAATAGCTCACTCAATTGGACATGACAATTATCAATTGGACTGGATTTCAATAATTTGAAAAGTATGAGAGCCTTATTTGTGCAATTGATTTGGAGGAAAAAAAATCACTCGTAAGTCAAAAATGCAATTAAGCCCAAAAAGTTGCATCAACCTAAATATCTCCCATTCTGTTTCCAAAACATGAAAAGCCTTGACACTCAGCTAAGCATGCATTGGAATCCGAGACCTAAGTGGGATCTAAGTCTACATTTGATTTCCCTTTTGAAGGAGACTAAATTGATTTTGACATACTTGATTGTTATCCAGTATAATTGATTTTGCCTCCATAATTTATTCTAACTTGAAGCTAAAAGTTGAAGATTTTGCTTCCAAAATTGATTTGTGGCCTCAAATATATTGTTGAACTCATTTTTAAGTGAACCTATCCAAACATAAATAGCTTTATATTCAACTCACTTTTAACCGAATCTTTTCGATACAAATCAATATTCACCACTGCAGACTAAACACACTAAGTGCATGTTTGGTTCCATCATTGAGAGAGCTAAAACTAATTTTGACATGTTTAGCTGTTATTGCGTAGAATCAATTTTACCTCCAAAATTGATTCTAACTTGAAGCTATGATATGTAGGTTTTGAATTCTAACTTGAAGCTATGATATGTAGGTTTTGAATTCTAACTTGAAGCTATGATATGTAGGTTTTGAATTCAAACATGATTTTTGTATGGTTCCACTTTTATGAGTATATTAAAAAAATAAATCACTTTACATTTAACTCATTTTTATCTAAAATCAATTTTAGTCCAAATCAATTTTTAAAACAGTTCTAAACGCAGATATAATTCCTTACAGTTAATTTTTTTCACAACCAAACACAACAGTCGCCTAAAAGCACATGGATAAAGCTAGGGTTTCGACAAACAGGAATAAACAGAGCTACAAAATTTAGAAGATCGGATGCAAAATAATTGGATTCCGCCAAATAAGAGAGCGCGATAACAGTATAGGACGTGGATGTATAGAGAAGAAAAGAGAAACGAACCGTCGTAAAAGTAAGAGATTCTGTTCTTGGAGCGCATGTTTTGAAGAGAATAGAGCGTTGAAGGAGTTGTAAGTGTGGAGTGTTGGTACGCACGAACTACAGTGCCATTATCAGTTGAGGAAGCTTTGTCTTTGTGCTTCGGCTTCTCTTCTTGTTTTCTGTATCTGAATCCTGCACCAGAATATTTGCTTCTTGCAAACTGGCAATGCTTTTTTTATAGATGAATTTAACCGAAATAATCACCTTATTATTTTTACATGGATTTCATTTTAAATGAAATCCAATTGAAGATATAATTTGTAATAAATTCAAAAGTTTATGTAGAATAAAAAAATTTATATTTATAAAGCTCAGAGATAATTATATAAATATTAAATATTTTTAAAACTTTAATGGTTGGAAAATATATATTATATGTTATCATAAAAAAAGTTATGTTTTATATAATTTTTTTAATGTAATTTAATTATGATTTATAAATTTTATTTTCTTGACAAATCATAATTTATAAATTAGTTATA
>JBBPBP010009779.1:32243456-32265049 GCA_037974735.1 Cicer chorassanicum
ATATATATAACAGATAAAGCTTGGAGATGTGAAAATTTAATGTAGTGGTGGTGTTTTTGTAATTTGTTTGAATGACATTTCAAAGTAATTATAATACACTAATTATAATTTGATGTATAAATCATAAACGATAAATTTTTCAAAATAAAAAATTTTATAACCAATTTGTAAATATTTTAATTATATAAATTAATTATAATGACAAAAAATATTAATATCGGCTATATATAAGATAAATAGTCACTAATGAGATTGAACTATCATACTATAGAGACAAATTGTCACTAATAAAATTTTTATAACAACTATACACGAGAAAAATGTTCACTTATGCGATTGAGTTGTCGTACACGGGACACGCTTGTTAGTGATAAAATTCCAAATTAATTATCATAGTAGGATAAGTTGTCTCTTATGAAATTGAACTATCCTGCACGAGACAAGTTCTAACTGATGAAATTTTCAAAATAACTATCATATATATTATGGACAAATTGTCATTTATGATATGGAACTATCTCACGAGACAAGTTAACGTTGATAAAAAAATTCAAAAAAATATCATGCATGAGACATCACTTATGAAAGTAGATCATCATATGCGAGACAAGTATCACTTATAGAAATTTCAAAATAACTATTATACATGAGACAAATCGTCAACGATAAAATTGAACTATCATACACGAGACAAACTTCAAAATAACTATTATACACATGATAAATTGTCAATTATATGAGATTAAATTATCATACACATGATAATTTTTACTTAAAATTTTCAATATCACTATCATACCCGACAAATTATCATCGATGAGATTGAAAATTTTATGAATTCCATCTTTGTAATTATACTTAAATTTTATTTACTTGATTTTAATTTATATTGATAATATCAAAATTATATAAATCAACCGTACGTACCAGCGCACGAATATTTTGCTGGTTAGTAAAAAAAACAATTACCGCCTCTATCGAAAATGACTTATGTCCACAATGCAACAACACTTAGATTCAAAATTAAAGTACACTTAATTAACAATGAATTGATGTTTGACATCATAAACCAACGTATTATTACATCCGTTGAAAAAGGATTGATGTCCACGATGCAACGACACATAACAACTTCAAAATTAAAGTATACTTAATTAACCATGAATGAATGTTTGACTTCATATTGTTACCTTCGTTCCTATACATAAAATCCTCTTATAAAAAAGTGTTCTTTTATGTAACATCTTCTTTAAATTATGAAAATTATTATTATTTTTTTATAAAAAATACTTCTAATTAAATGTAAAGAATTAAAAATCAACTATTTATATTTTAATAGTTAAAAAATAGTTTTGAGAAGCAAGTGCATTGTTGATAAATTTAATGTAAAACTTATTTTTCATAATTCGCGTACATTGATCAAAGAAATTTTATATAAAAATAAATATAGTGTATTAGAAAGGAAATAACTCTTTGTACAATACGTTTATTTGTTATGTATTAAAAAAAAGTAATTGTGATACTCATTAATGTACATATAGTTTTTTAAAGATTTATAAAAAAATATAAGTTGTTTTGATGTTTATCCGTTATAGTGAAAAAACCTTTAAAATATAAAACAGCTATAAAAAATATTTTTTTTGTAAGCTATTAAGAACAATGTTTTATTTAAAATAATTTTTTTAAAAAATTTTAAATATTCATTTAAAAAAACTACAACAAATAAATGAAATATTTTTTTAAAATAAAAAGCAAAATTCACAAAAATAAAATGTAACAAAGAGACTTTATATCTACTTCTCATGAGATATCCGGACAACAAATTACCATGGACCATGCATTGCCCACACCACGAAGAATTCTTTCCAATTTATTATTGAGTTTTTCTTTTTTTTTTCCCCACAAATTATTCCTTGAATTTTATTAGCCTCTATCAAGATATCAAAAGAGGTATTACATCATACTTTCCCTTCCTTTTAAGTCACTTGATTCATCAATTCATTGGGTTGTTGTTAAATCAATTGTTTAATTAATGAATTATCAATAGATAATAATTAATTATTAAATATTATTAATAACTAAAGTATGTTTAATTAGTATTAAGTACTAATTAATTGATGAATATTTCTTGAGTTATGTTTATGACGCATCTTCTGAATAAAAAACATTAGGTTATTTTCTTCTTTTTTCATTAAAGAGGGGTGATTTGACCATTTTTGAGTCTAAAATCACTCCTTCAAAATTATTTTTGCCTTTATTTTATCTAAATAATTAGTTTACACAGAAATTTAGTTTTCTTTAGTATTTATTTGTTGTGATTATGTTGTCCTACTGCAACGTTTTTTAGTTTTTGTTTGTTTTAGTGCGCCGCTTTTTTCAATCTTTGTGTGGTATTCGTTTTAGTTTAGATTGTTACTAGGTAGCTTTAATCAATTATATATTTTACTAATGATTTTGGCGTCGTCAACATTACAGATCCAAGAACATAGGTATTTTGGACACTTGATTTTTGACATATTTGTAGGTCTGTTGCCGTTTTACATTATTAATTTGAGTTATACAAGTTTGTTTCGCATATTCAAATTTAAATAAACGAATATCGTTTCTTTTAGTAAAAAAAAGTGTTGGACTAAAAAAAAATCATAAATGCACCATAATGGATTGAATTTTGTTAAACACGATGAGAGATATCTATTCTCATTCGTTTAACTATTTAATTGTTATCTTATTAAACAATTAACATATTGTTCTAAACCATATACGACAATAAAAATAGTTCACTAATCTTTTGAATTCTAAATGTATGTGGTTTGATACATTCTTAGTATGTAAATGACTATAATATTGTATCTGTGAATATTCTGTTAAATTCCAACAACTTGGACAACTTAATTTAAACAAACAATCCAAAATCAAAACATCTTTACCAAAATATGCGACATTTAGTTAGGAGTGAAAATAATTCAAAGAAATCAATGTTTTCTTATGTAGTATAAGTTTTCTATTTAGAGTCAACTATTAATTTCTAGATTGTAGAACTATTTTGAGGTGATCAAAGATTCAACTAAAAGTTGTAAGAGATATTCACGTTTTAAAATATATACTTATATGTTATGAATAAGATTATTGAGCTTACTGTTTTGCCTACCTCTCTAAGTGCAATCTGCTTGATTATTTGCACTGATGATCATCAACAATAGAGAACTTGTTTTATCATATATCTTCCCTCATGCCATTGCCATTGTTGTTGCTAAATACACTGCAACAAATTTGATAAATAATAGTGCATCTTTAACATCACTTATTTTTAAAAAGTGTTGTTATTAATTTGAAAAGAAAAAATATAGAGCCATTAGACGACACTTTTTGAGAAAGTGTTGTTGTAGTTAATAACATTAGACAACACTTTGTTAAAAAGAGTCGTATGTAATAACTAGACAATTTTTTAAAAGCATTGTCTCATAATTGATAAATAAATAAAAATTAAACTTTCTTCAAAAAAATAATTTCATAATTGATAAATACATAAAAATTAAACTTTCTTAAAAAAAATTGATAATTGATGTCTAATTATTTATAAAAAAACTAAAATGTTAGACAGAGCTCTATGGCAAAGTGTTGTCATAGTTTAGAAAACTTTTATTGTGCTTTTTAGTGTCAGCGTTGTCTTAGGCCCAAAAGCAAACATATAAAACCATTTTGAAAATTTTACCTTGTACCTTTCATATTATACTTCTACCTCCACAAACGTCATTTAATGACGTTTTTACCCTTATATAAAAATTAAAAACTTTCATCTTCACTCACAATACCATTTCAATTTTCTAGTACATAAGTGAGTGCAAATGTTTTTTTTTTTTTTTGAAATCTTTTTTCAAATTTTCCGATACAAAAGATTACAAAAAGAAATGGTTGGACCATAAAACCTTTCTCCTTTGCATTAATCTTTTTCCTGATGCCATCTCAAATGCAACACAAGAAGTCCTTCAATATTTTTGTTTGATACTATATATGTTATTCTTTAATTTCCCGCAATACACTTGAGGGATGAGGCATCTGTTGTCAATAACGATGGGATAACGCGCGATAGCACGTTTGCCCGTGAAACCGTCGTCATTAGTAACGGCGAGCGCAAGCGCGAATAACACCCTAAACGAATTGATGTGTTGTGCCCGACCCGAATCCATGACATGCGACTCTGTTTTCACATGCTTTTTTTGAATTTTTTTAATTTCATTAAGGGTGTATGAGTCTTTTTGCACCCAAATCCTTAATATTATATTATTTCTTGACCTTTCTTCTTCTTTTCGTTATTCTTCCTCTATTTTTGTTATTCGCGTCGTTTTTCTTCTTCTTGTTTCTTCTTCAGTTCTTCTTCCTCTCATTTTTTCATATTCCTATGTTCTTCTTCTTCTTCTTCCTCCTCCTCCTCCTCCTCCTCCTCCTCCTCTGTTTTTCCTCTGTTTTCCCTCTGTCTTCCACTGTTATGCGACTGTTTTTGTTTTTGTTTTGTTTTCACCTCCTCTGTTTTGTTACTAAGAAGAATGATATCTTCATCTGAAATACCAACAACTAACAACAAAAGCTTATTAAACGTATTGGTGAAAATCTTGACATTGCTTGGCAGTGGAATTCTTTGGTGCATATTAATGACAAGAAGGTTGTTACTTGTGATTATTGTGGAAAGGTTACAAAATGAGGTATCACGATAGCAAAATTATATCAAATGGCGATAAAGTGGGATGTATATTTTTTTAGGGAAACAACGGATGTAATACATAAATTCAAAGAGGCTTAGGAGAAAAAGCAAACAACTAATGATGCCTATATGGCTGAGATTAGTATCGATGAGGAGGACAATGATGTTGTGCAAGAAAATGCAAATGTTCAGGTAGGAAAAAGGTCAACAACATGTATTGTTAAGATGAATGTTGAAGGCCCTATGGATGTGCTTATGTTTAAAAATCTGGAGGTATCTTAGAAGATGACAATAGTAATGGCCAAACGTCAAACATCAATAAAAGATGCTTATGTGAAAGAGGCAAAGGAATTAACTAATCTCTATATTGGTCGTTTATTTTATATGAATGTTATTCCTTTTAATGTTGTGAAATCTAAAAGCTTCAAGTTGATGATTAAAGTGATTGGAAATTATGGAGCACACTGGAGCGAACTCAATATGGATGCTCTATTATGTTAGGTGCATGGACGGATCGAAAGGCTAGGACATTGATCAATTTCTTTATCAACACTCCAGGTGGGACTATGTTCGTAAGGAGTAATGATACCGAAATAGAGATATTTGAACTTTTGGACACATTTGTTTAATAAATTGGAGTGGAAAATGTTGTGCAAGTTGTTATCGACAATGGTAGCAACCATGTCTCGACGGGTAAGAATTTTATAATTGTCATTATCCAATTTGAAATATTAATTATATGCTGCCAACCATATGATGCGATTCATTTATTTTTGTGTTAGGAAAATATTTAGAACACAAGTATCCTAATCTCTTTTGGACTCCATGTGTTGCCCACTGTGTGGATTTAATGTTATAAGATATTGGAAAATTGCCTATTGTTAAGAGGGCTATCGAAAGAGAAGTTCATCTACAATCATACCATCACCCTTAACATAATGAGAAAGTTCACCCCAAAAGGTGAATTGCTTAGGAGTGGAGTGATCAGGTTTGCAACTACATTTCTCACTCTTCACAAGTTGTATTAACAAAAGAATAACCTGAGAATGATGTTTGTATCAGAAGAGTGAGTGAGCACAAATGCATCAAAAAATCTTAAGGAAAAAAGGACATATAATATTGTTATCAATGTATCATTTTGGAAGGATGTTCTATTATCTCTCAAGGCGATGAGGTCGTTGGTGCATGTTTTAAGACTGGTTGATAACGAGAAAAAAACCGACAATGAGTTACATATATGAGGCAATGGACAGGGCGAAGGGGTCTATTGTAACAACATTAAATGGAAATGAGAGTAAATACTCTGAAATTTATGCAATTATAGATAATAGATGGGAGTGTCAACTTCATTGTCCATTGCATGCAGCAAAACATTTCCTTAATCCCCATCACTTCTACAGTGACCCAAATGTTGGCAAAAATCCAAAATGTGACACATGGACTTTATGCTTGCATTCTGAAACTTTCTAAAGATTTTGATGATAATGATGAAGCTCTAAAGGAGATTGCTCAATATAGGAAAATGCATGACATGTTTGGTACATCTTATGCAATTAGAATGAAGTCTACTGTGTCCACTAGTAAGTTAAAGTAAAATGTTTTGTTAATTTAAAACTACATACTTGATACTTGTATGTAAACAGTGGGATCAATTATTTATTGCATTACAGCTGAGTGGTGGACCATGTATGGAAACCATGTTCCACATTTGCAGGCTGTTGCATTCAAAATATTAAGTCTGACATGCAGCTCTTCAGAATGCAAGTGCAATTGAAGTACATTTAAGCAAGTAAGTAACTCTCAATTGATTTTATTATATAATTGAATGTAGTTAATTTGGAATTAATTATTTTCTTTTAAAAATGTAAGAAGAGAAGCAAACATGAACACCAAATGCTACAAGACTTGGTTTTTGTGAAGTACAACCAAACTCTTAAAGTCTGCTTTAATAACAAGGTTTTAACCGATCCCATTCTCATCAACAATATTGATGAGTGTTTATGCTTGGTTTGAAAAGGAATTGGATGGAAACAGTGCATTTGCATATGATTTGATCTTGGGAGAAAATGACTTGACTTGGGAACTTGTTGGTGATGTAGCCAGGTTAACGAACTAGCAAGACTTACTAGGCACCAATCAAGACTCGTTGCAACTATGGCTAATAGAGACGAGGAGGTGGAAGAAGAAGAGTTTGAATCAAGTGATGACCAAGATAATGTTGATGTGGTTGAAATTACAAGAGAAGATGAGAAAGATAATTTTGCATGATTTTTAATTTTAGTAGAACTTGATTACTTTTAAAACTTATTTTTGATTACTATAGGATCTTGATTTTGATGTTACATTTTGGTTATGAAATATGAAGTATGATTACCCCTTTATTTTTGTGTATTTTATTGTTGTTGTTTTTTATTTTATTTTTTATTTTTACAATATTTTTGTCTACTATTTGTGTGTTTAGTTTATATACAGTTTTTTGCTTTTCACAATTGCGGTCATCCCGCTATCTCATTTTTGAGGTTAGGCGCTTCGCGCTGCTATCCGTGACTGACAACATAGGATGAAGCACTGACCTTTGTATTCATAATGAGCTTTGGAATATTATTCATGGCAAGATGATCTATACCAAGCATGCATGTGACGTTCGTGAGGGTGAGGCTTTGGGGCCTTTCAAAGTTGCGTTCAACAACTCAACAACCATAATGTAATTTTCAAATCGGACTCCAAATAAATGGTGAATGGCTTTCATTGTCCACATGCTGATGAGTTTGAGTTTGGGGATATTATATTGGAGTGGAGATATAGTCCATTTCTTCTTTTTTCTCAACAAAGCAAAGCAAAATTGTATTTGTAAATAAGCAAGCTAATGGAGTTGCTCTTACCTTAGCAAGTGTGGCTGCATCTTAGACTTGTCATCATTCTTTTGATATTATCTCTGATTGTTCTTTTATTAGACTTGTACACTAAAAAAAATGCGGTTTAAAAAAAATCTATTTTTTTCTATCCATTGTAGATATGTATTTAAGAGTTCAATTACCATTATTGTAAAAAAAGAATGAAGACTCATTTTAATCTCTCACAATAAACATGAAAGACATATTAATCACTGATAATAAAACAACCTTTTTTGATATCTTACAAAAATAAACCGAAACAGATTACTCTCTAAACCAAAAATTAGTTTCTCGACAGATAATTGGATTGTTAACTTGCTCATGTGACTCTAACGGTGTTAGTTGACAAATAAAATATGAGAAAAGTTATTCCTTGAATAATTAAAAGATAAAAAAAAAGAAAACAAATATTATTTTGTTAAAAATTGAGAAAGGAAAAACCACAGAAAATATGATACGTGAAAGTGAGAAACACTGAAACATGGATAATACAAAGTTTCTCATTTTCATAAACCTAAAATTGAAACCGTAATTTTCAAAATCCCTTTATTCCAATCTCGACCACAACGATAAAAACGACATAGAGGAGTGTCAACCATTCCAACGATGATTCAAGGGATGACAAGGAGGGAGATTGAGGAAAAGGGAGACACCGAGGAAAAATAAGAGAGGGCGACACTTTTAAGTCATATTAGTCCATAAATTGCAATCAAATATAATTTTCTAATTTAATATTTTTGAGGAGTGCTTTGTCCGCGTATGAATTATTTTAGGGACCTAAATGTCCTTAATTTTTCTATTAAATACTTGTGGACATTTGTATGACAACCGAAGTGCTACATATATAAGCGTCACAATTTTTTTCTTTAAAATTGAATAGCAAGACTAACAAGACTTAATTTATTTTTTATGAAAATATATTTTTTTTTTGTAAAAGACTAATTTATCCTCCGTATTTTTATTTGAGAGAATAAAATAAATCTTCTTTTTTAAAAAAAGTGAGGTATTATAAAAAAGAAAATGAATTACAAAATAAAATTTATCAAATAAAGAGCGACGAGATTCCGAAGCAAAAGAGAGTGAGTGACGCAATGGCGACGGAAAACACCGTAACTCAAAACCCTAGCCATGGAAAACGACCAAAGGTGTTAGTTATAACGGGCCCCACAGGTTCTGGTAAATCAAAGCTAGCCGTTGATTTAGCTTCCCACTTCTCCATCGAAGTCATCAACGCTGATTCCATGCAAGTCTACCGTGGCCTCGATATTCTCACCAACAAACTCCCCTTCTCTGAACAAAACGGTACCACCGTATCCTACTCACACCTGATTCCCCCTCCCACTTCGATTCTCTTTCTGTTTTTCAAATATCGTTTTGGTTTGTTGTAGGAGTGCCGCACCATCTCTTGGGTACTGTAAACCCTAACATTGAATTCACAGCCAAAACTTTTCGTGATTCTGCTATTCCCGTAAGTTCTGATGAGAGAATGAAGATTTGTTTTTATTATTATTGTAATTTCTTTTCGCATTTTAGTTCATTTTTCAATATTTGTTCTCTTTGTTTTTTATTTTGCAGATTATTGATGACATATTGTCTCGTAAACACTTACCTGTTATAGTTGGTGGTACTAATTACTATATACAGGTACGATTTTGGTGATTTTGAATCTTCCACATTCCATGTTCATTTTTATGTTCTATCATTTTGTCCAGTTTATTTTACTATTATTTTGGAGCTTATTAGCCATGTAGCACTGATACTTCTCATTAAAGGCATGTCTGGTGTCGGCAAGTGTTGGTGTCTTGATATCTATGCATTGGTGTTGTGTATGATGTCTCTGCCGGTGCTATATTGTATCTTGCTATGTGGATAAATAATGAAATGTTTTAGAAATTAATATTATGAAGCGATATTTCAGTGACTGGTGAAATATTATTCGAATGTATGTGTTCAACTTTTTTCTTGCGTAGTCACATTAAAGTCTATCATTTTTTTATCTCTAGCTGGATGTGTTTCAAGGTGCTAGTATCTACATTTTTTCTTATGTACCGACAGTTTTTCCTGTCATGCTCTTCAGGCTCTTGTGAGTCCGTTTCTTCTAGACGATTCAACAGACAATTTGGATGAAAACTATTTGGCTGATTCACCTGGTAAATTGCTATTCTGGTTCTCTAATTTTTCTTTGTGTTTAATAAATTTGTAACTTAGCCGAACTATATTTGTAATTTTGTAGGTATCACAGGGTATGATGATGATGATTTTGTTGCTGAAGGTGACAGTTCAAGCTACAGTTATGATTTGCTTAAAGATATTGATCCGGTTGCAGCAAATAGAATCCATCCAAATAATCATAGAAAGGTTGGAGGTGTAATTTCATAATTTATTATTCTTAAAACATGTACAAAGGGCCATCTTATATATACACCAAAATTCCATTTTATGCATGTATAAAATTGTAATTCTTATAATTTTAGGGAAAATTTTAAAGTTCTGTCGTACATTATACATCTATCAGAAGCATTATGCACTTTTAATTAATATATGAGGCAAGCTTTTAATTTTTGCTGAAGCAAGCTTTTATTTGAATTTTTTAATTGGGGATGATATATTTACACGTGCTATTTATTTTTGTTTTTAGATAAATCAATACATTAGTTTGTACTATCGAACTGGTGCTCTTCCCAGTAAGGTTTTTCAAGGACAGGCAGCAGAGGTTTGTTATTTTCTTTAATATTCATGTACTAATTGCAAATTCAATATACC
Organism: Cicer chorassanicum; assembly: GCA_037974735.1. NCBI lineage: Eukaryota > Viridiplantae > Streptophyta > Magnoliopsida > Fabales > Fabaceae > Cicer > Cicer chorassanicum. The sequence goes on from JBBPBP010009779.1 coordinate 32,253,813, forward strand.
ATCTTTTCCCTTAGGTGGGGTTTGTTTCAAGGTGTATAATTAGAGTGATTTTCTTGGAGATGACATTTTGTGGAAAACTGACAGACTTGTTTGGTTACTGCTCAACATTTATAGGAATATTTTTTATTTTTTAAATTCAAATGCTGGGAGGAAGAGGTGGGAATTGAAGTTATGTTATAGTGCCACTTATATTATCATGTCAGTGGAAAGAGGATACTCAGTTACTCACCCTCATCATGGGAATAAAAATGAAGACATGGGAATGTCTCAATTATGCTTGGGAAATTTTTTGAGTCTGTAACAATCACGAAGATGTCCGTTAAATCTTTTTTCTTGCCTTTTAAATAATACTGGTCTTGCTTGTGGCAGGGCAGAAGTGGGGTCAAGCTGATAACTTAAGATATGATTGTTGTTTTATATGTGTGGACGCATCTCTCCCCGTACTAGACAGATATGTAGAGCAGCGGGTAGATGACATGATGGATGCAGGGTTACTCAATGAAGTCTATGACATTTACACTATGAATGCAGATTATACCAGAGGTCTGCGACAGGCCATTGGTGTTCGTGAGTTTGAGCATCTTCTTAGAACTTGTGTCATCAAAAACATAAATCAAAGAGAGGATGGATCAACCGAGGGATCAAGCTTAGAAAATGGTGAGCCATTGTTTTATGGCAATTTGATGGAGTGGTTGAGATCTTCCTCTGACACTGAATCAACAATTCATTTGGAAGAAGCAATTGAGAAAGTAAAGGTTAATACCAGGAGACTTGTCCGCCGTCAGGTAAAAATTATGTCATTTGTTCTATGACTTTCCTAAACGAGCATTCTTGACAGAACATTTCTTTTGGTCAGATATGCAAGGAAACTGAAAATGAGTTGTTTTTCTGTTTAATCTGAATACATAGGAAATCATTTGAGATGCTTCATCTGACTTCTGATTACATTTGAAATATTATTTTCTTTTGGAGGACATTTATTTCACGTTGAAGTTTGCACAATATTGGGAATTTTGTTTTTGGGTCTCAGACTCTTGTTTAGCAATTTTAGAATTTCTATCAGAGGTTTTTTTGGTTGTCTATAATTTTGTTCTCGCTTCTGTAATTTAGCATGTTTTTGCTAAATACCATGTTAGTTTGAAGAAAAAATAATAGAAGTGATTGAATAATCATTGATCACCATTGCTAAGCTCTTCTATATTGACTTGACTATTGTACATAAATTTGAAGTCTAAGATTGATATGGAAGCTTTGTTAATGACAGAAGAGGATGCTCAGTCGACTGCAAACATTGTTTGGTTGGGATATACGCCATGTTTATTCCACAGAGTCAATATTGAGTAAGCTGTCTCAATCTTGTATATTTTCCGTGTTTATTTTTTCTTCAATTTACTTTTTGAATTGTGTATTGATTTCAATATTTTATGTTTTAGGCAGATCACATGATGTATGGAATAGCCAAGTGGTTGAATCTGCCACGAAGATAGTTACATCTTTCCTGAGTGAGGATGGAAGCTTGTCATCGGCCTTTGGGATGTCAAATAGCACTGGGACGAAAATAATCCAAAGGGACCTCTGGACTCAATACACATGCAAGGTCTGCTATGTTTTATAATCCACATGGCATGGGGCATTGGCTCCGTTTGTTTTATAATGAAAAATGTGTTATTTTGCTTTTTTATGTGGGAAAGGGGGGAATGGGGTGGGTGATTCTTACGATCAGTTCTATGATGCAAGTTGCAGCACAATGCTCGTGAGGTCTTGGTGCTATTTTGTACCACAAATTGCAAAGCAGAGGAGTTTAAAGGGAATCAGTTTTTTAAACTAACAGATCAAAGTTTAACTGAAAATTTACATTTGAAGGTCCTTATTTTTTGTTTAAAATACTTTGAAAATTGCGATACACAAAATTTGCCATGTGTACTGTACCAGTGTAACAATGTTACAGATTCATTATGTTATGTCTTCATGCCTTATATAATTTATTATAGTTGGCTCAACCTTATTTTCTGCATGGACACACTCTGATATTGGCACTTATATTATATAGATATGAGAGAAAGGGTGATACGGAATAATCATTTATAGCACCTGTACAATCTTGGTGCAACACCGTCAAACATATTCTGTTTCTTATGACCTTTCTATTGACAGGCATGCGGTGATCGGGTTCTTAGAGGATTACATGAATGGGAACAACACATACATGGTCGTGGGCACCGTAAACGTATTTCTAGTCTCAAGAGCAAGGCACGAGGTCTTAGTTTTGTGGAACAGAAGCATGAGCCTTCTGAGCGCGAGTGCTTGGATATATTGTAGTTTGGAATACACTGCATAGCATATGAGTCGCTTGTCATGGAAAGAGTTGAGTATGTAAGCATTTAAAGTGGAAATATTCTTTTAATCTAGCATAGTTGTTCTTCTGGATATTCTAGGTTATGCATCATCCTTTTTGTGTTTTTTGATGATGTAGAAAAATATATAAAATGAAATTAGATCGTGGGGGACTAAGAAAAATAGGAATCAGTTGTATCAGGGGGAGTAGGAAAAAAAATATAAATCTTTGTTTTCTGAATGCTATTTATGAAGCCAGTTGTAATATGAATTCAGAATTTTGAATGAATTTCGGTTAATTGTTGCTCTGTTCCTTAATCTAAATTGAATAAGATCTTGTACTCAAATTGTTGAATGCAAATTTGCCAAGTTTGTTTTTTATGGTCGAAACATCTGATTGAAAAATAATCAACTAAATTAGAATCTGGTCAAATATCTGGATAGTAATGCATATGTTCTGATATTATGGTTGAAACTGGTTTAATATGAATTTTCAAAATTTCAATTTTGAACCAAAAGACTGGAAATTGTGTTTGATTAAGGGAGTCTTTACTGCTTTGGTTATTATGTTCCCGCATTCATTAACTTAATTTTGTTCTATAAAACTTGTAACCATAGAAGCGGTAGTATGTTATGATAAAAGTCCTCATAGTTATTTGGTAGTATGTCTCCCAATGTTTGTTGTTCGTAACTTGTGATTAAGATAGATTACCAGTTGCATTATTGATCTAATAAATAAAAGTATCCCATAAATTTTCTTCACACATCATTTCATAACCAGCACTAATGATCTCTATTATTGGAAGTTTTAATTGGATTTGATGAATTTAAATTGTGGTGCGCAAATGCAATTGATCGTTTACATTTTTTGCATTTTGCAGTAATATAAAAATTTGTAACATAATTACAATTGTGATTGCAGCTGCATTAACGGATATTGCTAAAGCATCCTTGCTAAAATGATTTTTAAAACTATCGAGCGAGACTCAAAAGAGCAAATTTAGATAAGAGCTACTTTTTTGTTTTTTGTTTTTGTTTTTATATTTAGACGAAATGATAAATAACATTAGAGGTACACACAAACTTTGATGTCTCAAAGTTTAAGAATAAGTGACATCCACTCTATAATGGATGATAATCTCTCAATTATTTATTTATATATTTTACAACATGGACCTAAAATTTTTAATTCGTGTTAAAGCTGCTAATTAACTTTCAAAAAATAGTAATACTTTGTGTTAAATATTTTTTTGCATAATTTTTTCTTCTAAAGAGCCTATCGGAAAAACTTTCACATATACTAATAGTCGAGAAGTGAGAGATTGCGTGCTTGAATCTGCATCTTAGTTATCAAATAACTCAACTACTTTTTTGACCATCTATTCTGCACTTATGACACTTTTTTGACGATTTTATTGATGACATAACATGAGAGTTGACTATTAATTTTATGTTATGTTAATCTTAGAAATATTAAATTTAGATGTCTTAAACTAGGTATTTGTTCAACTTTATGAAAAAAATGTTGGAATGGGATGAGAGAGTCTATTAGAGGTGGTTATCCAAGTTTTATGAAATTAGGTATCAGTGTAGTAAGTGAATATTTTACACCTATATCATAACAAATTATTTAAAAAAATATTAACAAAAATATTAAGAGAGTGACTCTTCAATTATGATTTATTAATTTTAAAAGCATGTACAATTAAAAAAATATTATTTGAATTAAATAGCATGTGAAAGATACGTCTATCAATGTGACATTATATGAGTTGATGAAATTCAGTAAGACATCTTTGTTCTTTATTCACCTCAGAAAGGCCCTACTAGCTAGTGGTTGTTGAGTTAAGATTCCTTGCTGATAGTATACACAATACTACATTGGGAGACAATATTTTAAATAACCAATTATCTCTGTCATGAAATAATTGATTTGTTTGAAGACAAAAAATCATTTCAAAATATTAAATTATTTTAATTTTTAACTTTTTTTTAATTGTATAGTTTAATTAATAATACTTGTATCAATTACAATATAATATTTTTTATTATACATTTATGACATTGATAATGCACCAACTTTTAACATATATGAAATGATGAAACGACTCAATTATTTTAAAACATAAATAGTACAATTTATAAACTACTCAATTATTTTAGAATAGAAGTAATACAATTTATAAACGTGATTAATGTAATGTATGATTTAATTAATAAATACTATTGACATATTGCAACTCATTAACTACCTTAATTTAATAATTTTTAAATTTGTAATTAATAATGTTTAATCGATAATTAATGAATTATTTAATTTTGACATAACTATTACTCACTTATTAAACTGCACTAACCACATGTATGATTGCGTTAACCCTTAAAAAATTGTTGAATTTAGGTGTCTAAATTGTTGTTGAAATAACAGTGCTATTCAAAATTTACCATGGTGGTGCAATGCACATGGAAAGTACAAAGAGAAAAAGTCCATCAAATATCACTAATTTTCTACATATACAAATAGAAAAAGCTAATAAAGAAAAGAATCTATATATTATCATAATATTTTTTCTGACCCTATGTGAGAACAGTACATAACTCAAACTTCTAGAGAGGAATGACACCACCAAAGGTCTTCATTCATGTGCAAAGACAATTGCATGAGACAAATGATACTATTGAATATGGATGGAGTAGAATTTTGTCAATGGTGGGTCTATATATAAATGTTAGTGGCATCTTTTCCTAACATCAAGCTGTGAATTTTGTCTCCTAAAAAAAGAGGATCTGACATTGTGGTCAGATATAGGGACTGTGAGACTTGACAGGAAAAATGTGACATGTTCACATTGTAAGTTTTGTTTTGTGCATATATATTTGGTTACTAGGATTTGTTTTGGTTCATAGCAAAAACTTTGTATTGGAGTCATGGGGATATTTAATCACTATGTGATTGTTAAGTTCAAGGATGGTGTGGAAGTTGAAGAGCTTATCCAAGACTTGGAGAAAATGATTTCTGGAATTCAGCATGTCAAGTCCTTTGAATGGTATGACCATTTAAGTTTTACTTTTTTTCAGAATAGTTTAAGAACCGCATTTTTTAAAAACCACACATGTTTTCGGAAGTGTATTTCTAAATGACATAATTTATTTAGAAGTGTCTTTTTGGATGATACTTACATTGCATTTTTTGGAATGAGTACATCCATCATGATTTGGAGGGCGGAGAAAGTTCTGTCTCTTTGGCCACTCTATAGATTGAAGGAGAAAATAGTTCTAGATGTCAAAAGGACATGAATCCTCTCCAACGACCGTAATAATGCAGCGACTATTGAGCCTTATGCTTTGTGCCGCTGTTGTCGTTGTAGAGGATCCAATTGTATGTCAAAAGCCTTCTTTAGCAAATATAAGCCCAACCAATTAAATAATGTACAACCTTTTAGTCTTCTTTAGACATCTATAGAGTTTACTTTAAGGATATTTAAAAATAGCTCGTTATGTCAACGGTCCCTTCCGTCTTTTATGTGAAATTTGAACTATTGAATTAATCTAATGATGAAGTTTTAAATTACAGTCGCAGTAATCGTTGCAGTTGCATCGTAACTCTTAATATTAAAAAGTATCACATTCAAATGTGGTTGATATGGCCTCAATTGCAATTGCTTTGTGGTCATAATCCAACGGTTAAAAATATAAGTACAAATAATTCTGACTTACTTACCATCATGTGCATGTGTATTTGTTGTATAATAACAGGGGAAAAGACATTGAAAGCCATGAAATGCTGACCCAAGGTTTCACTCATGCTTTCTTGATGACATTCAATGGGAAAGAGGACTTAGCTGCATTCCAAATTCACCCAAATCATGTTGAGTTTTCCAAGATATTTTCATCTGCTCTTGAGAAGATTGTGGTGCTTGATTTTCCATCAAACCTTGTCAAAGCACCAGCATGATCCAAAGATATTCAATTCAAGCAATTTAAGTTTCAATCTTTGAAGTGTATGCATGTGTGTATGTTGATCAAGTACTTTTAGTTTGTTGCTACAAGTTTCATGCAATATCTACTTTTATTTTCCAATTAATGGAATGTTCTAGGAGTTAATATTTATTTAGTATCGACACTTCAGATCGAAGACATGTCTGATGTTGGATAAATATAGTTATATTCAATTACTTTATTTAATCAAATTATTATTGAAATTAATGTGTCAGTGTAGTTTCAATATCCGTGTCTATCTTAGTCTCTTATACTTATAATTTGTTAACATGCTAATTCTCTTCCAATTTCTTATATGCAAAGACACATTTAATATGCCTCCAAAATCCAAAATATTAAAAGAAATTCACAAACAAACATAAAGATTGCAATAAAGGGGGAGTATACTGAAATATTCAAAGTTAAAGCAAACAACTGTGGTCTTCTTTAACTGCTCATGAATAATATCATGTACTTTGTCTAATAAAGCCTAAACACAAAAGAAATTGAAATGATTATCAATAGTGAAAGACATTGAATCATGCAATATGACCTATTGGAAATAGGCGGTGTTCACTGTTCACAACGTAAGTGTTTGTGTATCGGTACTAAAATGACTGAAAATTAAAGTTATGGTGTCACGACAAATTGGCAAACCACTCTAAGCTATCGGCCTTGAGGCCAATTGTGTTGTGGGTTAGGTAATTAGTTGGCCAAAGAATGACGACCAGAGTGATTTTCATAAGAGGAGAGGTCATCTAATATAAAAGAATAGACAAACACTCTAAACCTTTGATCTTGAGGTGAAACATTTAACTGCGATACGTGTTAGACTGCCAGTCGTCTGAAATATGACGATCAGAGTGAATTTCATAAAAATAAGGGAGAAGTAATCCGAATAAAAGAAGCGTGTTGGAGCATAGTATTTCAACAATGACTCAAGATACAAAGCGGCAAATAGGTAGACCAATAAATCACGAGAGTATTGGTTGCGACGATAATCAACCATTTGTGTATTGGTACACAATTTTTATTAGTGTTATACCTAGCCTTGGAAATAAAATAATTTACAAAAACTTTATGAAGGATGGCCTAAAAAGTTCTACACCAAACCTCAAAAGTATTGTGGCCTTTTTCTAGTGACAAAAAAAGGAGGAAAAAGGAAAGTCTTTAATCTAGCCATGGGGCCAAAATGGAAAGTCATTTTGAAAGTAGTGTTTCTCTAGGTCTTAACAATATGCTTTCCTAGCTACAATCTAGCATCATCAAGAAAGAAACACTACAATATTCAAACAATTTTGCATTTGATATTAGAGAAAAGTGATATGAACATGAAGCCACACAACAAACTCCATCTTCTTCAATTCTTACTGCTATTCAATTTCATATTAGGTTCTTCTATACACCAACATAATCATACAAACTACTTTGGAAATATCAGAACTCAACCACCTTTCTTGGCTTCAAATTCTTCTATACCTGAAAATTTGAACTGTTCTCATTACAGCTGTGTACATAGAAGAAATTCTTCAAAAAATGGAATAAGAATATCTGTTGATATTCCAAATCATGTACCAGATATTTGCAAAGGGTGTGAGAAGCCTAATGGAAAATGTGGTGCTGGATTGAAGTGTTTGTGTCATCCAAAAGAGTGTAGTAAGTGTCTTCATCTTTGATTTGTATAAAGTTCTTTATTTTTTATTTTGATATAAAAGAAAACAAATTTTCACTAAATATAAGTTTTATTCAAATTATTATATACTCAAATTAGTGACACTTTTGATGATAATTTCGCAGAAGACAAGGTGATCTCAAAGGTTGGGTCTATAAAATCTACTGGTAGTGATTTTTTCTCTTTGCTTTCTTTCTTTGGTACAATAGCCTTCCTCATCATACATGCCTAAGTCTTACAAGTTTATCCAAAGATTCAATTATTGACAAAGTTTTAAACCACATGATTTTTGATATTACGGAGATTCAAGGTAAAAGACAGCCTCAATTGAGATTATGTTATGGTCGGATTGAAGAGACATACAAAATCTTTAGTGTTGCAGCCTAAGTCACATATGCAGAGTTTTTTTTTAAAATCCTTTATTATTAGGTTTACTATTATAGCCAAGTTTAGTCCACATAATATTATGAGGGAGAGTGCAGTCCTTAATGCATTGACAGCTACTAGAATTGAGGAGGTCTATGATGGAACATCAAGAAATAGAATTATGATTACAAACTCTATGCATAATGAGCTAGTTGCAGTGTACATTTTTATTTGAATAAATAAATAAATTTGTACTGTGTACATACACATGATGTGATTAGTATTATATATCTAATTTGTCACCTATTTCAACACATTTACTAAAATGTCATTTTTTGACTCTCTATTTTATCACATTCACGAAAATAGTCATTTTATTTTAAAATTGAATTTTTTAATCCCTTTTAATTTTCACATTTGTCGCAATTTTGGTCTCAACCTATAATTTTTACCACAAAAATGATAATTTTTAATCTAAAAAATGACGATTTCTGAAATAAAAAGTAATTTCTCTTCAAATTTATAATTGAAACATTAAATCGCCATTTTAAGGGTAACAAATTTAGATTGAGACTAAAACTGCAACAAATGTGATAATTAAAGGACTAAAACTCGATTTTATAATAAAGAAACTAATTTTTTGAATATGATAAAATAGAAGATCAAAAATGCAATTAATATATATCTTTGTAGATCATGAAATGATAACATGACATGAAGTATTATCAACAAATTTTCACTAACCATCCTGCACACATTCACTACTCGCTAGATACATCTTAGTCTTCATACAAATGACAAAGAAGTAAAGAGATGAAGTCACATAATGCATGAAAAGTCTAACTCTTTCGATAGAGAAAATAAAATCATTCGAACATTTTAAATTGTGCTCATTTTACTTTGATGAGATACTCTTGAAGTGAACTATTATTTTAAAGAGAAGACAATATGTTAGTAGTGAAGATGCATTTTCAAAAATAATAAAAATAATTTTTTGATATTTTCATTATTTATAGAATATAGAGTTGTAGATAAATTATTGACTTTACAAGTCTGTTAGCTTACTATTATCGGATAAAATGAACATAAATTTTAAAAAATAAAAATAAAAAATATTTTCATATAGTAAATCAGTTTATAAATAAATTGTACAATAGAGAGTTAGAGACCAATTGGCTTAAACTCTTTGAAATTTGAAGAATGATAAATTTTTGGAATCAAAACAATAAAAATATTTGAAATAGCAGTATCAAAAGTGCATATAGCAAAAGCATCCTTAACCATATTCCACATTTAATCTCCAAATTTATGTCATTATTGTTTGAAAAACGGTGACCACTCCTGGTACACCATAGTTTTGTAAGGCATCGTTATTTAGATATGACGAATATCGTCTCTGATTTACTCGCGAAAAAGGAATTATCTCTAATTTTATTTTATCAAAGAAAAATTAAATAAAATTTGAAATGATGATTTTAAATTAAAAATTCAAATTCGGAAGTCGATTACGAAAAAGTATTACCACCTTTAAAATGGTTACCTTATAATTAATTGTATATAAACTATTTATTTATTTAATTATTTATTTTACCCCAAAAATAATAATAATAAAAAAAGAAAATAAATTATTTACATTAATAAAAGAAGAAAATTATTGTTTTATTAATTTGGTTTGACAAGGGGAAGATCTTGCTTATAAGTATCCTTAGGTACAATAGAAAAATCAAAACATACGTAATTTTTAGTATAAAATACTTGTGTGTTGGTCAATTTTAATTTTAATTTTTATTAATTTTAATTTCTTTTTAATTTGTGCGATGATCATGAGAGACTAACACCAAACGGCGCATTGGAAAACAACTAGGTGGTCCAACAATGAGCGAGTTCGATACAGAGAAAGAGATAACAATATGTTGTTTTCATTTTTATCCTTTTTATTTATCTTATTTTTTTAAGTATTTTTAAGTTTACATGAATGAGTAGAACCATAAATGAGTGTTTGTGTGAGGTTTGCGATTTTTTTTAAATAATTCTGATTGTTGAAAAATGCGTTTTCTCAATTCAATATTTTATTTTATATTTAGAATATGAAAATGAATTTTGTTTAAATTATAACACTACATATACAAAACGACAAACATATAGTATTATAAAAAATATTGTAAATAGTCTTGCTATAGGAACAAAGTTAACATGAAAACAATAAATAAAAACTAAGACATTGATTCATAAAAAAGATACATGAAAAGCAACAAAGATAATAAACAAAACAAAATTATTATACTAGTTTGTTTTAGAGAAATGCAATTTACATACTAGTTTGTTTTAGAGAAACGCAATTTACATATCGAATTTTTAAGATTATTTGCCTCCCTTTTTTACCTCCGTCTCTAATTTTTCTTTTTCTTTTTGAAATTAGTGATTATGGAGAAGTTTTTGTAAGAATGACACAATAGATAACCAGTAGTGGCTTTCTGGTAAACGGATTTAAGCATCTAAAATCGATCTCTATTTTCTAATCTCATCTCCTCTCCGTTCCTCCTCATCTTCTAAGAATCTCATAACACTCTTATTTATATTAATAAATTAGGGTTAATAGTTTAAAAAAAATAAATGTCAACCATTATGACTAATTAAAAGTTTATTTTATTTTAAAGACTTTTCTCAAATTCCAAAAAATCATATTAGAAATCATTTATATTTATTTTACTCCAAAAAATCCCATATTTATTAATTTTATATTTAATTTCGTTTCATTTTTTTATTAAATAAAAATAAAAAGTTTTGAATTAATTTTTTTATTACCATGTTATTATTAGATAAAAAAATAGTAAATAAAAAAAAATAAAAAGCCTAAAATATATTTCTTTTCATTAACAATCAAATA
>JBBPBP010009779.1:32310745-32330281 GCA_037974735.1 Cicer chorassanicum
AAAAAAAAAAAAAAAACTGCACAAAAAAAACGGTGGCAAATTTGTTATTATTACAAATTTTGTTAGATCTGTTCTAGCATATACCTTAAAAAAAAGGCGGTAGCAAATTTGTTATTATTGATGGAAATAAACACAGAAACACAATAACAAGTAATACGCAACTGATATAAAATTATTTCAACTTGCAAGAACCCGTGAGAAGCAACAATAAAAGAGCGTAAAGAACACCGATATTAACGTGGAAAACCCCTCAATGCAAGGGTAAAAACCACTAGGCCAAAGAAATAGCTCAACTATAATCAAATAAGGGTACAAGAAAGTCTCAAAAAGATGCACAAAGTGTGCCTACAACCAGCCAAAAGTTTGTAACTATGAACATTTTCAGAACACATTGGGATAATAGTTCAAAATTGCACAACTTAAATTAATAGAAATCCATTTTCAGAACACATCTAAAGGAGAACCGAGTCGTCAACTTTTTGACACTGTAAGTATATTTACATGACTCTGTATAAGTGCATTATATTGATAAATACATTATGATTTCATAAATCTTTATGAGAATGATTTAATTAATTCTTACAAACTTTATGAAATATGTAGCAATCATTATCAATGATTGGTGAAAACGATATTGAAAATGTTCAGTCAGCTACACCGGCTAAAAGGTCTTCAACTGATGACCAACAAGATAATGGGGGTAACGATGCAATTGCAAGTGCCCAGCTATCATCATCAAAACTACTCAAGAATATCAAATGTGAATAGGAACTACAATGAAATTATATGCTAGACAGTAGATGATGACATCAATTATGTTTAAAACTATTATTATATGTTGTAATCCTAAGGTCTAATTATGTTTTGATCTCATGAAGTCTGAATCATGGGATATATATTCTCAAATCATGTATTGTTTTAAACACTAAACACAAGTACACTTTTTGGTTCAATATTATTATTATAGGATGGATGTTTAATTGATTAATGCCTTTAGGAACAATAATATGGAAAATGTTGATATGTTGTCTATTGAAAAAATATAAACTCAATGATTATCCTTATATCTCTATATTTAAAAAATTATATATGACTAAAGAGCAAATTGATTACTATCTTAAATAATATTATTTTTTTGTTTTTGTTTCATAATACAACATGAGTTACACAATTAGGCTATAAAATAACTCAAACTTTCATACTTTATAAATAATATATTACATTGTTGAAGTTTAGGCTATTTACCTGAGAAACTCAAATGACATACATATAGAGATTAAATTGTGGAAATCAATAAAGTTTATATTTATAGTTATTTAATAATATAAATTTAATAATATAAATTTATTATAAACTTGTGAAACTACTCAAAGTTGGAACATCTCATTAGCAACTTTCCCTCCATTGGGTAAAGTAAACTGAAAGTACTCATTTGTCAACTCACAAAAAATTTAACCTCCATCATGAAACAATAACTACCTCCATCATGAAACAAAAATTAACCTCCATCATGAAAAATAAAATTTAACACGAAACAATAATTTTTTTACCCAATCGAATGAAATGTAGATTAAAGGAATAAACTTATTTATTTTTTAAAATTATTACTACTACAATGTTTATAATCATGTTGTGTATTAGTCTAACCTTTTTTTAATTTTATATTTACATCATGCAGGAAATAATAAAAGATAATATGGATGATTACACTATTGTTGGAAAAAAGAGAGCTACAAAAGCAAGACATAAAAGGAAAACTATATTGGACAAAAGAAGAGCAAAAACGATCAAACTTGATTGTTTCTCTATTATGTCAAATCCCAATTCTGAATTAAATGTTATACATCATTATCAAAGAACTCCTTTGTCTGATATACAATGAGTGTTAACAACAAAAATTCAATATCTTCTTTTAATCAGAGTTGCACCTCAAACATAAAGACAGGGAGGAGTGTTATACAAAGTCAACCACATTCAAATTTCTGCCATCGGACAAAGGGAAAACAATTGTCTGGGCTACATGCTTTGGGGTTAATCTTTTCAGAAAATTTCAAAATGCTGATTTAGGTTCATGTTCAACATCAAAAGCATTACCAAAAATTTGTAGTATTTGGTGGAGATTTTAGGCAAATTTTACCGGTTATCCCAAGAGGAAGCCGATTAGATATTGTTAATGCAACAATTAACACTTCCTATATTTGGGATCATTGTCAAGTGTTAAGACTCACAAAAAACACGCGTTTATTGCTAGCAATGCAAAGAGAAAATATGGATGAACTTAAACAATTTTTAGAATGGATCTTTAAATTAGGAGATGAGAAGCTTTCAGAGCCTAATGACGGTCATTTAGAGATCCAAATACCACCAGAGTTGACAATCACTAACTTCAATGATCCATTTCAAGCAATTGTTCATAGCATATATCCAATTTTAATCTAAAATTACAAGAATGAAGATTTTTTGCAATGTAGAGCAATTTTGGCATCAACAATAGAGATTGTTGATTCAATAAATGAATATGTGGTGAGCTTAATACCATGTATTATTATTATTATTATTATTATTATTATTATTATTATTATTATTATTATTATTATTATTATTATTATTATTATTATTAAACCTTTATTTTTATAATTATAGTTATTGAATTATGTGTATATCCAATTAATATCATTGCTTTATTGCACTAATTATAGGAGAAGAAAATGAGTATTTAAGTTCAGATTCTGTTGATCGTTTAGAAAGTCATGGCAATGAATTTTTTGATATCGTTACACCTGAATTTTTGAGCACATTAACTACCTCAGGCCTTCAAAACCACAAAATAAAACTAAAAGTTGGAACTCCAATCATGCTTTTGCGAAATCTTGATCAATCTGAAGTTTGTGTAATGGAACATGACTTATTGTTACAAGGCTTGCAAATGATGTGCTCGAAGCAAAGATAATTTCAGGAAAAAATATTGGGAACTTGATATATATCCCACGAATGTCTATGTCACCTTCTCAATCACCTTGGTCTTTCAGGATAATTAGGAGACAATTCCCCACAGTTGTTTCCTATAGTATGACAATCAACAAATCACAAGGACAATTATTGGACTACGTTGGGATATACATGTCAAAGCAAGTCGTTAGTCATGGTCAGTTATATGTAGCTATTTCAAGAGTTAAAAGCAAGAATGAGTTGAAGATCTTAATACATGACAAATATAAGCAAACATCATATACAACAAACAATGTTGTATACAAAGAGGTTTTCCAATCTCTTTGATTTGTAAGTATATTATTTTCTTTAATTATTCCATATGCAGACTTAAAAAGAAAAATACAACTATAGACATTGAAAGCATATAAATGATCAACATAACCTATAAATTTAGATTATCACTCACTTAATCAACTTTTCAATTAGTTAAAAGGTCTTGCTCAATTATTTTGTAATTCAATATTGTACTTTAGACTAATCTATTGAGTATTCCATCATGGATATGTCACATTAATGCTTTACCATAGTATACATAAATCTAATTCAACAATTAGCAATCTAGATTTTTATAGTAAAGAATACAATTAGCAATTTAGATTTTTTTTTTTTGTGGATTTTTGCAATAGAAAGACAATATTCAATCCTTATTATTTTGGTGAGATGGATAGTCAAATAACATTGAACATGTTATAGAAAGAATATACTATAGAGAATGTAGTCCAACCATTAAAAGTTAAAGTATGTTGTTAACTCTATTTCTCACATTCTGTTATCTTATCAAACAATCAAAATACAATTGAAATTACATCATAAGATCATATTAACTAACATGCAGATCATATTAAAAACCACGGGTCGTCCAGACCAAAGAAATAGCTCCACTATAATCAAATAAGGGTACAAGAAAGTTTCAAAAAGATGCACAAAGTTTGCCTACAACCAGCCAAAATAAAAAAACACTAAAGCTTACAAGTGAAAAGCAAGAAGAAGAAAACACTCAAAAACCTGTTGCTGTTCGAGCACAATTCCTCCCTCTCCAGAAATCGTTTCACCGATCCGACCATTGAAAACAAACACCTGAATGTTGCGAACCTGCTATCCAAAAATCAGCCCGATCCAACGGTTAACGGATGCGCAATCGATGTTTTTTTGAGATTGATTTAACAAAATTGGGAATAGGGTTTACTCTTCTCTTTTCTCTTTTGGTGGTTGTTTTTCCTTTCAAAATAGTCTCTCTTTCACTCCCCACTTAAACAAGTGAGACACATGAGCTACAATATTTAGGTTTTTCTCCATATAGGAAGGGAGCCTAATACCCAACAATTATTACAAATTTTGTTAGATCTGTTATATTAGACCGTTCTAACAAGCCGTTTACAAAAAAAAAAAAATCCCTAAGTTAACCAAAAAAATTAGAAATCACGCACGAATGCAAACCCATTTTTCATCTTCATCCTTCGTTCTTCTGCAAATCCAGTCACGAATTAATCACCCGCAAATACAAACCCATTTTTCATCCTTCATCATTCGTTCTTCTGCAATTCCAGTCACGAATTAATCACACGCAAATGCAAACCCATTTTTCATTCTTCATCCTTCGTTCTTCAGCGTGAATGCAAACCCAATCACGAATTAGTTAGTTACGTTGCGTCAATTCATTCTTCATCCATTCTTCATCATTCATCCTTCATCCGGTCACGAACTCAGTCTTCATTATTCATCCTTCATCCGATCATGAACCAAACAGTCACGAACCCATGTCTTACCCCTTCAACGCTTCAACGTTTTCATCCTTCAACCTTTAACCTTCATCCTTCAGTGAAAACGCGAATCGAACGAACTTTAGCTTTCAGCGGGAATCAGATGAACTTCAGCTTTCAGCCTTCATCGCCAGGGACGAGTTGGTCCGGCGTAACATTTTTCTACTTCAGCACCGATGACGAGTTTTCTTTGTCTTCCTCTTCCATCTATCAAGGAGCATTTCTGTCGAGAAGTGTCAATTTTTTTCACCATTGAGAAGTGTTTGTTGCTTTCTCTGGTAATTTTCTAATAATTCTTGTTTGTTACTCAACAATCTAAAATTATTTCATTGTTAATTTTTCTTATTATTAATCTTTAATTGAATTTTATTTTAGTAATATTTAAAATAATTTCAATGTAACATTTAACAAGAAGACTAGATTGTGTTGTGAGATGTGATTGAAGGGGAAAATTAAACTGTTTATGTAGTAATGGTTAATTAAACTCATATTAATTATAGAAGTGATGGAGAAATTTGAGAAGTGGTAATGCCAAAAAAAACAATGAAAGTGATGGAGAAATTTGAGTAGTATTAGTTACCCCAATTTTCAACCATCCTTTAAAATTGTATGCTATGTGTTTGTGAGATTGTCTCTATTAATAAAACTACATGCTATGTGTTTGAGAAATTTGATGTTTATTTCTGTTGTCTGTTGTTGTAAGCTCTTGTGATTGGTTCTCGCTAACTCTAATAAATGCTTTTTGTTATTAGCAACAACTATAATTCCAATCATCAAAATTATCAATCATTTCATACTCATCAAAAAATCCTCTTATTCACAAGACAACAATATCTCAAATTCATAATTCTCAATGGCAAATGGAATTCTTAACTTTCCAATTAAAAAACTACTCTGAAGTAGATCAAATGGTATTAGAGAACAAATTCTTGAATGAAAATTATGTCTTGTAAAAGAATCAGTTTGAACTATATGCATTTTCTGTCTGCATTTTCCTCTGCATTTGTTTCTTAAATGAGAAAGAAAAATTCAAAAACAGAGCGGAATGAAATTGAGATAACTAAAAAAATTAATGTAATGCTTTGGAATAAATTAAAGGGCTATAGAATAATTACTTTCATTTTCCTGGCCATTAAGTTCAAGAACTCAACAAATTCAATGGTTCCATTCCCATCAACATCAACCTCATTTATCATATCTTGTAACTCTTCCTTTGTTGGGTTCTGATCCAATGACCTTAATACCGTAGCAAGTTCTTCCACAGTAATGCACCCTATTGAATATTGATCAAGAAAATATATACACACAAATTATTTCCTCTCTGAAATAGAAAATCTCAGATATCATCATTCCGATGTCTGCATTTTTTGTTTTTCTTATGTTTAAGAGTTACCACAAAATTGGAATTGCTAATAAGTTGTTACCTTTGAGAGAATATTTCTTCCGTTTGTTTGTCTCCTTTTTCTTTTTGTGATTTTTTCCAAGTTATTGTTGAACAGCCATATAGCTCTTAGTAAGTGTTATCTGATTTAAACTATTTTGGAAGGCTTCATTCTTTGACATCATATTGTTTGTAGTTAGATGATTAATTAGTTGATTCAGTGTTGGTCAAAGACAATTTTTCCCTTCTAAATTTAGCAATGTTATATACTATAATACCAATTTTTTTGTAAGAATACTCTTAATTTAGCAATGCTATGCTGTACCAAATTTTACCAATTTTTTTCTCATGAATTACGTGAATGCTGACATGAATTCACGAGTTTTACTGTCGTAACATTGAAAATTTTCGTTCTTAATTTCACATCCTTAATGGAAATAATCCTTAATTTCTCAGCTTTATCAAAATCTTCAATAGTCTTGTCTTCAAGAAATATCACATCTCGACTTCTGATAATTTTCTTGTCAACTGGATCCCACAATCTATAACCAAATTCTTTATCACCATAACCGATGAATACACACTATTTGGGTTTACTATCAAGCTTGGACCTCTCATCTCTTGGAACATGAACAAAACATTTGCAGGCAAAAACTCTCAAATGATGGTAAAAGACATTTTTCCATGTCCACACTATATTTGGAACATCACCATCAAGTGGAATAGGAGGAAAAAGATTGATAAAATCAAATGCAGTTTTCATTGCTTCACCCCAAAAGGATTTCGATAACTTTGCATGATAAATCATACATCTGATTATGTCATTAATTGTACGATTCATTCTCTGCAACACCATTATGATGAGGTGTCCTTGGAACTGTTTTCTCATGCTTGATTCCATGTTCTCTATATTACTCTTCAAACAGACCTATGTATTCACCACCGTTATCTAATCGAACACATATCAATTTTCTTCTTTTTTCTCTTTCAACATTTGCATGAAAATGCGTGAAGACTTCAAGTACCTGGTCTTTATCAAAGGAAAGGCCCACACTTTTCTAGAGTGGACGTCAATAAAAGTAACAAAATACGATGCACCCCAAGAAATTTATTATCCATCACACAAACATCAGTATGAACTAAATCAATAATAATTTGCCTCATATGAGGACTAGTATTATGAAAAGAGATTTTATGTTGTTTTACATCAAAACAATGAGTGCAAGTTTTTAGAGACATACCTTTCACAGGAAGGAAACTTTTCTTCGCTAGTATGTTGAGTCATTTCTCACTCAAGTGACCAAGGCGCATATGCCATAAATCAGAATAGGTGTCTTCAATTGCATTCACTTCTTCCTTGCATAGCTTCGTAAGCATCATATAGAGATAAGTGAAACTTTGCTCTTTCGCAACCATTAAAGACCCTTTGGTGATTTTACATATACCACAACCACCAAAGTAATTGCGATAACACTCAATATCCAATGTTTTCATCGAAACCAAATTGAGACGAATATCAAGAAGATGTATAACATTCTTCAATTGAAGCTTGCAACCAATTCTAGTTTCAACCCAAACATCGCTCATACCGATAATTTTACATACTCTTTCATCTCCCATTTTTACCGTGGCAAAATCACCAACAATGTAAGATGAGAAGAAATCACGCCTATGAGTAACATGATACGAGGCACCCAAATCAATAATCCAAGTTGAATCCTGACATGCAAGGTTTATGGAATTATCATCACAAACATTATAGACATTTTTAACATATGCAACTGCTGTTTTATCTTTGTCATTTTCTTCTCTTTGTCTTCATCTCCTTCCCTTGATTGATCTCTCTTAAGGAACCTGCAATTTATTTTTTATGTGACTTGTTTTGCCACAATGATAGTACATCACTTCTTTTCTAGTCATCGACTTGCTACAACTTTCAAAGTTGTCGCGTTTATGGAAGTTTCTAGATTGACTTCTCTCCGTGACTTTGTAACTAGTGCTTCTGACTTTGAAAAAGAACCAACCAAACCACATTCCTTTCTTCGAACTTCTTCATTCAACACGCTCTCCTTAACTGTTGACATATTCAACTTTCTACTTGGAGCTGAATTGGTCAATGTCACAACAAGGACTTCCAAATTACCAGACAAAGAACTCAACAATAACAATGCTTGCAACTCATCATCTTATTTAATATATGTCGTTGTCAACTGATTCATTGTATTATGAAAAATACTCATATGTTCTGCCATTGAATCTCCATCTTTGTATTTCATATTCACCATCTTTTGAATCAAGAATGTTTTATTTTGCACATTCTTTCATTCATACAACTCTTTTTAATTTCTCCCATATTTTGTTAGCATCTATTTCAGTTTCAACATGTGGATATACAATCAGATCCAACCAATGTCTGATCAACGCCCCTGCCTTTCTTTTCATCTTCGTCTAGTCAACATCAGATTTATTTGTGAGTTTAGAAGTGTCACCCTCAATATGATCATACAAATCTTTACTATATTGCATGTCTTCCATGAAAGTCTTCTAAAATGTGTAATTAGAAGAGTTGCGTTTAATCATATTCAGACCTTTAATTTCCTCTTCTATTTAAATGCACAAATCAAATCAATCGAGATCTGATACCACTTTGTTGGGAAAAACCAGAGATAACTATCTCAATAATGCAGAATATTTTTCCCCCACCTGTGCATATAAATAGCCTAACAGAAAATACAATTCCACAAAGCAATAATAATTGACAGAAAATTAAATATGAGACAAACATAATTTTTAACGTGGAAAACTTCCCTCAAATTGAGAGAATAAAACCACGGGACCTAATCTAGTAAAAACTTCCACTATATTAATTAATGGATACACCAAAGTCTTCTTAGTAGCACTAGGTTAATCAACAACCTTCCACTAAAGTGAGTATTCCAAAGTAACTGTCAGAGAAGGTAAAATCAATAAGAATGTATATTAAAATAACAAACTATGTGGTAGAAATAACATACTAAAATTGTAGATCAAACGGAGCAATTTTGCTACACACCTGTTACCACCACTGGAACAACAACAACAACAACAACAATAATAATAATAATAGTCAAATTGGTGGGTTCCACTTGGAGAGTGAGCTCACCCAACAAATCTCCCCTTCACAACTCAAGTTGGAAGGTACTGCTCAACCATGTCGGCCTTCTTTCTACAACATATCATCTTCCCCATAAGCAAGACTTTCGTCATCATATTTGAACCATTCTTATTGGTATGGATCTTTTCAATTAAAAATGACTTAATTTCCAGTGCATCTCGTATTCAATGATATTGCACCTTAATATGCTTCGACTTTACATGAAAAGTCAGATTCTTGCTGAGACGGATCACACTCTAAATGTCGCAGAATATCACAATCTTGTCTTGCTTGAGGCCTTACTCATGTAAGAATTTCTTCATCCACAAGAGTTCTTTGGAAGCTTCAGTTGCTGCAATGTACTCAGGTTCAGTAGTGGATAAAGCAATACACTTTTGTAACCTTGATTGCCAAGACACAACTCCCCCTGCAAACATCATCATATAACCAGAACTAGATTTTATAGAATCAAGATCATCTGCCATATCTGCATCTGTGTAGCCATCCAACACAAGTTCACCACCTCCAAAGCATACACACACTTTGCCAAGCCCAATAAATCACTTTGTTCTTTTTTTCTTTTTTTTTTTCTTTAATAATAGTAACAATAAGAAAAATAATAATAATAATAATAATAATAACAATAATAATAATAACAATAGTGGTAGTAGTAGTATTAAAGGAAGAAACTCACATTCATTTGAATGTGGACTACATGTGCATTTTCCTCTCCTTATTGTCACTACAAGAAAAACATCATTTTGTGGGGGGTCAAATGCCCTCACAAAGGGAGAAAAGCAGCCACAACAGGAGAATTTGTGGTTGCCTTTGGCAGCCACAAATAAGTCAGTCACAAAGGTTTGTGGCGTCCAAAACGGCCACAAAATTCAACATTTTTTGTTACCATTTGTGAGGGCTTAAGCCCTCACAAAATTGTAACGGAAAAGTCCGCCACAAATTTGTGAGGACTTAGACCGCCACAAATGACTACGAATTTAAAACAGTTAGCGTTTGTGAGGGCTTTGTCCGCCACAAAATATGTCCTTTGTGAGGGCTTAGACCGCCACAAAGGATGACATGACATAAAATAATCAGTTTGTGAGGGCTTTGGCCGCCACAAAAGTTGTCCTTTGTGAGGGCTTAGGCCGCCACAAATGTCTGACTTTATTAAAAAAATTTTTTTTATAAAATTTGAAATTAATATTAAAAAATGATATTATTTATAAAAAATTAATATTAATATAATTTTAAAATTTAAAATTTAAAATTAAAATAAATATTATATATCAAACAAAATAAATTATATTTGAAATTATATTCAATTAAATAAATATTATATATTAATAAATTATATAAAATTATAAATTTAAATTATATATACCAAACAAAATAAAACATTCCAAAATTTATAATCTATGTCATACAAACCAAAAATGAAACATACCATAATTAAATAATAATGTATAGCAAATTCATACAAACCAAAAATAAAAATAGCAAATATTATTCAAATACATCAATCTTCATAGTTATTGCTCTGATCATTAGCTCAATTCCCTCCATCATTATTTGATGGAATATTACCCGACGACAAAAGTCCCTCAAAAGTATTATTAATTGGTGTTTGAGACAACATGGTTTGAAATTGTAATTCATCTTCAAGTACACCACCACTAGTCGACGGAGTCATAGCTGGTTGAGGTTCATAAAATAAGTCTTTATAAACAAAAATAGAGACCGTAAAAGTATATAAATTTTTTGTACGAACTCAACTACAACTCTTTGTAATAATAATCTCATTAATTTTAATAATGTTTTTATTATGTTTCAAATATTTTATTTATCATATATTATGTAAGCAACATAATTTCTAATTTTTTTTGACCAAATATACCAACATTTCTAATGATGAACTTTTTATGTATTTTAAACATAATATAAAAATATTTTATATTTATGATATTACATATTTTATGATTAGATCATTATTATAAATCTTGTTTTTCATAAGTATTATTTTGTTGCTAAAAAAATTACAATTTCATAATATAATTATATTTTACTAACATAATAAATCATAATACCAATAATAACTATAATAAAAAAAAATAGCACTTCATCAACAATTAAAATATTACTACATTTTAATTTGAGTATAAATTTTACAATTTAAATATTTTATCAGTAATTTGTTTAACAAATCTTACTAATATTAAAGTTTAAAAATAATATTATACACAATTTTAAAAATAATATATTAATCTACATTCTAAAATAAAATATTAAGTCTAAAAATATTTTAAAAAACCATATAACAATAATAATTATATAATTAATAATCTATATTTAAAATGCATTACATACTTGATGTCGAGTAGTGTCTGACTTGACGCTTACAAACAAGTAACAGCTATTCGCAAGCACCACAATAGCACCACTGTAAAAAAAAATTAAATAATATTCATTAAAAAAATAACTTCAAATAAAAAATAACATTAAAAAATAAAATATAAACTAACAACTTACCGAAATTTAACAAATAAAAGAGAAATGTTGGAGAAAAAATATTTGTAGAGAGAAGGTGGAGAGAAAATTTAGAGAGAAGGTAGAAATAAAAAATGAGAGGAAGGGTTATATTTATAGGAGAACAATGGCACTTTGTGGCGGCCAAAGCAGCCACAAAATTGGGCCTTTGTGGCGGCCAAAGCAGTTAGAAAAATGGTCTTTGTGAGAGCCTATGCAGCCATAAATGCCAACGGTACGCTACGCCCTTTGTGGCGGCTTTTGCAGTCACAAACGAGTCCTTTGTGGCAGCCTATGTAGTCACAAACAAGTGACTTTGTGGCGGCCTTTGCCCTCACAAATGTGAGATTTTGTGGCGGCCTAAGCCCTCACAAAGGCCCAACGGTGTAATTTTGTGAGGGCTTTTGCTCTCACAAAATTTTGCTGAAATTCAGATCCATTGTGAGGGTTTTTTCCGCCACAAATAACAACAAATTTGAATTTTAGTATTTGTGAGGGCTTTTTTGGTCAGTAATTTGTGAGGGCTTTTTTCAGCCACAAAATATTTTATAAGTTGGCCACAAAATAAGTATTTTCTTATAGTGTGTATTTTTTAAAAGGCTAAAAGCACAAAAATATATCAACACCTCACAACACAAGATGTACTATGATGAGGAAAATAATATACAATGTTCACCCAAACAAGCCTCCTAGAGAACATAACAACATGACAAAGTGATTACTTATTGTCTACCTCTTAGTGGACATACGTGTCATTGCAATACCAAATACAGATAATGAATGATGAGTAGTCGAATCATGTTAAAATGTAATGTATGAAATAACCACTTATAAAATTACATCTCACATATTTACAAATTCATTTATACAGGCATGTTCACATTTACACACATAATCATATATATTCGCATACTCACAAGTATGCATTGCAAATGTTATGTTTTTCACCATGCAAATTTGTACTCCTCGCATGCCAACTTGTAGTTATCGCAGTGGTAGAAAAAATAGAGTTCTCAAGGTTTTGTTTTTCTTTAATATATTGAGACCCACATCTTGCATGACTGTGGTAAACAAAATCATGATTTTAGACAGACAAACCATTATTTCGCATAACAAGACACCTCTGCACGACAAAACATGACAATTTTGTAATTTTTGCCTTTTTTCTCTAATTCCCTATGTTTCTACACTCCCATGTCACTTATTCTAAATATCAAAGATTTAATTGAAACATGCTTACGGGTAAATATTGACGCCATAATCACAATTATCATATTAGCTATAAAAAATTAGAGGTGTTATGCAGTGCATCTATTTTATCATGCGTAAAGGTGGAAAAGGAAAAAGACTTGTGCGAGAGGAGAAAAAAGCAAATGACCTCTCTTATGAATGTTTTTGGTGAACATTCCATTAACTAATATTAACAATTTGTACTATTTATATAACTACAATACTTTATATTCGTCATGTGGTATCAAAATTTGTTTAGATTAAAAGTAGTATTGAAAAATCAAATGGTAATTTAATGAGGGGTATTAAGGAAAGAATAATATTAAAATTTGTTAAGATATTTAATGTTGATTATATTTGAGAATAAAAAGTATTGATGTATTTTTCTTTATAATTGAGACCGTAACAAGTAATTAATTACAATTTTTTATAACAAAAGGTTAAGGTTGATTTGGAGTATTGCTATAGGTGCTCTATGATGGACAATATTTTCTTCCAACATTGACTATTAGATAGTACAAACTCTCAATATTTTACCATAACCACTTCAAATATTATCAACCTACCTAAAGGAATCTCAATTACCCACTCTACCTTCAAATTCACCACATCATTTGCCTCACACATCGATGTGATGGGGAATAAACACAGAAAACACAATAACAAGTAATACGCAGCGGATATAAAATTCCTCCAACTTGCAAGAACCCGTGAGGAGCAACAACAAATATATGACAGCAAATTAATCAAAATAAAAGAGCGTAAAGAACACCGATATTTTAACGTGGAAAACCCCTCAATGCAAGGGTAAAAAACTACGGGTCGTCCAGACCAAAGAAATAGCTCCACTATAATCAAATAAGGGTACAAGAGAGTCTCAAAAAGATGCACAAAGTGTGCCTACAACCAGCCAAAATAACAAAGCACTAAAGTTTACAAGTGAAAAGTAAGAAGTAGAAAAACACTAAAAAATATGCTGCTGTGCGAACACGATTTCCCCCCCTCCAGACGTCGTTTCACCGATCCGACCGTTGAAAATGAAGCACTGAATGTTGCGAACCTACTGTCCAAATTTCAGCCCGATCCAACGGTTAAAAAATGCGAAATCGATGATTTTCTGAGACTGATTTAACAAAATTAGGAATAGGGTTTACTCTTCTCTTTTCTCTTTTGGTGGCTGCCTTTTCTCTCAAAATAGTCTCTCTCTTGCAACCCTAATTAGACCACTCTCCACTTAAATAAGTGAGACACATGGACTACAGTATTTGGGCTTTTCTCCACATAGGAAGGGAGTCCAATACCCAACACGATGTCGGTTAGGCACTCTTTTCATGACAAGAGGTGAGTTTATTTTAAGCCAATGAAAGGGTGCAGAGAGAATCACTAGCGGTCGTCTATGTGAACAATGAAACCATAAAATAGGTGAGTTTAGATGGGTATAAAAATGTTAGATTTTGTTTAGACTTGAAAATAATTTTAGATGTGTATGTACGTGTGTTCATATGTATGTGACTTAAGAATAAATATAGTACTAAATTCATAATCGCACAGGCACAAAAGATTCAAGAACGACTTGTCTTTAGCAATCCTAATTAAAAAGAAAATCCTCCACCACCATCTACATTACCATCACCACCACCACACCTCATAGTTTGCCTCCTTTCATGAGTCTAGAAGATTACTCAAACCAACCCTTAAAATCCAAGAGCGATCAAGACGTAATTTAAATGACATCATTCAAAAAGATGGCATTTCACCTGGAGGTGCAACAATCTAATCAAGACATTGTCGAGGCCATAAAGAAACATATTGGATTTGTCCCACAATATCAATATGGAGAAATTACTAAAGGAGGAGATTACTATTTTCATGAAATAAAAATATGCTTAGATAAAAGCATAGATCGTATTTACCAAGACTCTCTTACAACTTATGTTGATTGTCCATTAGATATATATTTTCCTTGAGTAATAATAAATGATAATTAATAAATAAAACTTATATATTTTGTTGTTGTTTCTCTCATCGTTTAGAGTATTTTTTTATATAAATATTTAGTGTATTTAATTTTCTTTGTATTGTGCAATGTACATAATATATACACAAAATTGGCAAAAATTAAATCAAAAACATCATTTAATTTAATTTATATAACCACTACAAGAAATTTGCCTAAAGTTTTTCATAAAAAATTGTCTATAAAATTTTTTAGTGACGGTTTAGATATAAACATCATATACTTACTGAGGTCATATGTGCGTGCGTGTGTTCATTCCCCCAAAATGTCTCATGAACATTAATTTCTCAATTTCAGAAATTTTAAAATTTTTCATGAACGACAATTCTCTAATCTCTCAAAATCTCTCTAATATCCAAGTTTATCTTTGAATTGAAAAATCCTTAATCTCTTACATTTTGCTTTCCCAATTTTGATTCTAATCTACCCAAAAAATACATAATTTAAAAAACTCAAAATTTGAGTTTTTCAAAAGATATTATGGGCAAAAAAAATTCCATATGCTTTGTGATTAGAAGTACGATTTGAGGGATAGGAATGATAATTTTTTGAATAGATGTTTAGGTCCATTTAACCTGCTTAACCTCACTTGTCCCAACAAGATACAATGCAATTTTTTTTTTTGATGAAAAACATTTTTATATTATTTTAAAGTAATCGATATTTGTATTAAAAATCGATTTTTTTTTTATGTGAATGTATAAAAAAATAGATTAATTATTAATTGATCATATTTTACTTATTTTATAACTAAACTCTTAATTATCAAAACTTATTTCTTTTAGAAATCTAAAAGTTTAGACCAAAAGTAAATTAATTACTATACTCGTACAATATAAATCTTTTTTTAATATATAATGATGTATGCATAAAAATATTATGTTACTTCATTGTATTGATTTTTAAAATATCTCTACAAATATATATGCAACGAAATGTGACTAAAAACATACACAATATAACTCTAATGGATGGAACTCATATTTGGTGAAGTGTTCTTGTTACTTCCCACTATTTTGCATGACTGTTTTTTGTTTCACAAAGCTTTAAATGGGAAAAGTTACGGTGATGAAGAACATTTTATCTCTATATGAGGTAGCTTCACGTTAGACGATCGATTTTCATAAATCTAAAAAAAATTGTAGCTAGAATGTTTCTCAATATACGAAGGACTTCATCTTTAATATGTCAGGTGCAAGACCGGTCTGATGGTATAAAGTGACTAAAACTTTTATGGAAAACAAAATTTTTACTTAATAAAAAATTCTTAGATTTTTATATTTTTAAAATTAAAATATATAATTCTTTTCTAAATTTAATATTGTCTCAACAATATTAAATCAATTGAAAAATAAACATTACATGACATCAATTATATTAATTTAGTGATGTCAAGTTAAAATTTAGAAAATTCGCTTTACACTTCGTATTAAAATTCGCTTTAGGTCTCCACATGTGTTGGGTCGGCCATGAAGTCAAGGTGTACAACTTGTCTTTGGTACAAATAAATTTTTTTCTTCTAATGAGTCCAATAGCGAAACTCACATACACTAAATATGGAGAAGAAGGGTATCTCATATTTGAACTCACATCCCAACATATCAAATGTCCTTGAAGCTACCATTTAAATTGTACGTGTAAATGTCCTTGATAGTGATGGGTATTGGGCTCCCTTCCTATGTGGAGAAAGGCCCAAATATTGTAGTCCATGTGTCTCACTTATTTAAGGGGAGAGTGGTCTAATTAGGTGGGAAGAGAGAGACTATTTTGAGATAAAAGGCAGCCACCAAAAGAGAAAAGAGAAGAGTAAACCCTATTCCCGATTTTGTTAAATCAGTCTCAGAAAAACATCAATTGCGCATTCGTCAACGGTCGGATCGGCGAAATGACGTCTGGAGGGGGAGAAATAGAGCTCGCACAGTAGCAGGTTTTTAGATGTTTTACTTCTTCTTGCTTTTCATTTGTAAGCTTTAGTGCTTTGTTATTTTGGCTGGTTGTAGGCACACTTTGTGCATCTTTTTGAGACTCTCTTGTACCCTTATTTGATTATAGTTGAGCTATTTCTTTGGTCTGGACGACCCGTGGTTTTTACCCTTACATTGAGGGGTTTTCCACGTTAAAATATCGGTGTTTTTTACGCTATTTTATTTTGATTAATTTGCTGTCATATATTTGTTGTTGCTCTTTACGGGTTCTTGCAAGTTGGGGGAATTTTATATCCGCTGCGTATTACTTGTTATTGTGTTTCTGTGTTTATTCTCCTTCAGATAGTTGGTTGAAGTAAGAAAGATAACTTCAAGTTTGTGAATGATATAATATAGAGGAAAATTCATTCTTATAGAAATAAGAATATTTCTCGTGCAAGAATGTTATTTTGTGGAGTATTTAGAAGCGATGTAATTGCAAATTCAAGATAAAACTTAACATACCTCTCAAAATTTGAGGTGTGGGTTTGAGTTGCTCCAAGAGTAGAGGAATGTGCAACACGTTAAATTGCTGCAGGATGACAAATGAGCAAATAGGATGACAAAGGACCTTGTAGGATGCAACGTTGGGTTAAGCCATTTCCATAGAGTTTAAATTGCAATATAGATGCATTTTTCATAATTGAGAGCTATTAGCCAAGTTATCGACTAAGTTTCAGTTTATACAACAGGTTTCTGACATATTAAAATTAGAGACTCTTTGTTGACACACACGATCAATCTTGAACATTGATTAGAAATATGAATTTATGGTGTGACTTACTTTAGACTCCATTTGAGGTGGTTATTAGTTTACAAAAATATTAGTTTTACCAAAGATAAATAACATTTTTTTACATATATATATATATATATATATATATATATAAACTATTAATGTAACTTATATATACCATTAGTGTAAATTATTTTTACATTATCAATCAATTACAATTATAAGATATTTAAAACGTTTGATTTTTATCATAATTATTTTTATAGGTACGCACATGATTCATTGTGTGGTATACCGACAGTGTATAATTCTTTTACACTGACAATACATAAAAATTAAACATTATTACTAATTAATGTAAAATATAATTTCACATAAAATAAAAAGAGTTCAATGGACATACATAGACAATGTAAAATAGTTTTAAACTATCATCTAATAAAAAACTATCATTCTTTCATGTCATATTACTAATTTCAAAATAACTATACAAAACTAGGATGATATGGCAAAATAAGAGATTTTTATTGTATGTTGTAGCGGTCTACAAAACCCGATCCAGTCCATCAACCCCTCCCACTTTGTGTGGTTTGAGTCGGGTCTGATCTGATCTCAAAAAAATAAGGGCATGACATTGACATAGTAAAAGGAGGGTTCGGATTCGGGATACCCCTCACCCCAAATGATTTTATGGACAATAGCTCCACTTGTCATTTGATGATGTTTGTTAGGGGTCTAGCAGACCAGTTTGGTTAAATTTTTGGGAGAAAATAAATCCGAACCAATAAAAAATAATCGGTTTGGTTTGATTTTGATAATTTTTACTCACGAAATCCAAACCAAATTAAACGATGAAAAATGGATCGGTTTGGTTAGGTTCCATCAAGTTGATATTTTTATTCACTATAAATTTTTTATACAATTAAAATAAGTATATAAATTACAATGAAAAAAGATAATATATAATTATAAAAAACTACATGAATACAACATATTTTTTTTTTTAAGATAAATATACTAATATAGATTGAAATAAAAGATATAATAATAAAATATAATGGTTTTTTTCGATTTCGGGTTGTCGGTTTTCAATGATGTAAAATTGATACCCGAACCAAGAGATATTTTGGACTTGATTGAGTTGGTTTGGTTTAGACTAAAACAAAGAAAACACTGAAACATTTAATTGGTTTGATTTGGATCTTTGAGTTCATCGGGTCATTGGTTTGATTTTTACATTCCTAATGTTTGTATATATAAATAGTTCATCTCGCATAAAAATGGGCTAGATCTAACTTTAAGTTTGAGTCTAAATATTGGCTAAATCTAAGTATAAGATCAAATAAGCCACACAAAATCTAACCTAACAAGTTCTTCCTTTGTACACCCCTTCTAATTTATGATTCATCTAAAATTATATATAATATATACCCACAAAGATACATTTGATATTATATCATTATCCTTATTTCATCAATTAATAACTAATTAAAAATATAGGATATGTCCGGAACACTTCTTTATCTAACATACTAGCTATTAATCAATGTATACTTTATTTATTCTTTATTATTCAATGTATTATTTGTTTTTCCACCTATTAACCAATGTATATCCATTTTTCACTCATTTACATTTAGATTTACATAAAAATTTCACAATATTTTTCCATTTCAAATATATATGACTTCCTTCTTACATATTCTTTCTCTCATTTTACTCTTTAAGTATTTTCTTATCATTGATAATTGCAACAGTTTATATTTAATTATAGATTTGTGTATGATATATATATATATAT
>JBBPBP010009779.1:32331446-32370516 GCA_037974735.1 Cicer chorassanicum
ACAAATATATTACATAAAAAAAAATACGGGACACATATTTGTCACCGATAAGTATAAAAATAATAAAATAAATATTTATCACCGATAAATTTTAAAAAAGATGAAACAAATATTCGTTATTGATAAATAAAAAATACAAGACACATTTGTCACTTATAGATATTAAAAAATCACATAAAAAGTATTTGTCATTGATATATAAAAACAACACGGCACAAATATTTATTATTGATAAATATAAAAAATACGTGATAAATAAAATATAAAAATTTACGGGACAAATATTTGTCAATGAAAAATATTAAAAAACACATGGAATAAATAATTGTCAAAGAAAATGAGAACAATTATAATGCACTAATTATAATTTTTTAATATGAAAAAATGATACAAATATTTTTCGTTGATCCATATAAAAATATTATAGAGACATATTTATCAATAATAAATATAAAATAAAAGACGAAATAAAGATGAATTACTTTAAATATATAAAAAAAAATGATATGAATATTTATAATTAGTTAAATATGTTTTTAAACGTATTTCACTTTTAGTTTATATAAAATATTTGTTCGAACTTTGATTTTCGTTTGTGAAAAAAAAAAAAAACTACCAATTCAAATTGGAAAACTGGAGGGAACACGCACCACTCCCATTTCTCAAACATCGTTTCTCTGTTCTTCCTTCTTTCTAATCACCTCCAATTCCAAACCCTAACTTTCTCTCTTCCAAAAATGGAAGAAACCCTAAGCCCTACTCAGAAACAGAGACTCCCCGTTGCCGCGCGCATTCAATCTCCTACAAGTCCATTCTTTCTAGGTTCCAACGATGACCAGCTCGAACGCGCTCAAGCACGTGCAGCACGCGCCGCTGCTATCCGCCGCAAGAACCTCACAGTTTCCCAATCTCTTGATGCCGATTCCGATCCCTTTCTCAATAAACAGCAAATCTTCGATTTGTTCCAAAACTGCATAAAGCTCGCCAGCGAAAATGTAAATATAAATACAATTATTAATTTTTCAATTATTTATTGTTTTGAACTTTGATGCAACTCAATTTTGTTTGAATTTTTGAAAATATTTGGTGTGCAGAAAATTAATCAGAAAAACACGTGGGAGTTAAACTTGATTGATCACCTTACTGATATTATTAAGGCGGAAGAAGAAAATGACACTGAGACTAATTTTCAAAAGGTTCGTATGTTTGTTGTTTAAATTTGAGAAAACATACACGGTCAGTGTAGAATTTTTTTACACTGACGTCCAGAGTGCAGTATTTTATTTGGCTGCTTTAAGTTGCAGTTACAAAATCAACTTATTTGGACATATTGTGACTTTTCATTGGATGTCGATGTAAAATTATTGTATACTGATGGTGTATGGTGATTAAACTCTTTTAATTATTGTATACTGATGGTGTTTGGATAAGAATTTGATTTTATACTTTGTAAGATATTTGTTGTATAGTTTTCTTGCAACGTGTGATGCCATCCGTAATAATTCCAAATCTATATTTCATATGTAATGGCTCCACTACTAGATTATGTAAAATTAATTATTAGATTATAGGTTGCATAGATGAACTTACTTTAGGTATGTGTATACAAGTCATCTTAGCAAATAGCAATGTATCTCGTGTATCTTTCTTATCAATATCAATCTCATCGTGAGGAGTAGCTGGTGGAGTTTTATGTTAAGGGTTGATTTTATGCAATGTTGTCAAATAGCAGCGCTGTAGTGCTATAGCATAGCATAGTGGAATTTGAAATAACCGCTTTTGCTCCGCAATATGCTATTTAGTTTAAAATGTTGTGAAATAGCCGTTATTGCAGTGCTACGGCACTTTAGCATACTAGAATTTGAACAAACTGCTATTTTCCGCCATCCGCAAATGACCACACTGATGTTATGAGAGATAGGTTTGGCTGTTGAGTCTTGCTCTATTTGGTTTGGGTGTAAAACTGTACTCATATAGTCTGGGGCATTAGTGTTAGAGTACAGTTTTGGGTGAACACAAGTTGTTATGGTTCCATCTTTGTTATTGTTTTATTCTTGTTTGGAACTCCTTGTTATTATATAAATAAAATACTTCCTTTGCCTTTGCAAAATTAAAAAAGTATGTGTATACTTAAGGTAGATCATTAAAAATTTATCTGGGCAGGCAAGCTGCACTCTTGAGGCTGGTGTCAAAATATATTCATTAAGGGTGGATTCAGTGCATTCTGAGGCATATAAAGTCCTTGGTGGGATGAATAGAGCAGGCCAAGAAGATGTGCAAGGTTACAATTATTACCCTCTTATCAAGCATAGCAAATTCTGATTCTCTCTTTTTTCTTCACAAGTTGCACTTGTAGTGACATGCTCAATTTCTAATTAATTTTTGATATCTTATGAGTGTATGAATTCGATTGGCTTCATAGTGCTGTGCATTTACTTTTGGTTTTGTACTATTTTGTTCTTTAATTGTTCTAATACTAAGTCATAATGTCAGACACTACCTTGGAGGGTGTTAATGTTGAAAATGGAAAAGAAGGAAGCAAGAAAGAGACAGATAAAAAGGTCAATAATCTTTGGATATTTGGTTTTTGACTGGTTAATGATAGTTTTTGCTTAGTTTGAAGAGTTGTTTGTTCATGCAGTTGTCGCCTTTGTCAACACTGGAACCATCTTTTGAGGTTCT
Source organism: Cicer chorassanicum (assembly GCA_037974735.1). Taxonomy (NCBI): domain Eukaryota; kingdom Viridiplantae; phylum Streptophyta; class Magnoliopsida; order Fabales; family Fabaceae; genus Cicer; species Cicer chorassanicum. The sequence continues at coordinate 32,334,129 of JBBPBP010009779.1, forward strand.
CAATGTAAAGAAGTTTGATGGTGATCTCAAATCCTTATTCTATTTTTGTTACTAGTTAGAGGCGGCGGGGTTGAGGTTGTGCTGAAAATGTATATGCTGTTATATTTTTTTTCAGCTGCATTTGTCGTGGACCCACTATATCGCCAGACAACAGCAAAATTTGACGAAGGCGGAGCCAAAGGTCTTTTAATGAACAATCTCGGTGTATATGGTGGATGTAGGGTGCTCTTTGATTCACTAGAAGTTCCTGCTAATTGTCTGGCGAACCAAAATGAACATGATACTTCAGAGACCATTGATCTTTCTTTTGCCAGAGGTGTGTTGCTCTGTGAAATATCCGGTGAAACTGTTGTTACATTTGCAAACTGAAACACATTCAATGTGAATAATGGTGACTTACTTTTCTTTATAGATTGTGTTGAGCAGATGATTTTGGAGATGCGTGTGAAGGATGAAATTTCTCCAACTCTCAGGACTATAGTAAACCAATTCGATGAAAATAATAGAAGGCCTACTGATTTTCAACTTCATAGCCAGAATTCAAATTCAGTGGAAGAGCTTGATGTTGATTTCAATTGTGAAAATGGGGCTGAGAGAGATGAATATGAGAACTGTGCGACCTGGAATGATGATGATCATGATGACCAAATAGTTGTTGCTGATCTAGGCTCTAATGATGTAGATCCAAGTTTCCCTAGTTATCCTCAGGTTTTTGTCATTTTTTACCCATAGAAATCTTTACGACTGTCTTAGATGAGCTATTAAAACAGTCTTTTGATATTCTAAGAAGTGAATGATGCACCTGTTAAAGTATAATTTTAAATTTTGTAGGAAAATGAGCTATTTCCTTCCACAGACCCTGATATGGATGACAGATTTGAAAATGTTGACGGGTTCTTATTCTTGAGTCTGGGTTTTAGTTCAAAACAAAATGCATGGGCAGGCCCTGATCATTGGAAGTATAAAAAATCCAAAGGTGGGGTTTTGGAGGCAAGATAAAGAGATTTTAATGCTCTATGTTTCTTAGAATTGAACATTGTATTTATTCTAGTTACTTTGGTGTAGTCTCTGAGGTTCAACCTACTTCCGAAGATGGGGCAACCCAGAAAACTAGGCAGACAAAGAGCAAGAGACAAGCTGAAATTGATTTAGATTTTACAAATTCTCTGGAGAAGAACATGTTGGATATATTTGCGCCTCCCAAGAATCCCAAAACATTACTTCTCCCTGAAAGCAGAGCGCCTTGCAATACAAAACTTCCAGAGGACTGCCACTATCAGCCAGAGGAACTTATCAAGCTATTTCTTCTTCCGGATGTGAAGGTAGTTTCTTTAAGACATATAATAAATCAGTTTCAAACTACTTTTCTGGTCTGGAGTGATATTTATTTATATATTTTCCTGATGCTTTATGTTCTTTCTTCAGTGTCTTGGGAGGAGGGTAAAAAGATTCTCAGGTAAACTGTTTTTTTAAATTTCTCTGTCTTCAAATATAGACTAATCCTCATGCTTGTATATATATAAATCATTTGAAATGTTTTCAGCTGTCGTTAGACTGTATTTCAAGTTTGGGTGCATTTGCAGATGCAGATGGATCTAGAGAACAATGCAATGAGAATGATTTATTCCCTTCTTGGGATAATGGAAGTGCTTGTGGTGATGAGTCTGGTGATTATGGAGGCGATCATCACAGTGACATGGAGGACATTGACACTCTTATTACTCAGCCTCGTCAGGTGGGTTTTATTGAATTTACACACCTGCTCGTAAGTGGTCTTATAATACTCTTTTAGGTATTTTACACGCTTATGAAAGGATGATGATGTCTTTCATCAATACATATATTCCTTGTCATTTATTTTCAGTCTAAATTTCGCGGCAAGAATTCAAGTATAATAACAATATACGCTTATTTTCAAAATAACAGGTCAGTAAAATCGAAGTCCAGTACGACAAAACATCCAAACAAGTTGATGTTCAAGCGCTTAAAATTACTCTTTGGGACCATGTTCAAGCATCTACTAAGCTTCCTCCTGTTCAGGTATACCAACATTCCTACTTTCAATGATTGTCCTTCCCTTTTTGGTTTCCCCCATTAAATGAAACTTGATACAGTTAGTTTTCTTCAAGGCATGGTGTACTATTTTAACTTTCCCTAGGTTTATAGAGCACAATATCAAAAGCTATATATTTTTGCCTTGCAGCTGAATTATAGGTTGATTATGTTCAATGGATTGATTTGTTTTTTTGATTATTTTCTTTATACTAAAGGGTCAAGAAGAAATAGTATCTTTCAAGAATTTATTGGCTAACTTTCCTGGCGAATGCAATGCCGCTGCAAACATCAGTGACATCTCTCCTCATTTGTGCTTCATATGTCTACTGCATTTGGCAAATGAGAAAGGATTGAGCATTCACAGCTTCCCCGACTTGGATGATCTTTCAATATGCTTTCCACATGTTGGTGATGCTATAAGTGAAACAGTAGTTTAAATACTAGACTCATTTGTTCTGCAGTTGAGGAATTAGAAAATAGTTTGGTAAGTGCTTTTTATGATTTGTTTTGATACTTTTCCTGTCAAATTGGGATTGATGGCTGTGCTTTCGTTGGTTATTCTTGCTTGCTTCTATCTGTTTAAATTATTATAGATTTTTTTAGATTTTTAAATAAAATATTTAAACTTTAAACAAACCAATTCAATGACTGCTTTCAAGAAATTGTATCCATATTTTTGTTCATAGAACATTACCTATTGATGATGCACTTTCTTGGGTCGATAGATCAGTAGAGGACAGATCTGTTGCAAAGCATTGATATGTAAAACTTAAATTAAAATGGTTTCATCCAATTTGGCCATTACAAATTTGAACTCCATTGTCAATTGAAATTTTGGCCTTGATTCATTCCCTCATATCATGCCCTTGACGTGTGTATTTATGCTTTGGTTTTCAGATGGAGATTGTAACAAGTTAGATTATGGTTGTAGTTGTTCAAGTCTCATCAAGTAATTGTCAGATTTATCGTGATGTACATTAGCTCTTCAGTTCATGGGAGTCAACTCATGTTGTGCTCCCATTTGTATCCTCTATTTTGGATCGTTTCTTGTGACTCATGTTCAACTTCAAGTTTGATGAATGGATAAATGATGCTTAGAGCACTACCTCACCTACAGTTTCTATTAAGGTCATGTTTGCCACTGACAAACCGCCTGTTTATAGTGTAGAAATCGTATAATCAAAATCAAACTGCTTATAACTATTTTATCTCATGAGGTTGTAATATTTTTTTCAAAAATTTATAATTTTTTTTATTTATTTATTTTTATAAATTTATTATGTTTTTTTGAGATATTAGTTTAGGTAGCATTTGAGCATTATACTATTTCATATTTTTAATTTTATTGTCTTAATTGAAAATATTTTAGTATTAGTTAAAATATACTATGTTATTTAATATTTATTAATTATTTGCCATGCATAAAAACTATCCACTATTTTTACCAAATAATATGTAAGTATTTAATTGACAACAATATATTTAGCTATATATCTTTTTTCTTTATATTAATAATTATATATATATTTTTGCGACGGTTACTAATTAGTATTATCAATATTATTAGTATTTTATTAAAGATAGAGATTAAATTCATGATTTTTTTATCCCTTTACTTTTAATTCTCTGGCTTCAATTCCAAGCTAATGTATATCCCCCTTATTAATGAATTAATTTGTAAATTTTAAGCTTATAGAAAGAAAAAAAATCCACCAAAAATCAAACTAAAGCACAGTAGTCAAATTATTTATCTATTGAATTAATAATTTCTCAATCTCATATTGATCATTTGGGGCGGGATGACTTTCTTTTATTTTCTTGTATTGTGTTTCACTTGCTGACTACTATGGTTTGTTTGATTTAACATAAATTAGAAAAAGAGAAAGAAGACAAAAATACACATTTAATTATTTAAATTTAGCTTAATTTTCCCTTAAATTTTATACGTTTATTTTTTTCCGATTAAGTTCTTTAAGTTACATTTGTTTGCAACGTTAGCCTTAAAATTATTAAATTACACATACAATCCTTTAAGTTTATTTATTTATTTTTTTTGAATTACTATAATGAAATGTTAAGATCTAGTCGAAACATCACAACAAGTTGATTGTTCAAACTACTTTGTATGTGAAAAAAGTTAAAGACATTGATTATGTAGATAGATCTTTCTTACCTTGTTTTTAAGACTATACATGTGTTTAAATTGTTGTAGATAAAATCAATAAATATATACCATTTATAATATTTTGTAGTGTTTTAAATGATCAAAAGTTTTTAATTGTTGTCGAAATTAAGATAAAAGACTAGTGATGCAAACAAAATGTGACTTAGAAGACGAAATCGAGATGAAATAAATTTAAAAGACGTAAACAAAAATTGAGTTAAATTTAAAATTATATAAGTGTATTTTTGCCAAAAAAAAAAAGAAAGAAATGATCAAATAATATTTTATTTTTCATTGTTTGATTTGCCAATGAAAATAGAAGGAAATAAATTATTTTGCTCGGACTCACACGAAAAGTGATCCTTCACACATTAGACGGAAAGATGAGGCAAGATTGCTTTTTGGATGAATGACAAAAACACCCAATAAAGATTTAAAAAATTATAACAACCATGACACTATTTTTTATAAGACCGTGGTAATTAGCTTTTATTTTTTTATTTTTATATATATATAAAAAATAACTCTTTTTAATAGGCGATGGCTAGTAATTACTAGTTAGTATCAGCCCGATGTCTTCACTATGTGACCTAGAATCGTCAATTAAACTCAAAAGTTTAAAGTTCTTTTTAGAAAATTTATATTAAAAAATTTATACTAAATTCTTATTATGAGATATTTTTAGGTTTCGTGAATTTAATATTTTATCAATTGATACTTCTTTTTGTGAAAAATATAAAAAAAATTCAAAACATTTTTTCTCAAAAAAAATTTTGCAAAAAATAATCGAAATTTTTTTTAAATTATTTTTTCTTGAAAAATAGTTGAAATATTTTTCTCAAAAAATTTCAAAATTTGTTTTTTTAAAAAGTTGATCTGTAGGCCTACTTAGCTCACAAAACTTTAAATCTTTTTTTAGCTTTAGGACTCCTTTTTGGGGTCTTTTTAACTTTAAAAATATTTTACGAATACAATAAATTGTATTTCGAAAATTACAAATTAATTCAAACTTTCGAAAGTAAACTCATTTTGTATTTCAAAAATTTTATAATCAACAAAAGTTTCGAAAATTTGAAATTTTTTAAATAATTTTTGTTAAAATTTCGAATGTGTGAGTGAAAAATAAAGAATCTTTAAATGTATTAGAGGTGAGAGGTATAGGTAGAGGATGCCAAATAAAAAATTCTAATAATTGCGACACATTAATTAAAAAATTACATAGAATTAAAGAAACACCGAAGTCCAATAAAATTTGGTTTATTGGAAAGTAAATAGCTCATTGCACCATTTTATTGAGCCCAACAACTGCTTTTAGTTAGTCAATGGCTCCAAAAAAAAATGTCATAAGACATCATCTATAATCAAGAAATTTGTTTTGACAAAACAAAAAATTAATAACGTTGTTATTTGATTTTTGTTTTGATATGTTATATGATAATATCTTTAAAAGTTATGAAATATGATTATTAGATAGTATCTTTGAAAGTTATGAATTTGTTTCAAAAAGTGTTAGAATTATGACTTTTTTTAAATAGCTAGAAGATTAACGTTAGTTTAATAAGTTTTATTTACAATTTACTTATTTTAATAAAATTAAATAAAGTAGTTTGAGTTTTTATGTTTTATTCGATAAAAATATAATATTTTAAAATTATTAAAATTACATTTTTTTTAATAGGGTCTAATTTTTTAAATTTCAACAAAGCCTTCAAAAACTATTTAGGCATTCCTAATTAGTATATATATGTGGCAAGCTGACATGTGAGTGTCAGGTATTAAATTTTGAATTTCATGTGTGTAACTCATTTGATTTCTTTAATTAAACTACTCATTTGAAGACAAAAAATTCATATTGTTTTTCATTTATTTAATTATAAGTGAGTAAATATGTGAATATTAATGAATATTGATTCTAAGTGATAAAAAAATATTTTCAATTGAATGTTCATTTTTATTATAATCAAATATTCATTTTTATATTAATTAAAATATATTTTGATTTTACTGACAAAAAAAACTTATATATATTTTTTTTAAAAATTCTACATTGACATTTTATTTTTATTTGAAGACATTTGTCATTTAATATTTGCATATCTTTTTCTCTTAACAAACAACTAAAATTTCATCTTAATTTGCACTCACTTTCTACTCATTTTAATTCCTCCAACAATGTTTCTCTTAATCTAAATATTAAGATATTATAAAACAAATCATGGTCTGCCCTCAGTAACAAGGTAGACTCGTTACATTGGTGTCCTTACGGAAAATGATCCTCTACTTTTATATTTTTTTTTCTTCCTATTTTTCTAATCTCTCTCAACTTTTCCTTCCATTTATCTTCCGTATTTTCCACACATTATCTCATCATTTTGCTTAAAGTTACCAAAAGGTCGAAAAATCAAAGTTAAAAGGTCCAAATCCGTGTCCTCGTGGCACTTGAGGATATGTGAATTTGAAATTCCCAATAAACATGTATATTAAATAGGTACTTTCTTTGGAGAGCAATATGAAATAATGGTTATTGAGGAGAGTTTTTATTTTTCTTTTTAAAGATGAGATAATATAATTACTACAAAAAAAAAACTCAAAAATAACTGCAAAATCCCAAATTCAATTCTGAAATATAATGCATAACATAACAATATCAACATTTATCAATTGAACTAAAACTAAAAAACATTGAAGAGAGTATCTTTAATAAGATTTGAATGAATTTAGTGTTTATTTAGTACTAACTAAAAAATTATGAGTGGTATGTATTTGTGAGACTTACAAACAAACACTCAAATAAAGAAGTTCCATTGTAGATTTTCTTATTGCATAAAGTTAAAAATATAAACAACACATCAGTTTAATAATTACCTACAATATCCGGGTGTTTTTTGTGATATTACCTATAATTTTGAACTGCGCTTTTTTTTATCAATGTAATAAATCCTTAACCTGAGAATATGAGAATGGGGTGATAAAGAGTTCGTAAACCTTTTCATAATTTCATGTAAACTCAACTAACTATATGAATAATTGTTATACTAAACTTTTTCTTTCAACACAAAAGGCAGGGAGATCCGCTGGTCCAATGTTTGGTATACGCATTTGAACTCGAAATTGAAGATACCATAACTTACTATCTTAAAGCAGCTCCCAAAGTAATTATTATGAATCATCCGAGACAAAGGAATTTTCTACACTCAGAGGTACAAGAATAAGAAATCCATCACGTTGCATCAAAAATAAAAACTGAAGAGCATGCCCAAAACTTAAAACCATGATCCACGTGTATCCATGTAAATTAATTCATTAAAGCATCATAGATATGGTCAATCTTTAGAGTCCAACACAACTATCAACATCCTTCAACTTTTGGAGATTCACACGAGCAAACCAGCTTCCTTAAGAGCAGCTTTATAGTCTTCGACACTTTTTTCTCGCACCTACATACATCCCCAGTGAAATTAACCAAATGATTTATGTATAAGGAAACCCCTTTGCACATGGCTATGCTTGGTAATGTCAAAAAATGAGCTTATAGTTTATAGCTTATGGGTTCTGTTTGATAACAATATTTATGAGTTTATAACGCTTTTTTATAAGCTAATTCAAGTAGTTTATGAGCTTATAATTTTTCATTTTTTGTTCCAATTTTACTCCTTTTGTTTAACTAAAACCCTTTTTTACCCTCTATAATTTATTTATTATAATTTAAAATAAATAAATTAATTAAATAAATAAAAAATATATCTGATTAATAAATAATTTATTTATTATAATTTTAAATTATTTATAAATAATTTATTTATTTTAATTTAAAATAAATAAAATATATCAGATTGATAAATTTTAAATTAATAAAAAATTAAATTTTAAGTTACTACTTTTAAAATATTTTAAACATTAATTGATAAAATGAATGTTAATTAGAAATATCCTTTTATGTCATTTTACATTTTTAAGTTAATTGAACCACTAATTTTACTAAACACTCAATAGGTATCATCTAATTTTACCAAAGTCAGTCTTCAAATTTTGAATCATGCTGCAAGGATCATCATAATCATAATCCAAGTACATTATCAAGTAACATACCTCTTTTACGTGGGTGCCAAAATGGTTTTCAATCTTCGACATGAGCTTTTCATCCCTTTCATCGCATATCAGGTTAAATACAGCCCCTATTCAACCAAATGTTAAAAAAAAGAAAATTAACTCGGTATTTTGCACCACTACTGAAAATATTACTATCCACATATACAAGAAGCTTGAAATATTACTAGTCCGAATAGAGTAATAATAGAACCAATGTCTATTTCCGAACCAACAAAACATGGTGGCAACAACACTTTTTTTTAGAAAAATAACACCATCCAAATATTTGAGGCCAAAGTTTACTCTTACGATGATATAATAATAGAAAGAGCTTGGCTAAAAATACTACTATGTAAGAAAAAAATCTTTGGCATAAACATGCTGCATTTCAACTGAGCTACTGCTACACTAGCACCGCATAAAATTTAACATGAAGCTCACTTGTTACAATAACAATATAATAATTTAATGATAACTACATAACACCAAGCAGACAGTTTTGAAAACTTACCCTTGCGCCCAAATCGCCCAGCCCGACCAACCCTGTGCAAATACACCTCAAAATCAGGCTCAGGATCACGGCCACGGATGTACTCGGCAGCGTACTTCAGTGGAAGATCATAGTTGATAACCAAATTAACCTAAACAATGAAATGGAAGAATGAATGAAAAATCAAATGAGTAGCACTAAAGAAGGGAAGACAGAGAAAGAGAGTAACCAAATGAGCACCTGTTGCTGATCAAATCCACGGGCAAGGACGTCAGTTGATATAAGAACCTGAGTCAAACCATCTTTGAACTCCTTGACGATCTTGTCTCTCTCTTCATGTTCAAGAGCACCTTGTATGGAAGTAACCTCATAGCCTAAATCAACAAGAGCTTTATGCAACATTTTTGCACTATTTCTAGTGCGCACAAATATAATAGTTTGCCCCACATTCTCTCCTATTTCAAATATATAACTTCTTATCACTTCAATCTTAGCGAGTTCATCAGGACAACGCACTTTGTACTGCTTCACTGCATCTAAAGATAGATCCTCTTTCTTCACAAAAAGTTTATTATGCTCCTTCTTCTCAACAATCCTTGTAACGAAATTCTTGACAATGTCATTAAATGTAGCAGAAAACAGAAGAACCTGCAAAAACACAAGCCAATCAAAATTTTCTTAGAGAATAAACAAAATTGAAAAAGCAACTATAACTGTTAGGATCCTATCTTTTAGCAAGAAATAATTCCTAGAGAATGGTGTAAAAACAGATGCAAACAAATTAAGGATTTCTTATTGGTATATTGAGATTGAAAGAGAAGATACAAAAGGTTTACAATGAATAAGATAACCTTACACTCAAGGCTACCCCAAGGGAGCACTCTCCCCTCAATAGAGCATTCTCTAGTTTACAACTTTCATAAAATAAATTCCTATTTCCTAGATACTCCTAAAGGGAGATTAGTCCTATTTATAAGCCATAGGATTAACAAGTAGTAAAACAGAAAGTCTAACAAATTTAACAACTAAACTAACCCCTAACTAAATTCTTAACTCCCATCATAACAAACTCCCCTTTATTCTGGGACCTAACAATACACCCCCCCTGAGGGAACAAAAAAAAAATTCCCCTGGGATCCCACTGTTGAGAAGATGAAGATCTCATCGTCATATTTGAAGGGATGAAAAGTAGATCAATGTGGGCCTGGTTCAATAGGGCAGTAGTGCGTGCCATTATGCGAAATCCCCATTCTGCCCCTTCCTCCTTCTTCCTCGGCAGGATCAGTTGTTTTTGCTGGTGGCTGCATTGGAGCACTTTTCCAGCAAGTTGGGTGAACAGTGCATCAAGATGACTGACATGGTTAGCAAGCTTCAACCAAAGAACGACGACACAACTAGTGAGGATGATACAGAAACTATCAAGAAACAGGTGGCATTACCAAAGATGGAAGAATCAAACAATTATTTCATGAAGGAAGGGATACCAAAATTTGTGGGGGAAGACCCTACTAGATGGATCATCGATGCAGAAAGTTCTTTGAGGAACAAGAGATCCTTTCATCTGATAGGTTGCAGTGGGCCTTCATGAGAATGGAGGGAGAAGCCATGTGTTGGTTCACTTTTTGGTGTTAGGAGGAGGACTCGAATTTAGTCTGGGAATCACTCTGCACAGATCTAATCAGAAGATTTAGCGATGCAGAATCAGAAAACAAAGTCAAGAATGGCGTAACAGCTACTGATTTTGAAGCCAAGGCTGCAAAAGAAGCATATCGGTCAGGAAGAACCAAAAAATAATTGTCAAGGTGGAGGTCGAAAGAGCAAGGTGGTGTTGACAGAGGGGCAAATCAAAGCCGAAATTGAGGCTTTGAGCAAAAACGGCCAAGAACCTTCAGAGCTGAAGGTAGAAGTGGATCAAGAAAGGCAGCAAGAATCGGGTCCGATTCAATGATAATTCTGATCTGAATCTTGAAGCTTTGCCCTGACCGTACAAGGGTCCAATTCACAGTAGGACTGGTCTGATATTGATAACAATGGGTATGGCAGTATGACTTGCCAATGATATAAAATTAAAAGGTTGTGCTCTCAACTATACCACCCCTCGCCCACCTTCAACTTCACTTCTCTTTTCATCTGCTTGTATCTTCGTACAGTTTTGAGCCTTGCATCAGTGGACCTTATGGTCTACCAATATATATGACATCCCCCTCAATTGACCACTAACCCAATCCACCTCAAGCACAAATAATATAATAAGTGTAATGGGGAATAATACTTCCCAACCAATGTTTTTGCACTAATGAACAAAATAAGATCAAGAGAAATGAAAAAGCAACGCTCCCTGTCGAGGAATAATTCTCTATGGCCCCAAGCTATAAGCAGATAGAGGAAAATACACATAATCCATATTCACCCTTCATGTTTGAATGGCTCAATTTTAACAGTTTAATTAAATTTCTTCTTTCCTAACTAACTTCCCATCCTAATTCATACAAGTCATTTTCTGTTGTTCCCTCCGAAGTCTTTCTTGGGCCATTGAGAAAAAACTTGTACAGGCTTTTAGGAGCCAACCTTAGAGGCAGTTAGATCAGTCAAGTCCAGGTTTCTATCTATGTGCATGCACACACAAAACAGTATTTGGGCGAGTATAATAAACTGCAAAAATATCTTACATTTTTCTCCTCTCATAAAATAAGATGAATGGATTGCTTTGGTGTGCACTTCAAACATCTTTCACACATTATGTAGAAAGGGCTTAGACAGAGCCCAAGCTTGATCATGCTTTCCCATGGGATGGGAATCATAAATTGACACATCATTATTTAAAAAAATAAAGTGGTTGTTTGACATAGATATACTATTTAATGTAAAATGATGAATAGATGTTGCCTTTTTCTAAACAACCTGTTTAGATAAGTCTATGCAAAAATTTCTTGGATGGATGGAAATGCCATACATGCAAGCGCACTAAGCAAGAGAGAGATCAACAAACCTGACAGTTTGAATTGAATTTTTCTATTTCTTTCATTATCCTCAGAGAATCATCTTTAAATCCATCCTGCAACAGCACAGTATTACAGTTATTATTATAAGAAAATTAAGGCACATCATATTTAGCAACCAAACCATGCTAAAACATAAAGAAAAGAAAAAAATGCATGACAAATTCAGTAAACCAAAACAATTCCGTGATTACCTAGAATTGGGTCCTAGTATATCCTACATATTTACTGAAAAGTAATTACAGTAATTACTTGCTAGAACTAGTGAACTATAGAAAAAGATGTGTAACTAATTCTCCAACAATACTGAATTCATGAAGGAAGATTGGGTTGTACTAGTATGCGAGCATAGTTAAACAAAATCTAATCAGCGTGACAAAATTTACCTCAGCAAGCATTTGATCAGCCTCATCAAAAACGAGAATCTTCAACCTCGTCACCCCAAGTTTCTTATAAGTCATCCATTTCTTAATTGTGCCAGGAGTACCAATAACCACCTGAGCCATAATAGGCGCCCGTTTCGATATTGGAGTTGAATCCCTGCTGTCCATCGGAACTGCACATTCTGAACTAATTCCCGTGTACTTTCCCATCTTACGGAGAACCTCAACATTCTAACACAAACAACAATGAACAATCACACCACATTGTTCAACACTGGCTATTATGATAAAAATTAAATCAAGTAAGGGCTGTTTGGAGATATTGTGAGATTTAAAAAAAAAATAGAGATGCTAGCGAAACAAATCGTAGGTATGACGAGAAAGCAACAACTTCAGTGAAGAACTTTTTACAGAAGTGATTTCTAAGGCAAGGAAAAAATATGCAGAATATCGCTACATTATATAATTTACTTACGCCCAAGGGTCAGAAAACGTGCATGATTTGAGGAGCTTTTTTGACACTTTTTTTTCTTTTTTCTTTTCTTCCTTGGGTTAGATTTTATGTCTCTCAATTGTTTTCCTTATCTTTTTTATAAATACTTAGCTTAAAAAAAATGATTTATTTTAGCTTATCTATTGGAATATGCACCTGTGAGAATCTTTGAGAGAACCTATAGAATCAACTTATTACAAGTCCATAAGCGGTTTTCAACTCATTTCCATAAGTTGTCATGATATGAAAATTGTTTGACTATATTTTGGCCGTGTTTTGATAAACATCTTAATTAAGCACTTATCACATAAGTGTTTATTTATAAGCTATCCTAGACATGTCACAAGCTATTTTCATAAGCTCTCCCAAATAGTATCACAAATATTTATGTCGGTGGATAAACTCAAATAAGTAAATCCACATAGGTCATTTATCTTTTGTTCTAGAAATAGCTTATAAATAAGCACTTAATTAAGTAGTTTATTCAAACATGGCATAAAAGCAAATCATCTAATTACCTGAATAGCTAACTCTCTAGTGGGGCAAATACAGAGAGCTTGAGGAGCTTGCAAGTTAGGATCAACACGACTAAGCATCCCAAGCACGAAACAAGTGGTTTTCCCAGAACCATTATGTGCCTGTGCAATCAAATCCCTATGTGGAGGGTTAAGAATCATCGGCAAGCTTATAGCTTGTATTTTGCTAGGTTTTTGAAACTTCATCTCCACATAGAGACCCTTCAGAAGCTCCGGCGAGAGGGAAAGATCTTCGAACGTTGCCGCGGACGTATACGGTGTGTCGCCGGAGGTAACCTGCACCGAATTAAAAACCCTAAGATTTAATTTTTCGCTGAGATTTTAGAATAGAAAGAAAAAGAAGAAGAAGAAGGAATCAAACCGCTTGAATGTTGGAGTCATCGGGATCGTCCAATAACTTATGAGGATTGTTGTTGTCGTCGATTGTTAATTCGTCGAGCGACGGAGTTGAGGGCTCAGCGGCGGAGGTTGAAGATGGATTGGTTTCTTCTTCTGCTTGGTCGGCCCAGCTCTTAGTCGACGGCGGCGGCGGTGAAGGAGAGGTGGTAGAAGGTTCCGCCATTTGAGGTTCCGGTGGTTCAGTTGGTCGTGTGAATCGGAGGGAAGTTGTGAAGGTGGATGGCGGCGGTTATCAATAAGCAGGAGTTGAGTGAAAATCAAATAGACCCGACCGACCCACAACCCGACCCGTAAAACACGCAAACGCGAGTTATCAATAAATAGGAGTAGGAGCACAGAGAGGGAGTGTGATGTGGAAGAATGAGATCACAAGAAGAAGCTGGGTTCAGAGACAAAGTAAATAGGTATTTGTATTTTTATGTTCAATCAAACTACTTTCACGATTAAGCTAGAATTTAAAACAAAATATATTTAGATTTTATATCTTACTTTTTTTTTTCTAACACTTGTATTCTGATATTGTACCTATATTAAAATTTATATATTAAGATACGATTATCAATAGGTATTTATTTTATTTTATTTTATTTTTATTATAATAAATAATTATTAATTTAATAGATAAAAATAATTAAAAAATAAAATTATATTAATAAAATCAAATAAAATTGATTATAGTGGAAAAAAAATACATCAAATTTTAATTAAATTAAAAGACATTTAAAAAGAAATCGTTAATTAAAATTTGATGTATTTTTTTCATTGTAATGTATTTTTTTTCTTCAATTTAATATATTTTATAAATATAATTTAATTTTATTATTATTTATTTATTAGATCCGGAGGAAAAATAGGAGGAAGTTATTAACAAAATAGAATGAAGTCGCTAATTTGTTTGCAAAATAGAACTGAGTTGTTAAAATAATATAATATGTTCTTTGTTTTGACATATTTATCCAACCGCATTAACTCTGATATATTTTTTTTTATTAAATGTATTGTGTTTGATTTTATTAATATATATATATATATATTATTTATTTATTAAATTAACAATTATTTATTTGTTATAAAAAAAATAAAGGTCTATAGATAGTCGCATCCTGAAGATGATGTATTCTATTGAAGAAAAATACTATACAGAAGATGACGTAAGAGAGGGATGTGCCTCTTGAAAGGTCAAAAAAGTAAGACATTTTGATATATAAATTTCAATGTAAGATATAATAGAGAATTTTAAATAAAAAGAATATAAAAACAAAATATCTCTTGTATCTTTTAAAATAAAGTTTTTCTATTTTTCACAAAATTACCCTCTTCATTTTTTTTACTTTAATGTTCATGTTAAGGGGTAATATCAAATTTAAATTATTTTAATTTGGATTTTAATTAGTAATTTATGTGTTTCTTTTTAATTTTGATAAAGATAATAAAAAAGATGATCAACAATAGGAATAACTTTACAATTTGGATTTGACACCTATCAATATTATGAATATCTTAATAGTTATATATTTTTTTTAAAGGATTTAAATGGAAATTAAAAAAAATAACAGGGCAATGATGTATATATTTTGAGACTTAAAAATCAAATAGAAAACAAAACTTAAAATGTCACGTGAGTAATTTTATCAAAACAATTCATTGAGATATTTCACCGTATCTAAAATCAATGCTAATCATATTATCTTTAATACTACGTATTTTAACTAATAGATTTGAGTAAAAGAAAGAAAACTAATAGATTTTGTTAGTAAAAACACGACATCCATAAAAAGAGAGAAGACAAAAATTATAGTGTTCTATAGTGATGATTAATTATTGATTACGGTAAAATGACCGTACCAAAACGAGGAATGGTAACCGAAAATAATTATATCTAAGTTTTTATATAGGCTAACAAATTAACAACAAACTAATTTCTAATTCACAATTTCCTATCTCTATTGCCATCATGCAAGCGAAAAGGTGTTTTCGACATTTAGGGCTTCAAACGAGCAATAACAATAAAAATACTGAAATACATCAGCTCAAATGTCATTCAAAGAAAATTATTAGTCCTCAATCACCAAATTGATAGAACAATGAATCATCCATGTCAAAAAAAGACAAAAGCTTAACCATTAGGTTTGACACAATCAAAGTTCAATCACTTAACAAAAAACTATACGAGTGCTTAGCCATCAATAAAGCAAAAGCTAACTAATAAAATTCCACAAAACAAAAATTTAGTATATATTTAATGTCAAAGTGAATTTTCATAATCATAATGAGTCACCGTGATTTTACAAACTAACTCTCTAATAAATTTATTGATATTTGTTAACATTAATTTTGATTAAATTTCTTTTTGTTAAAAGTGGTACTCAATTAAGAAGTCAAACTATTTGGACAGTTAGTTAGTTAGTTGTAACTACTTTAGTTAGTTAGTTTATTACTCTAATTTGTAAACAAACTGTATATAAGCCAAAGCAAGGCTGGGAAAAAAGAGAGATAAAAAAAATATAGAGTGCAAAGCTGCAGTTTTACAAAACTGTGAAAAACTGGCAGCACAAGTGCTTATCTTTGTAATCATTTTCATCTCATAACTAGTGATAATTCAAGTCGGATCCAGTCTCCAGACTTAGGAGTTAATCTCTGAACTGAGTTAACAATTGTGTGTGTTCATTTTAACATTACAAGTTTCAAATTCTGTTTAAAAGATCAATCTTCGTTTTCAGACAAAAACGAAGAACGATCTTGGATTTTCTGCTGATCAATCTTCGTTTCAGTTTTCTATCAATCTGCATTTCTGTACAAAACCAAGAACAATCTTGGTTCATGATTGATTGATCTTCGTTTTACAACAACTGGTATGCAATTGAAAAATTCGATGGGAAGAATGATTTTGGGTTATGGCGTCTCAAGATGAAAGCGTTGTTGGTTCATCAAGGTTTGGCAGGAGCACTGGGAGGAGAGAAAGACATGGCATTCACACTACCAGAAAAGGAGAAGAGGGATATCATGGACAAGGCTCAAAGTGCTTTAATCTTGAGTCTTAGAGACAAGGTTCTGAGGGAAATGTCAAAGGAGGCCTCTGCAGCAGGTATTTGGCTCAAATTAGAATCTTTATACATGACAAAATCATTAGCGAATCGTTTGTACTTAAAACAAAAATTATATACTTTCAAGATGCAACTTGGGAGGTCAATTGAAAATCATATGGATGAGTTTAATAAGATCATATTAGATCTTGAAAATATTGATGTAAAATTGGATGATGATGATCAGGCCCTGTTGTTGATAAATTCATTATCAAGCTTACGAAAATCTGTGTGATACACTTTTGTATGGTAGAGATTCTTTGTCAGTAGAAGAAGTATAAGCTGCACTAATCTTCAATTAATTGAAGAGGAAGTCAGATGGGAAAGAAGAAAGCATTGGCGAAGGACTGTTTGTCAAGGCCAAGGCAGGGAAGAAGAATCAAAAACAGAAGAATAAGTTCAAGAACAAAGAAAATGACAAGTCTAAAATGAGATGTTTCATATGCAAGAAAGAAGGGCATTTCAAGAAAGAATGCCCAGATTGGAAAGGAAAGATAGGATCACATAGTGATGATGATTATGGAAATGCATCTATAGCTTCTGAAGGATATGAAAGCTCAAAAGTTCTTATGGCAAATTCAACTGAAATCATGGATAATGACTGGGTACTTGACTCAGGGTGTTCATTTCACATGATCTCAAATAGAGATTGGTTTCTTGACTACAAAGAAACTGATTGAGGCAAGGTGATTATGGGGAACAAATCAGCCTGCAAGGTAGTTGGAATTGATTCAATCATGCTGAAGCTGGAAGATGGAACCATGGAGATTTTTTCAAAAGTGAGACATGTTCCAGAACTGAAAAGGAATTTAATTTCTCTAAGAATGCTAGAGGAAGTTGGCTGTTCATACAAAGCAGATAAAGGCATTCTAAAAGTCATAAAAGGATCATTGGTAATCATGAAGGGAACAAGGGATCATGGAATCTACCTTCTAAATGGTCAAGCAGTGACAAGAATGGCAGCAGTGGCTGTTCAAGCATCAAGCAAAGCCAGCCTATGGCATCAAAGGTTGGGTCATGTTAGTCTAAAGGGAATGCAAGTCTTGGACAGGCAAGGCATGCTAGGTGGGGACAAGATCAGTGATCTTGAATTTTGTGAGCATTGTGTGTTTGGAAAGATGCATAGGGTCAAGTTCTCCAAAAGGAAACATTGCTCAAAAGGAATTCTGGAATATGTTCACATTGATCTATGGGGCCTTGCAAAGATTGCTTCACATGGAGGTAACAAGTATTTCATTACATTTCTTGATGACTATAGTAGAAAAGTATGGATTTACTTGTTAAAAAGCAAGGATGAAGCATTTAAAACATTTAAAGATTGGAAGTCTATGGTTGGAAATAGGACTGACAAAAGGATTAAAACTCTAAGGACAGATAATGGTCTGGAATTCACTAGTTTTTGCAAAGCTCATGGTGTGAACAGACATAGGACTGTAAGGAGCACACCTCAGCAAAAATGGACTAGCTGAAAGAATGAATAAAACTTTGCTTGAAAGAATGAGATGCATTATGTCAAATGTAGGGATGACCGCACAGTTTTGGGGAGAAGCTGTCCATACAACTTGTTATTTGATAAATTTGAGTCCTTCTACTGCAATTGAACTCAAAACCCCTCAAGAGATGTAGACAGGACAAGCTGCAAACTACAATCAATTAAAAGTATTTGGATGTGCTGCATACTACCATGTAAATGAAGGGAAGCTAGCCCCTCGAGCCAAGAAAGGGTATTTTGTTGGATATCCAAGTGGAGTAAAAGGTTATAGAATATGGTGTCCTGAAAGTAGGAAATGTATCATCAACAGGGATGTTAAGTTTCATGAGGTTGAGCTATATAAATTTGTAAACAATGCTGCGAATAAAAGCTCACATCAAATTGAAGATGTGAGGATTGATCTTGAGGTGGAGAAAGATGGGGAGAAACGGAGAACGTTCCTGGAGCAACAGCAGACTCAACAAGACATAATTGAGAGATTTGATCTTGAGGTGGAGAAAGTTGCAGAAAATCCAAGAACGATCTTGACTTCAGCCACAGAAAAGGAGAACGATCAACAGAAGTCAAGAACGATCTTGCCTTCAGAACAACAACAATCTCAACAAGACAAGACTAATGCAAACCCAACAGAACAGGCTATGTTTCCAGAGCAGGAATTAGATGATTATAACCTCATCAAGGATAGAGAAAGAAGGACATCAAAACCCACTCAAAGATATGGTTATGCAGACATGATCAGCTATGCATTACATGCTGCAGAAGATATTATACAAGAAGATCCCAGGAACTACAATGAAGCTGTCAAGTCTCAAGACAAAGACAAATGGATTTTAGCTATGACTGAGGAGCTGAAATCACTGGAGGAGAACAACACTTGGGAACTTATACCTAAGCCAGTCAGCTCTAGAATTGTAGGCAGCAAGTGGATTTTCAAGAGGAATGAGGGAATTCTAGGAGTTGAACCACCCAGGTTCAAAGCACGACTAGTAGCAAAGGGATTCACTCAAAGAGAAGGTGTAGACTACAATGAAATATTTTCTCCTATAGTCAAGCATGCATCTATAAGAATAATTCTAGCCATGGTAGCACACTTTGACATGGAATTGGAGCAGATGGATGTCAAAACAGCATTTCTCCATGGTGACCTGAATGAAACAATATTAATGCAGCAACCAGATGGCTTTAGGACTCAAGAAAAGGAGGATTGGGTCTGCTTGTTAAAGAAATCACTCTATGGGCTAAAGCAATCACCAAGGAAATGGTATTTGAGGTTTGATTCATTCATGCTTAGTCAAAGTTATGCTAAAAGTAATTTTGATAGTTGTGTGTACTATAAACAAGTATCATCATCCACATTCATTTACTTACTGCTATATGTGGATGACATGCTAATAACATGTAAAAGTATGAAAGAAATAGAAAAATTGATGGGCCAGTTGAAGAAAGAATTCGAGATGAAGGACTTGGGGCCAACCAAGAGGATCCTAGGAATGGAAATCATCAGAATTAGAGAACAAGGAAGACTAATAATTTCAAGAGAGCTACATTGGAAATGTTCTAAATAGATTCAACATGAGTGAATCAAAGGTAGTTAGCTCTCCACTAGCAGCTCACTTTAAGCTTTTTTTAGCCATGTCACTAAACACAAACCTGGAAGCAGAAGACATGAAGAATATACCATATGCAAGTGCCATAAGGAGTATCATGTATGCTATGGTCTGCTCAAGGCCAGGCATTTCTTATGTTGTAAGTGTCACGAGCAGATTTATGGGAAACCCAGGGATGAACCATTGGCAAGCTGTCAAATGGATTCTAAGGTACCTAAAGGGTACTCAAAGCATGTGTTTGGAATACAACAAAAGTTCAGAACCATCAAAACCAATCCAATGATTTGTAGACTCTGATTTTGTTTGAGATTTAGATAGAAGAAGATCTCTTACACGATATGTGTTCACAGTGTTTAATAACACAGTCAGTTGGAAAGCTAATCTTCAATACATAGTGGCATTAGCAACAACATAAGCAGAATATGCTGCTCTTGCTGAAGCAGTGAAAGAAGGAATTTGGCTAAAAGGATTGATCACAGAGCTTGGGTCAAGCAAGAAGCTGTTTGCATACATTGTGACAGTCAAAGTGCCATTCATTTGAGTAAAAATCAAATGTATCATGAAAGGACCAAACATATAGACACCAGACTTTATTTCATTAGAGATGTCATTGAAAGGGGTGAGATACATGTGGCAAAAGTGCATACAAGTGATAATCCTGCAGACATGTTTACAAAACTTGTCACACTTAGCAAATTCAAACACTGTTTGGATATGCTGCAAATCAAGTCCAGAAACTGAGATCAAGGACTAAGAGGATCTGATTTGAAGAATCACAAGTTGAAGCTTCTCATTTGGTACCAAGGTGGAGAATTGTTAAAAGTGGTACTCAATTAAGAAGCCGAACTGTTTGAGCAGTTAGTTATTTAGTTGTAACTACTTTAGTTAGTTAGTTTGTTACTCCAATTTGTAAACAAACTGTATATAAGTCAAAGCAAGGCTGGGAAAAAGGAGAGATCAGAAAAATATAGAGTGCAAAGCTGCAGTTTTACAAAACTATGAAAACTGGCAGCACAAGTGCTTATCTTTGTAATCATTTTCATCTCATAACTAGTGATAATTCAAGTCGGATCCAGTCCCCCAGATGTAGGGGTCAATCTCTGAACTGGGTTAACAATTGTGTGTGTTCATTTTAACATTACAAGTTTCAAATTCTGTTTAAAAGATCAATCTTCGTTTTTTAGACAAAAACAAAGAACGATCTTGGATTTTCTGCGGATCAATCTTCGTTTCAGTTTTCTATCAATCTGCATTTCTGTACAAAACCAAGAACACTCTTGGTTCATTGATTGATTGATCTCCGTTTTACAACACTTTCTCTTGATTTATTCGGACATTTGAAATACGATAAAATCTCTTAAACAAGCCCAAATTTTTCGACTCATTTGCTTGGTTTTACAATGTTGAAGTAATCTCCATAATTAGAACCCAAATAGAAACAATGTTTAATTTTAAAATAAAGGGGATTTTATCCTTGCACCACTCCATAATAATGAGCCAATAGTTTCTAAAGGGATATACCTCTAAGAGGAAATAAAGAAGCAACATTTTAAACCACTAGGGTTCGTCTAATTGTGAGGAGTTCAACAAATATACATAAGTTCTAAGTCCAAATCTCATTGTCTTTGTTTGAACCTAGGTTCAAATCCACATAAAACAAGTCAATTCTAAAAATAGATATAATCCCTAATCAATAGATTTTTTAAACAAGAAAATGTAAACTAATAGAAGAGACATGAGATATGTTATTTATGTAGTACTAACACTTCAGACTGAAGCTATGTTCGGTGTCTGACACTCTCATGACATTGATATATATAACTACATTTAGTCACTTTCATTTCTCAAATTATTATTGATGTCTATATTTCACAATAAATAACGATTTTTAGCTTTCAAACGTGGTACAAGTGATATCAATGTTCAAAAAGGGATGTTAAGATAGAAGTACATTTGTATTTGACACTTTACCTTTCATCATGAACACATAAGAGAGATACATGATTTGCTATTATCTTTTTATGTTTACAATTCACAAAATAAAATTAATTTATCTTTCTCTTCATATAATTATTGCTCATGACAAACAAAAAAAAAAAATTAATTAGAGAAAATTTGGTAAAACAACCATGAACACAATTAAAAATTTGAAAATGATTCTATAACTATTTTTTCTCAATAAGGTATAGTTAGGAAACACGTCTAAGCACATTGTATCAAACTAAGAACTAGATAACTATATTCTCACAAGTAAATATCCAATTGTATTCCTGACTTTGTTAACTTGTATCAATCTAGTCTTTCACTTAGTCAAAATTTTGAAATAGTCTCTAATTTTTTTCGTTAATCAAGTTAATCTCTTCGTCAATATCAATTAACTAACAAAGTTAACTTGGGTGAGCTGACAGGTTAACTGTCATGTAAGCAAACCTTAGGGACCTATATCGACTAAGAGACATGAATATTGAGGACTAAATTGCAACAAATTGTGTTTTTATACAACACATTGTTGAGAAGTTTTCTTCCCCAAATTTCTTTACTTCCTCCAGTGATGTCTTCTTTCACCTTTGTTCCTTTTCTAACATATTTGCAAAAACGGTATGAATATGATGTGTGGTGGCTCTCAATTTACTCCATCTATGAAAAGGAAAAATGTTATTGGTAATTTAAGGGTTGATAAATCATATATCGAGGAAAATTATGATAAAGATTTCAACAACAGATGCAAATCTGGATTGACCATTTTTAGGTTGTCCTATTTTAAAGGTAATGCTCACATGTACATTTTTTTTAATTACTTTAGTTTTCAGTTTATGAGATTTTACTCAAAAAACTTAAATTACTTTGTTTTGATTATTACATTGTTATAGTTTCTATCATTTATTACAGTTTCTTCTTCTGTTGATGATTTGAGTTATTGTGTTTAAAAAGAGAATTGTTGTTCCTATCTTCTATGGAGAAATGATTTACAATTGACCTTGATGATCAGACGGAGAAGACGGACACGAAAATGGAGTGAAAACGTTGTGTTTGGGGACAATGGCGTCTGCAGGATATATGTTTGAAAGAATGCAAAATGTTTCTTTCCAAGGTGTGAGGAAGAAGAAGACTATGTGACACTTTTTTAAGACTTTTTTGTGACTTGTTGTATTATGAACAAATGGGTTTTCTAAATTTAAATAACTAATTTTAAAAATATCAAAATAGTTTCCAACATTGTTGAGGAAACGTATATCAAATAGGTCCCCAAGATTTGCTTAGTTAATGTGTCAGCTCACTAGTTTTTAACACTGTTAGTTAACTGATATTGACGGAGGGATAGAGATCATTTTGGTAATATTAATAAGTGAGGAACTAGGTTGATACAAGTTAAGAAAGTCAGAGACGAAATTGAGTATTTACTATATTTTCACATTATTGATCAATTAAGTAAAACAAAGAAGCAACAACCTAAACCACTGGGGTTCGTCTAATTGTGAAGAGTTCAAGTAATATACATAAGTTCTAAGTCCAAATCTCATTGCCTCTGTTTGAACCTAGGTTCAAATCCACATAAAACAAGTCAATTGTAAAAATAGATATAATCCCTAATCAATAGATTTTTTAAACAGGAAAATACAAACAAACAAAAGAGACACGAGATATGTTATTTATGTAGCATTAACACTTTAGACTGAATGCATGTTTGGTGTCTGACACTATCATAACATTGATACATATAACTACATTCAATCATTTTCATTTCTCAAATTATTACTGCTGTCTATATTTCACAATAAATAACGATTTTTAGCTTTCAACCGTGGTACAAGTGGAATCAATGTCCAAAAATGGATGTTAAGATAGAACAACATTTGTATTTGACACGTTACCTTTCATCATGAACACATAAGAGAGATACATGATTTGCTATTACCAGCATATAAAAACACTTTGAAAAGTAATATGCAACAAACACATTCCATAGATGCCATGCTGCTATATATCTAAGAAGTTTGTACTTTTCCTTGAGACTGAGTGTTCGATTTGGCAACCCCTTCTTTCCATCCTTTCTGGCGAGCTCGAAGTTCCCACAACGCAGTTAGCTTCTTCTGAGCGACTAATGTCAATTCAGCTTTCTCCCTCGCTTGTTCGCACGTTTCCATCCCAGAATTACACTTGTCTGCTTCCTTCTGATACTGAGACGCGATCTTCTTTGCCTCGAGAAGAGCCATGTCAGCGCGACGCTGATTTTCCAAAGCTTCGTTTTCGCGTAGCTTTAGTTCTTCCGACAATAGCTCTGCAAAATTCTTTTCGGTGTCTCCATTCACTTCCGGATCAGGCTTCGCACAATCTGAATAGCAATTCCAATCAAGAAAAGAAAAAGAAAATCGGTTGGTGAAAGAAGTTGAACCATAAAATACAACACTAGTATAAATGTTCTGTGTCAATGCTGCGGTGAGCAAAATTAAATTTTCTGTTCTTGTGAGCTCTCATGCCAAGTTTAAACAGGAAAATGCAAAACAAGAATGAATCTTATACTAAAAAAATCAAACGGGAAAACAACATAGAAGAGACATGATATTTGCGATCTATAGAGAACTGACACTTTAGATTGAAGACGTGTTTGACTTTTGAAACGTGTTGGTGTCTCTGACACGACACTGACACATGTAGTTATATTCAATTACTACCATATTCTCAAATTTTTACTAGCGTCTACATGTCAATTTCAGTGTTGTATCTGTATTCGTGTCTGTGTTTCATAGTTGTGATCCTAAAAGACAATTCTGTCAAAGTACAAATAACTTGTAGTCATACTGCTCAAAGTGATTCTCAACAATGGTAGTTCAACCTCTACATGCCTATCATCATTCAAGTGTGTATCAAGGAATAACAATAACAAAAAGTGCTAATCTAGGATACAGAAACTAACCTCCAAATGAAATGTTGCTCAGCCCTGCAGAAAAACAGTGAAAGAAACTTAAATAAGTATTGCTTGATTACCATTAGATGAAGAGAAAGTAACAATAAATTATGATAAAACCATGACAATGTTCAACAGAAACTAGAATTGCTGTCACAGTTCAACAAAATTGAAGCTCTAACTTATGTAGTTATTGATTTTCCAAGGTCATGGTGTTTAGTTTCATATTTGCTTATGCTGATAATATAAATAGGTTATGTGGAGACAACTATGCCTCATCAATTTGTCAGTGAATGTATGCAGATTCATGTTGTTGCAATCTATGATTGCTAATAGTTCTAAATTTTAGTATGCAACCGCAATTGCGACACAATATAAAGGTTCCAGAGGTGGCTGCTTCGGTCCGTAACATCAAGGTTACCACAACTGATTTCGAACCATATTTGATTAAGTAAGATGACTAATTGGAAATTAGTTTGTTAATAATTAGGTCTTCTTCTTAGATCAAGTTTATTGTTGATGAAAACAAAAAATTTGTCGGTTGTAACTTCACACAGGTCTACTGAATTCTCACAGAAAAACCCAAAAAACCCTAGCATAATAATAATATTAAAGAATCAAAATACTCTACACCATAATTTGAAAGGTTAGATCAAAACAGTGTCTTTTTTAATCAAATTATTACTCATACTCAACTTCAACGATTGAACTAATAAAAAAATCTCGTACAACCTAGATCTAAAAAAGTTCAATTTTCTTTTCTGCTTCAAATCCTGAATTGAATGACCCAATTGCAAAAAGATGAAAAATTTAACCAGATCTTGAGATGGGTAATTAAGGAAAATGAACAAAATAAAAAAGAAAAAGAAGGGAAAGGAAGTACCTTGTGGAATTGAAAAAGTGGGTTGTGAAGAGCAATCACAGAGACAAGGGGAACAAGTGGAAGAAGAAGAAGAAGAATGTTTGACAGCAGCTAAACCTTCTTTGAAATGCCAATAGAGAGGAGGACCTAATATGTATCCTGCTATGCATACAGCTACTACTAACAAACTTACCTTTAATAACATAACCCTTGATTTGTTCATCGCTATGAATATAGGTTATGGCACACACAAGACAAGAGATGAATTGAATAAAGTTAATGTTGTTTCTGTGTTTTTGAATTGGAAGAGTGTGAACAGCTTTGCTGCTCTCTGCTAGTGCTACTGGATCTGTCTTCCTTTCTTCTTTACTTTTATCTTCTTCCCCTTATATTTATTACTTGCTCCGCTTAAATATTACTAATTATTCAATTTTATTCCAAATACTAACTATTTAACAAAGTTCACTCTTGCGTCAAAAAATAAAAAACAAGTTCATTCAAATATTAATTTTAAAGAATATTTCAGAAACTAATGAAAAATTACAGAATTAAAATTTTAATTTTCACAATTAAATTAATCTCTTCTACGTATGTCAATGATCAAGAATAATGTAAGATTCATATCATTTAATTTTATTCATCTATAAAAAAAATGTTTATTAGTGTTGGCTCATATCAACCATAGATGATTTTTGACATGACTAATTTGATAAATCATATATAAAGTTGAAAGAGTATTGAATCTGGTGATATAACCTCATTAGTCCTTTACACAATATACAATTACCGAATAAATGAGTTATTCTCAAACATTT
Organism: Cicer chorassanicum; assembly: GCA_037974735.1. Lineage (NCBI taxonomy): Eukaryota > Viridiplantae > Streptophyta > Magnoliopsida > Fabales > Fabaceae > Cicer > Cicer chorassanicum. The sequence continues at coordinate 32,360,502 of JBBPBP010009779.1, forward strand.
CAACAAATCTATGAAGTACAAATTCAAACGTCGCATTAAGACGACAAGCAAAACATCATTGCCCTTGAACAATAAAATTACAAATAAAATGAAAGAAAGATTTAAATATATATAAATATCAGTTATTTAAATAAAATGAGAAAAATTAATTTGAACGGTGATTTCAAGTAAAAAAGGACATCATTAAACACCAATCTCCTATTTTTGAATATATTTTTTATTGAAACTTATGGATTCTGTTACAAATACAATGTTAGCCAAATAATATAATAACAAGTGGGGTTGGTATTGCCTAAAGTTAAAATTTTGGGTTGGTATAAATAAATAGTTAGACATTTCGTACACATTAGTTGTGACTTAAATTTAAATTTGAAATTACCATGTTGATATTTTATACGTGTATTACAGTGTAAATCTTTAATAAATTTCGATAGCTCTAGCTAGCTCTTTTATATTGCATAGGAATGTGCATCCCAAAATCTAAATTTTTATCCATAAAGAAAAGAAACAATATGATATAATAAAAGATAGAAGTTTGATAAATGGTAAAACAAAAGATGCATTTGTGATCTCATTCCTAACAGCAACAAATACAGGACAGTTCAAGAATCATTTATTTGTACAACAATGTCTAAAAAAATATTGTCAAACATATAATCAACATATCTTTATTCAATACAACATATATCAACCAGAAATTGTCCTTCTACATAGATAAACAAAAAGAGATGTCAAAGCTGCTCCTTTCCAAATTGTAGAAAAAGGAATCCCATATTTCCCTCTCTCAAATAATCCTCTAAGAAATGGCCAATAACATATGATCCAATAAACACTACATAACATCTCAGCCAATCCACATTCATAATTCTCACTTAATCCTTGTGGTTGAAACCCAAACAACTTGATAAACATTGATGTCAATTGCAACAACAATATGGTAGTTCCTGGCAAAAAAACTAACGACTTGTCGAAAGTGTGTCTACTAGCATCCTTATCTTGTACTTCATCACTAGAAGAAGGGATATCTTTTTTTGTTATGTCAAAAACTGTGTTAGATATGCCCAACAATTTAAGTAGGATTGTAATAAATCCACAAAATCCAGCATTCATAGGTGTTATTGTTGACATTCTTTGATTGTTCCACCATGCTCTAATTGACATCCCTGAGATTAAGTATTCTACTAGAGTATATACCATGTATGTCACAATTAATGCAATAGGAATGCATATCCCCCAATCCTGAATTGAACAAATTACAAAAGTTAACTTATGTTTTTATGATTATTGGAATACATGTTAATGTAAAGTTGAAATTAAACAACACACACTGATGTTTTATTATTTGGTCATGAATCTATTTATAGCCCTACTCTATCTCAAATTCAACAATAATAAAGGTATTGATATTCAGTTCCAATAAAGGAATTGATAGTTTTTTTTCACCTCATTGTCACATTAGCAAAAATAGAATCAACAAAAAGTACTCTCTCCAACCTCAATTATAAATATAAATTATTTACTTTGACACTTATTAAGGATATTAGTTAAGTGTATTTAATTTTTTTATTCCATAAAAAAGAAATACAGCTAACAACTTACCTCTAATTATTATAGTCATCTTGCACAATATTAATGCAATGATATTTTTGGAATAATATTATTAAATGTAGAAAGATTAGTAAACTTTTACTTATATTTGAGGCTAAAAAATATAAACACTTTTTTATAGTTAAGGACGGACTTTAATTATTTTATCAAAAAAATAATTAAATGTTTTCAATGTGACATTAATTATTTTATTTCAATCTACACTAAATTAAATTAGTTAATGATATTAGGTAGGGATTACATTTTCATTTGAAAATTACACTTAGCTCACAAAATTTATTATTTTGATAGGAACTATATATGTTTGATTGATCAATAAGGAACACTATTATAATTTTGCTAACAAAAATTATATTATTATAAAAAATATTTATTTATGGGAAAATAGTTATGTGTGTATTTTCAATGCTTACCTTTGGGAGGAAATTGGAGTTGGTAATGATGCAATATGGAAGGAGACAAGAGTAGCATACTTGGGCAACTGGATTAAAGCCCCAATTCATGACCCACATATAAGCTAATAATTGCCTGAAAGAAAGTTTACCAAAAATGGTACCAAAAATAGGACAATGTTTGCTACAAAAGATCTCAAGCATGCCTGTGGCCCATCTCTTATGTTGGGCCATTGATGTTGGGCCACCAATTGGAGCACAACCTCTGAAGGCAACTGGATCTGGTGTACATAATTCTGATCTCCAACCTTTTTTGTGTATTGTCAACCCAGTTAGTACATCTTCTGTTATTGATCCATACATCCAACCCACCTAAATTTTCCCATTAAATTGCAACAAACTTTCAATTTCAACACTTAATTAACATCTTTTTCCAACAAAATCATTACTACAACCTTACAACATGGCCACCTGTAAATAGGAATGAAACAAATGTCCATACTAGTAGATATTTGTATGAATTACCCGTACTATGATAAAAAAAAAATTAACATCTATTGAAAGAGGTATAGTCGACTCAAAACACATTGAAGTTTAAGACAATTTTTACTATGAAGCTTAAAACGATTATGTGTAATATTTAATTTTCAATTATTGATAAACTCAATCAATTTAATATTTGTTGAGACAGTAATATAATTTTAGATAAGACTTTATTAATTTTACTTTTGAAAATAGTAAAATATGAGACCAAGTAAAAAAACTTTGTTTTGTTGAAGGTCTAAGGTGACTTTGTCTTAGTGGCTTTGCCTTTGAGTCGATCTTCAAACAGGATGGTGTCATGTCCTAATTAGAATTTTCAAAATAAGTTTGATCTGAATGACTTCTCTATTGGTAGTTTATTCTCTCATCTTCTTTATGTTCTCAAAAGCCTCCAAAATACATATCTAGAATGGACAATTCATGTGTTTTTTTTGTCATAATACAACTTCGAATTGACAAATTCAAATAGCATCGGGGACGAGAGAATAAACTCTATCTATTTAACTTATTATAAATTGAGGATTTAGTTATCAAAATGTGTGTTATTATGGACTAGCCTATTAGGCCGAATCAAATAAAAATGTTGAATGTTCATCTATCTCCGTTTTTGCTTCCTCACCTCCAAATACACTATTAAAAGCTAGAATCCCGTAGTATATTTTATATTATCGAAAATGAAAATCTGATAAAAAATTGAAAAAATGGGGATTAAATGAGCATTCACCAATTAAAAAAAAAAGCCTCCTTGGCCCATCATGCCTCATTTCCTTGCCCACACAAGTTTGTTGACAAAAGTGACCCAAAAAAAAGTTTGTTTGACAAACCTGTTTACCCCAGCCAGTGCCATATTCATATCCATAACAAGCAACTTGAGTAGCTTCTTCAACAGCTTTTGTAACATTGATATCATTTGGTGAATATATCCTCCCTTCCAAAGCATCAACAACAGATTTCATAACTTCCTTTGAAACTCCAAATTTTTTGTTTAACTCCTTCTCTGATATGTTGTGTCCTGCAACATTGGTTTGAGAGTGTAATGAAAATTAAGCAAATAAATAAATACTTATTAGAATTGTGAGAGAATAAACCGGTACTTTAGTAATACAAAATTACTACTGGTTTCAAATCAATATTTTTTTTTTATAAAAATATTCACACCAATTTAACTAAAATTAATTTGTTTAAATTAAGAAGAAGATATTCATGAAGTATTCATGTGGAATAATAGAAGTATTCAAATAGATTGAAATAATTTAATCAAAAACACCAAAAGAAAAAGATGAGGAGAAATTTTGATTAAAGACAACTAATCATCAAGTTAGTTCCTTAATTAGTTGCTTTAAAAGTACCAAAGAAAATAATAGTTTAGGAATTAATATGATGAATTAAAAGGACTATTTATTAGTCATTAAATTCTAGTTCAACTGGTAAAATATTAATATTATTATATTAGACGTGTTATCTCGTATTCGAATCCGATATCTCACGGTTGTATGTGAGTTTATGATGATATTTACTCTTCTAGAGACCAAAAACAGATTAGTTATTATACTTTTAGAGATTATTTAACATACACGTTTAGTATACAAAATTTTACACTACAATTAAATCAAAACACTCATATGTAAAACTTTAAAAATAATTATAATTAAAATTAAATTTTTAATGATTTGATAGTTGTGATTGATTAACGATATAAAAGAAAAATTTACATTGACATTATATCACAAAAAATTTTGAGTTTGAATATAAAATATAATGTTCATTTAACAATTTTGTATTTATTAATTGAGTTAAGAGTTACTAACTTACGTAGACAAAATATATATATATATATATATATATAATTTTATAGTTCAAAAAGCAAATAGAAAGGATGGTTTAGACTTTATTTGATGTGGCAATCAAATTGTATCTTGAAAATGAAAATGTCATAACGCGTACCATTTTCCACGTCATCTGGAGAAAGACCATAAATAACTTTTCTTCTATGAAAGCAGTTTGTTCCACTATAGAAAACTCCTTGGAGTCCCGCTAATCCAGCTCCAAGGTACTGCATACATTATTGAAAAAAGTAATTAAATTACTGAAGTAATTAATTAACTTATTTATTTATCAAATTTGCTAATTCAACTAGTACAACAAAGTTTAATTAATTTGATAAAAGAAACAAAGTTTAAATAATACTTTATGTCTTTATATTTTCTTTTTCATTGACTATTTGACATATTCTAAGATATCGTTGACCATCTTATTTACACTAAATAAATCTTAAAAGTTTTTTGAAATTCTGAAAACAATTGATGATACTTGTTTGATAATATAAAGTCACAACTCTCCTTATTTTTACGGGTAAAACAATTATTTGAATGTATCAGTTCAACGAATTAAATTTTGAAGAACACATTAATTATTTTTATTGAGCTATCATCGATTTTTATTGAGCTATCTCAGTTTTATAAATTACAACAATTAACTTACATATTTTTGAAGGGTAATATCGATTGTGTTAGAATTTTAGATAATTTTAAACATTAGTCTACAATAGACTATATATTAAGGTTATTCAAATTCAATTATATTTTATTTTTAATTCCTCTAAAATTTTTTAAGTCAACTCTTGTGTATCGTTCAAATTTGTAAATTATTTTTTATAAATATATTTAAAACATTTTAATAATCACTCTTATAAAAATTTAGAATTATTTAACAAAATATTAATTAAATATAATTTTTAAGCACTAAAAGCTTAAAAAGATATTTAAATAATCATTTGTTAAATAATTATAAATTATTGTGAAAAATATTCTTAGAATATTTTAAACATACGTAGAAAAAATTTAAAAAATACACATGAGTTCATTTAAAAACAAAGTCCAAAATTATTGATGAAACATTTTTGAGTCATTGTTTGAAATTTTTTTAAAAGAACTAAAAACAAAATACTACCAGTAAAAAAATTATTTAACCTTATATAAAATTTTATTTACCTTAAACAAAATCGTCATTTGATTTCCAAAAGGATCGTCTTTGAGTGTAGCATAGAATTGTTGAGGACATTGAGCAAAGGCAACTTCTTTCTCTCCTTTCGAATCAAGCAAAATGCACATTGCATGTTGAACAATATTTGGATTGTTTACAAACATGTCACAATCCATGTTCAACATAAAGGGTGCATTGGTAATCAGTCCAGAGACTCTTGTCTGAATAACAATTTTTTGAAATCAAATAAAAGAAACGAAAGAGTACATAGTTAAAGACTAATTGAAAATTAATATGCTCAGTGCAACTTGTGAAGGCAAAATGGATTTTAAAAGTGTAAAATTGATTTGAAATGTTTAGGTGTTATTAAGCATATACTTCTAGAGTTGATTCTAATTTAAAAATATAATTTGCAGTTTTTAACTTTAAATGTGAGTTTTGTCTTAGTGGCTTTATTGATAAGCAAATGAATTAAAGAAATATAAGAGATAATTCAACACATTACAAGATCTATATTTTACATAGGAGAACTCACTAATATGTAATTATATTCAATTAAACATGCATGAATCACTTAATATTCAATTCACTATTAATTAAAATAATTTTAAAAGTTAATTTATTTAAAATCAATTTTTGTAACTTTATAACGAATATATATTTAGTGTTTGTGTTGGAATTGGAAAACATAGTAGAGAGGAAAAAAAAATACTAGAATTCAAAAACAGATGGATGAGAAAATTATAATATCTAGAGTTTGATGGTTGCTACTAAACATTTTTCTCTCCCTGTAACAAATTAGTGATGAACATTTTTCTATTAATTTAAAAGTGTTTATAATATAATTCGTGTGCGAGTCTATCCTAGTACTTGACAAAAAAAAAGTGTTTATAACAAGCTAATCACGTGACTCATAAAAAAAAATGACATTATCTTATAGCAAATTAACTTCTGATTACTGTATATTATAATATATATGAGATTCACATTTCAGGAATGCTAAGGTTCTAAAGAATATATATATTTACCAACACATTCATGGCACCGGCTTTGAAATGATGTGGTTGCTTTGGCCTCTTCTCTCTAGATATGTAGATCAAATGTGGCAATCCATCTTCAACCATTTCCTTGTTCTCCCATATAACCTTATAAATTCACAAATTCACGATGTGAACAATATTGTCTCATGTGTTTTCATTTGTTATATATATATATATATAAATATAAAAGGCCTATTTATTTTACATATAGAAAAGATAAATTTTTTTCTCACTCTTGGCCGGTCTAAAGATAATTCCACCAAGACAATTATCTTTGACTTACAAAATATAAAACTTTTTACTTTAAAAAAGCTTCATATTCTACTATTTTCATAACATGAAATTAATAAAATCTAAAATAAAATTAATATTATCTGATCAGATATTAAATCAATTAACTTTATTATTAATTTTAAAAAAAATATTACATATAGAATCGACTAAATTAATTTGATAAGTATATTATATTCTAAAATGGATAAAAATAATATGGAAAAAAAATAATTTTACTAAAATATTATTATCGGTTCTAAAAAGATATATGTCTTTAAATTCTCTTTAAACTTCAATATGTATTGGATCGATCTTGTCTCTCTCGACAAGATTGGTGAAAATTGAAAAGAGCGTAAAGAGTAAAAATTAAGATAATAAAATTATGAAGTCTATAATTATATATAAAATTTTAAAAATTAAAACAATTTATTACCAAATTTATTATTAATAATTAAATTAACTACCTTTCTCAATATCCTTAAATTAGATAAACAAGATTATATAGGGAGTGAGAGAGCACGTGTGGGAGTGCGTGTGTCAATTTATTCTCCTTAATAAAGCATTATAATTATTAAATTTCACAAATCAAAATCTGATAGTTGATTATTGTCATATATTATATTAATAATTATATTTACAAAGTTTGATTTCTTCTTTGCTGAATAATTATATTTACAAGTTTATTATATATTATTGTCATATATTATATTAATAATTATATTTACAAAGTTTGATTTCTTCTTTGCTGAATAATTATATTTACGAAATTTATTATATGTTTATTTGAAATTATATAACAAAATATTAAAAAAAAATTAAATTATTTAAAAAGTTATGAAATTCATCTTGCTTAGTAAAAACTCTTACGAAGAATGGTAACAAATGTGACTGTACATTGATTAATCAAAGAAAAGAGTTGAATATTGGCTAACAAATAATACCTTGATTATGGTTGGATGATTGGTCCTTTGAGTGTTTGAGAAAACATCAAATTCTCCTTCATGTAAGCTTGGGATTGATTTTGAGTCCACTTCTATTTTATGGCTAAGATTCTCATACATTCGCTGCCAAGCAAGACACAAAACCGTTTGGCATTTTGTTGTCAGACATATCTTTGTTTTCTCCACAAAATCAATACATTATTATCAACAATTTTTGAATGAATAAGGTAGAAGAAGTCAGTGAAGATATTTTCAAAGATTTATTTATATTTCACAAAATCTAAAGATTTATTTCATAAAAACTTATAATTTAAAGGATCAAATTTATATATTCAATAAGAATAATAAATGTAATTAATCAACCTTCATCCGTAGCCATTCTTGTCTGAATTCTTCATTATTGGTCGTACACTCATCATCACAAAAGTATCTAAATGGAGCTCTAACTTGTACTTTGTACTTTTTACAAAAAGGTACCCAATGTTTTGCAAATTTTGAAGATTCTTGAAGAGCATAAAAAATTAAAGGAGAACACCCATCATCGGAAACATAACAAGCTAGCTTGTGAGATGGGTAATCAAGTGCTAATAGTGATAACACAGTGTTCATTGTGATTATGGGTGGTTCTAGCTCATCGTCTGCTGTTGTTACAAACAAATCCACTGGTGGAAGTTCTTGCACACTACATAGAAACAAAGAAAAAAAAATGCTTAAGGATAATATATTTTTTAAATATTAATAAAATGTGAATATAAGATTATATATTATAATACGTGATTTCTATAGTTTTTGGAATAAATGATTGTTAAAATAATATTTAACTAATTAACAATTAAATTGACGAAATTTAATATAAACTAAAAATTATTAAGCGGAATAATTTTAATGAGTTATTCTTGTAGTAAATTAATCTCCACCCGAATTAGCAATGATTATTTAAATATGAATTTTATTTATAAGTTTTATCATATAATTTTTTGACGTCTCTAGAAAAATATATAACTTTTGGACGATAGAATTACAACACAAATTTATTTTTTCTTTTTTAGTTTCTAATTTTGATTGTTAATTATATTTTTTGGATAAATGAAAACTTTGGGTTTTATATGTATAATTTAATAATTATTTTTTATAGTCTACAAAAGTATCAAAAATACAAAAATATATGCCTAAATTATGTATCTTCACTTATTAATTTTGGTGAACAAACTGACTTAAAAAGATACATTTGATAACTAAAATTAATTAACGAAAAAACATTCGAGAATCCACTAACCAATAAAAAACATAAAAAAAAAAGTATTTTTATACTTTTGATGCATTATTTTTTATAATTAAGTAATATTTTAATAACATCTTATTCCTGTTTACCTTCTACAAAAGGATGAAAAGGAATCCAAATCATGTGCAGAAACTAAATAAAAGAAGAGTACACCACATGTTGCTACAAGCAATACGTCCAACAACACCTAATTATTGAATAGATTGATGGAATGGAACAAAAACACCATTAACTATTAACTACCATTATGCCCTTGTCACACTTTCAAGTATTAAAATCAACATTTCATCTCTATTTTTGTTCAGTAGCGTGTAGACATTATATATTTAGCAAAATATATATATATATATGGCAGGTTAAATTACTCTATTTAATAACTTTTGTAAACATTAAATTTCATTAATTCAGTCGTTCAATATTTTTATATTTCTTTAACAACCATACATATAAAAATTAAATATGTAAAACTATTGTAATTTATAGTCAATATTTTACTTATATTTTAAAAAATATATCACAAGTTGAATGGAACTTACTTGATAAAAGATTAGATATTATTAAAAAAATTACATATTTGATCTACTTAATAATAACCGTTGATTTGACAGTTGGATTGAAATTAATGTCTACAAGTTTTTAACACTCGTGCAACGTACGAGGGAAGAAATCATTTTATATTAATGTATGTGAAAAGAGTACGAAATAATTAAAGCAAAAATACCTCTATAACCTTTTAAGTTAATCTACTTCTCGCTTATATTCTTCAATTTTATTTAATTTGGTTAGTTAAATTATATTATGGTTGTCCGTTAATTTTTTGTCTCACTTTTCAACAATGATGAATGTATTTAATTTCTTACAACTTTTCATTAAAGTATATATGAAAAATAATGAAAAAGTTCAAACAATAAATGAGTTCATTGATTTTGATATTTTTTCATTTCGTCTCTTATA
>JBBPBP010009779.1:32371121-32414427 GCA_037974735.1 Cicer chorassanicum
GTCGGTTGAATATATAGAATAAAAATAGTGTACTGACAATTAAAATATCTTTACTATGTTGTTTAATTACAATTATTTAATCTGTCAGATCACATTAAATCAAAAATACTTATTTAATACTTTATTGACGTAACAAGTTATTATTAATTGTTGGTATAAGATAATTTTACACTAATAATTAAAATATCTTTAAATCCAAACTATATAGATAGCTTTGTGCTTAATTAAGTACTTACGCTTTTAAGAAAGTTAATTAGTAGTTTTGGTGTTGGGTTTTCTTTGCAAAACACTCTTGTATTTAGTTAGCATTAATTTTCTTAGCACATCTAATGCTTTGATTAGTGTTCTATTAATATATTTTTCATTTTCAAAAGAAAAAGTTAATTGATGACAATAAATTGGTACTTCTTATTAACTTTTGTTAATTTTACTTTATCTTGTATATTATTTGTTGTTAGTTTTCGTCTTTTTCAATTTTGCTGTGTAGCTAATGATTGTGTGTGCTCTCTACAACTGTAATTAGAAGGTGGGTAGAGTTTTGCGCAGCTAAACATATTTAATAAATATTTACAAAAAAAAGTAAGTACCTTTGGAGGAGACGATGAGGGTAGGTTTTGATTAGAGCTGGACTCCATTGAGTGGAGATGGTGAAAACCCAAGATAAGGTGAACCATAATTCGCATATTAAAGCAACAAACCAAGGGAAAGAGTAGTTGTTGATAGAAATAATTCGATAACCAAGTAGCAACAAAAGGAGGATTAAAATCAAGCTATCTATTACCCTTTTGTAATTGTGTTTGTACCAATATTTTTCATAGAGTGGAAGAGAGTTTGGGTTGGCCATTGATTTGAGCTAAGGTGATAAGAAAACTTTGTACGTTTTGATGCAATATATTTATAACAAAAAAGGGGACTTAATTTGCTTGGTCGTATTTTTTTTCAATATTGAGTTTTTTTTCTCTCTTAATATTGAGTATTATTGTTTATCAAATTATAGAATTTGGTTCATATAAAATGAGTAAAAGTAAAATGAAAAAATTAATTAATAGATAAACAAGTGATTTTGATCTCTAAATGTGTGATGTTTAAGGTTCTAAATAAAATAAAATTGTAAAATACTATTAAAGTGTGTTTGTAGTACCTCAATTTTGTCCGGCCATTTAAAAAATTTAAAAATTAATAAGTCATAATAATGTGTTTAATTTTATATATTTACGATCACATTTTATTGTACTAATTTTTTTTTTTAAAAATCAAAATTAAATTCATAAATCTATTCCAATAATTGAACTCACATTCTCATTGATGTTTTAACAAAGTGTCCAATTTACATCATAAAAATATAAAAAATAAATAAAAAGTAACAATAAAAAATAAATAAAAAGTAACAATAAAAAATAAATAAAAAGTAACAATAATTAACAAACAAATAAAAATAATGTTTTTGGTAGAAATAGTACAAGTGAAAGGAGAGTTTTAGTTTCCTAAAAAATCATATTAGAAAAAAGAGAGTTCTTCTTTGTTTTTAAGATCAACAAAGAAAACTACCATCTTCTTCATCAAATCAATTGATAACCATAAACAAATCCAAACTCTTTTTAATAACAAAACCAACAAAAATCAAATGAAAAACACCTGAATAAAAATGTAGAGAGTTAGAGAGAGCATGAGCCACACATCACCACCTCCATCATCCTTTGCAAATCCCTTAGGAAACCATCATCAAATTGGCCTCCGCAAACCACCACCACGAGCACTACCGTCAGAGCATCTACACAGCCACCTCCGTCAACTTTGACCTTCGGCAAACCACCACCACGAGCGTCCACTCAACCACCACCGTCAACTTCGACCCTCAACGAACCACCATCGCGGGCAACTCCTCTTTCCTGACCGTTTTGTGTGTGTTTATTCTCTCTCACTCTCTCTCTTAACAATAAAACTCATTTCTCTCTATGTGTTTGTTTACTTTTTAAAAAAAAAATCACAATAAATAAATATTACATTAATTAGATGTGACGTCTTTTTAATCTTTGAGTTGTTAAGACACAAGTTGTACCACTTAGTGGCTTTAAAATTCAGTTTTAAAACCGAAAATAATAAAAAAAAATATTCTTAAACGGATTAACTTGATGGGACATCTTTTTGCTCATTGAGTTTTTGAGACACAAGTTGTACAACTTGATAGTCTTAAAACTCATTTTTTTCAAAATAATTATTCAAATCAAACAAACTCTTTCTTTTTTTTTTTCCCGTAAAAACAATTCTTTTTTTTTATCAACAACAAAACACAATTTATTTAAAAGCAATCAACACATCCGAATTTTCTACCTAAGAACTACGTAGTTTTAATTTCTCCATTGCACCGGGAGATACATAGGAGCAAAATCACATTCTTGTCAAGCACATTAATAATTTTTTTGTTTTTTCCTCTCTTTCTTAAGCATACATTTATTTCAAAATCACATTAAATAAAAAACAATTGATATTTATAATTAATAATAAGGAGAAACAAATATATTTAAGTTAATAATAATTTTTTTCCCAATTAATTATATGTAATTGTATTTTAACGGATGTCGTAGGGTGTTAATACATTTCCTACGCATAATCGACTCTAGAACTCAAAATTTAGTTTCAAAGACCATTTTTATTTTATTTTTAAGGGTTTCTCAATATTTTCCCTATTTTAAAATAAATTTTGGTGCAACTCCATTGAATTCGAAAAATACTCAAAATTTAGATCGCGATAGTCTTCTATTAATAATTTTGTAAATCAAACTAACTATAAAACACATAACGATAACTACTCAATTAAGAATTAAAATAACAATTTATCAAAAAATATTTATTAAAATTTAATTTAGTACACTTATAGTTTATCAGACATTTGTGCATAGTATGGCAGAAAATGAACTAAAACAAATTAATTTATTTTAAAATAAATAATTTAAAATTTGTTTGAGACTTAATTCAATAATTAATTTATTAAAATTATTTATAATCAAATGAATAAAACTTGAAGTTGGAGCTCATTAATTGAATAAATTGAACTCGAGCTATAATACATACAAGTCTCGTGAAGTAAAAAGATCTAAATTACAATATTAATTGAAGTTGAGCTAAATTAATTCTTATGAAGATAAGTCAAATTAATTACGCCAAATTCAACTTGTCTTAATTTATGTACTTCACACATTATAAAGGAGAATAATTTTTATGGTGCCGCAAAATTATAAGTGCTTTGTCTTGAGATATTAACATTGTTATATATTTTGATAATTATGTGATGTTTTTATATTTCAATTCTTTAATTAAAAAAGAAGAATAAGACACTCAATTTAAAATGAAATATAAAAAAAATTAAAAAATTAAATATATAATTTAAAATTAAATCAAATACATCAATATTTTAAATATTATTTTTGTTTATATTTAAAGTCTTTATTGTTAGTATACTATCATAGGTTTTCTTGTTAATTTATCTGTCTTAGACGTAAACTATTGGCTCTGAAAGAGAAAGAACAAGATATACATGAAAAAAACAAAACCAATATTGATACGTATGTATTTTAGCTCACGATTCTCTGACACCATGTATATATATGGTCCATCGTGTATACAGATACATGCATCAGATGGTGACTTTTTCGGTTTTTGTTATTTTCAAACTACTTAATGTAATGTAGTCCCATACGCGTTTTCAACAGGCTTTAGTTTTCCAAACCAAATATTAGGGAGAACAGTTAATTTTTGTAAAAAAATTGATTTGTCAATACATTTCAGGTTTAAATATATTTTTCTTTTACAAGAGGCTTAAGTTTAACTTGTTATTTTATCCATTTAAGCTAGTAGAAATTATATCGACTGAATACAATAAAATTCAATTCGTTAAAATAGAAAAGAATACTATAAATAAAATTCATCATATTTAAGTTAATAGTATAAAACAGAAAAAATATTATAAATATTTTAAAATCTATAAATACAGTAAAATTGAAGTGTCTGAAATATTTATTTCTTTAGAACTATAATGTTAACGATGTCAAACTCATTAATATGTCATTATGAACCAAGCAAATTCCGCAACAAGATGAAAAGTAAAAATAATGTTGTGCCAAGATGACGAATAATATAACACCACACTAAGATGACTAATTCACAAAATAATACGAAAGAAAAACTAAATATGTGTGAAAATAACTTATTTAGATAAAAAAAACTATGTAAAGAGGTGATTTCAAACCACAATGGATCCTAAACCACTCATCCTCAAGAAAAATAATGGAAGGAACAAGGGAGAAAAAGTTTAGAGGAGGTTTGGGCCCACTTTAAAGCTTAGTTGTTGAAATTATTAAGTTTAAGTCTAACTTGTTATGTATCATATATTTAATTTTATGTAATAATTTATACTATGCGAAAAAACGCATTTTACAGCGCTTTTTTAAGCCATTTACAGCAGTTTTTCAAAAAAATAAGCGCTATAGTATCTAGCGCTGTAAAAAGATACAACAACGCTCTTTAAAATAAAAAAAACGTTGTAAAATAAGTGGATATATTGCGCGCTTGTTATACTCGTTTTACAACGCTTTTTTGAAAAGCGTTGTAAATTCCTTTTACAAACACGCTGTTTGTTATACTCGTTTTACAGCGCCTTTTTGAAAAGCGTTGTAAATCCCTTCTAAAAACACGATGTTGTTTTATTAGTTTTACAGCGCTTTTTCAAAAAAGCGCTGTAATAGGTGCATTCTTATGCACGTTTTACAGCGTTTTTTTTCAAAAAAAACATTGTAATAAATGCATTATTATGCACATTTTACAGGGTTTTTTTTAAAAAACGTTGTGATAGGTGCATAACATCACTTTTTTTAAAAAGCGTTGTAATAGGTGCATTCTTATTCTAGTTTTATTAAAAAACGCTGTAAATGGAATTTTTAAAATAACGGTTGTTTGAGGTTTTTTATGGCACTTTTTTAAGAAAGCGCTGTCTTTTAATCTTTTTCCAAAATCATTTTCATCCAGAATCAGTTCACAATCACAGTTCACAATCATTTACATATTGACACAATCAGTTCACAACTACATAATTATATAACTTGCAGAATTTACAACAATCAACACACAATTTACATTTACATTTACATTTACATATTTACATATTTATATAACTTGCAGAATTTACAATAATCAGCACATAATCAACAATCAGTTCACAACAACAGAATTTACATTTACATATTTACATATCAACACAATCAGCACAAAACTATATACATTTACATATTCACAACCTTGTAGCATGCCAATTTCCTAACAAATCAAATAATTTTCATTTCGATCACATACTGAAACCAGTCTTCCTTTATTTCAGTTAGATCTCTTTTATAGTATGTTGGGCTGGAATTGTCAAAGTACTGTGCGATATAAAATTTGAACATAAATAAGTTAGAATCAAATATATACATAGTTTATATATGAAAATTAAATAATGAAAATACCGTACCGTTTCTGAAATTATAGTTTGATTCATATCAACAATCTCCTTCATGAATCGCAATATATAGTACCCACAGTCTATGTTGTTAGTTTGACGAGGGCACTATAAAATAAAACATATAAGTCAATAAATATTTGTACATTGATTGTTGTCGCGGTCTAAAATTTCGAGCGTTTCTCGAATTCAATGGAGTCGCCACCAAAGTTTATTTTAAAATAGGGAAAATATTGGAAAACCCTTAAAAATAAAAAATAAAATAAAAAATGGTCTTTGAAACCAAATTTTGAGTTCGGGAGTCGATTATGCGTAAGGAAGGTATTAGCACCCTATAATTAATTGTGCAAAATTAATGTTAATTTAAATATACTTATTTCTCCTTATTATTAAATATGAATATCAATTATTTTTTAAAATAAATGTGTACTTAAAAAGATAAAGAGAGAAAAAAAAGATTTTTTATTAATGTGCTTGACAAGAGTGTGATCTTGCTCCTACGTATCTCCCAGTGCGATAGAGAAATCAAAGCTACGTAGTTCTTGGTAAAAAATACGGATGTGTTGATTATTTTTAAAGAAGATTTGTTTTGTTGTTGATAAAAAAATTGTTTTGAAAAAGAAATTGTTTGATTTAAAAAATATTTTAAAATGCAAGTTTTAAGAATATCTAGTCGTACAACTCGTGTCTCAAAAAAATAAGGAGTAAAAAGATGCCACATCTAATTTAATTCTTTCAAGAATATTTTATCATTTTTGATTTTAATTATTAAGTTTTAAAATTGTCGAGTAGTACAATGTGTGTCTTAACAACTCAAATATTAAAATATGTTGCATCTAATTAATCAGATTTTTAAATACATAAAAAAATTTAAATTAATTTACTTATAAAAACGAGTTTTAAAATTATTAAGTTATACAACTTGTATCTTAACAACTCAAAGATTAAAAGATGTCACATCTAATTAATCAGATAGAAAATTTCTCATTTGTTTTTAGCAGATTTAATATTTATTATAAAATTAATTAAATTTCAATATATAAAAGTAAGACTTATTTTTAAAAAAATAAGATAAAATAAAAATGCTAAAGATATAAAGCTTATAAAGAACCAAATAATCTTAAAATTCAAAAACTAATTTTTACATATAATTATAGTGTATTGTAGATTCAAAAAAATCAACAAAACAAAAAAACAATAAAAAAATACCAAATAAGTAGGCCCATTATAAAAGGATACCATAAACTGTTTTGCTATATAATTGTTCAGGATTTACTGGGTTTTTAAATTTATGCAATAAGTTTTAATATATATATATATATATATATATATATATATATATATATATATATATATATATTAAAATGACCTAGTTTACAAAAGGGCAAACCAAGGACAAAACCCAAAATGACCGCTGGGAAAGAATATAAGAGAAAAAAAAACATGAGACGCAGGAAGAAGAAAAGCAAAACAAAACAGGGAACGCAGGAAGAAGAAACAGGAAAATGTCAAGCACAGTGGGGCTAAAAAGGGGCACCTCTTCGGTGACGGTGTCGTCGAAGATTTAAAAAAAAGGAAATATTCTTTCATCTCAGAATGGTACATTTACAAAACCACAATTTTTTATTTTATTTCATATGTAATCATTCTAAATTTACATTTTGTAGAATAACAAGAGGATTAAATGGAGTAAAAAAAATACCTTACTTCTTGTGCTTGTATGTGTTTTGATGAGTCTTTTACTTGTTTCTATTTGTTTGTTTTTGTATGGGTTTAGGGTTCTCAACAATTTCAACAATTTTACTACTCCTCTAGGTTGATTCCTTCTCCTGTCTGAGACCTATTCAAAAAAATCCTCCCACTTTTTTTTTGATTTTTTTGGTCTTAATTTATAAGTAAAATGGTGAATGTTTCTGATCAGTAGATAAATTTGAGCTCTGGATTTTGTATTGTTTTACAACAAATTTTATTATTTTTGTAACAAATTTTAAGCAATGTATAATTAAGGAAAAAGTGTTTTATACCTTTTTCAATGAGTACACAGATGTTACAAGTAATTAATCAAATTAGGCAAGAAACTTGTTTGTAGCATGTTTGTACTAGGATGTTCATAAGGCAAAGAAAATAAAAGAATACACAGATGTTGCAAGTGATTTTGAAAAGTGAAGTGTTCCTCTGTTTGCAAGTGATTTTGAAAAGTGTTCATGTCGATGGGTTGAGTTGATGTTTTAAATAAAATGAAAGTAAAATAAAATGAATGTAAAATAAAATGAATGAAAAACAATAAAATAAAATGAAGTTAAAATTAAAATGAAAATTCTTTTCTCACGTTAGAGTTGTATCGTAGTAATTCACAACTCTTTCGGTATATACTCAAATTTGAATCAGATTTGTAAACAGATGATTTTTTTGAGATTTTTTATAATAATATATTATTAAACATATTATTATATGCATATTTTTAGAGTTATTTTTAGTTAATCGGACAAAATTAAGGTACTACACCCCTATTTAATTATTTTTTACTAGTAAAAAAAATGGTAAAAGATAATTAAATATAAGGACATAAATTTTGTATAAATTATGGAAGTAAATTAATTTTGAAAACAAAAAATAATTTGATATGTAACTTAAAAAAGGTTCGTGATTGTCAATATGAAAAGCATCATCGTAGTTTCCGATGGTTGGTTGATCGATAGTAATAAAAAACATGATCGTCTTTGGATTGGATACTGATGCGTAGATCGACATAAATAAAATGATCGTCTTCGGATTGGTTACCGATGCGTAGATCGATGTAAATAAAATGATTGTCTTCGGATTGGTTACCGATGTGTAGATCAATGTAAATAAAATGATCGTCTTCGGATTGGTTACCAATGCGTAAATCGATGTAAATAAAATGATCGTCTTTTGATTGGTTACCGATGCGTAGATCGACATAAATGATCGACGTAAATGAAATGATCGTCTTCGGATTGGTTACCGATGCGTAGATCGACATAAATTAAATGATAGTATTCGGATTGATTACCGATGCGTAGATCGATACTAATAAAATGATGACCATAAACAAAATATAGGTCCAATTAAGAAAGTAAATAAAGAGAGAGAAATTTGTTTTTTGTTTTTTGTTTTTTTGTTTTATATATAGATAAATTCTTTTTTATTTTTTTGTTCCCCCGATCCTGACTTTATACGCCTACAAGATTCAATGGATCAATGGAGATGACAACCGTTCTTTGCATGATGACTATAGTATATCTTGTATGACCTCCCATTTTTTTTAAGGCGAATCAAATGTGCATTGTTTAAAATAATTACCCTCTTTTTTATTTTTATTTTTTACCCCATATATGTTGAGAATCTATCGAGTTCCCGTGTATATATTTTTCAAGTGTCAAAATAATTAAAATATTTTTTATATTTACACATTTCAAATTCCAAATTTTTTTAATCATAAAATAACATTTTAAAAAAATGCTGGAACCAACAACCATGAGACTGAATTAGCTTAGAAAGAGGGTAATGCATAACATCGAATGACAAGATTGGAAAATGTACATTCATTATATTGAGAATAATACAATTGAGCTAAGGGTTACAATGCAGGGATGAGTGTGTTTAGCTTTAGTTGGAGAGATAACAAACGCTAATCATTCTTGTAATTTAGGACTCCTGTTAGTCAGATTCCAAGAATAATAATTGCCCCAATCTGAACTGCTTGATCTTTATTTTAACCTCTAACTTTTGCATGGACCGCTCTTTCAAGTCTTCAATTCATCGGGATGCTCTAATTTTTGCCTAGGTCGCCTTTTTAGGTTTTGAACCTAGCGAGCCCATTTTTTTTTCAAATTTTTGTTTTTTAATTTTTTTTGTTTTTCAAGCATTATATTTTTTGACTGCATCTAAGTTTACTGGAAGTGGAAGCTCATCTCCATCCATTTTTGCAAGTATTAGAGCTCCCCCAAAGAAAGCTTTTTTCACAACATATAGTTCCTCGTAGTTCGGGGTCCATTTTCCACGAGAATCCCTTTTTATGGGCAATATTTTCTTTAACACTAAGTCTCCTTGAAACTCTCAAGGACAAACTTTTTTCTCATATGCTTTTTTAAGTCTTCTTTGATATAGCTGGCCATGGCACAAAGTTATCATTCTCTTTTCTTCTATGAGATTCAATTGGTCATATCGTGATTGAACTCACTCTGCCTCTTCTGGTTTTGTTTCCATCAGGACTTTGATTGAGGAAATTTCAACTTCAATGGGAAGTACCACTTCCATTCCATACACCAATGAGAAAAGAGTTGCCCCTGTTGAGGTGCGAACAAAAATTCTATAACCATGTAATGCAAAGGGAAGCATTTCATGCCAATCCTTATATGTCTCCACCATCTTTTGTATGATCTTCTTGATATTTTTATTTGCTGCTTCTACAGCCCCATTCATTTTTGGACGATATGGAGAAGAATTATGGTGCTGAATTTTGAAATTATCACACATCTCCTTCATCATTTTATTATTTAGATTGGTCGCATTGCTAGTGATTATCTTATTTGGAAAGCCATAATGACAAATCAATTCTCTTTTGATGAATCTGACAACCACACTTCTCGTCACATTGGCTTAAGAAGCGGCTTCAACCCATTTTGTGAAATAATCAATAGCTACTTGGATAAATCGGTGCCCATTTGAAGCTTTAGTCTCGATGAGTCCTATAACATCCATCCCCCACATTGAAAATGGCCATGGTGATGTTAAAATGTTAAGAGAGGTGGGCGGTACATGTACTTTATCAGCATAGATTTGACATTTATGACATTTCTTTACGTAACTATAGCAATCGGACTCCATGGTCAACCAATAGTAGCTAGCCCTTAAGATTTTTCTCGCCATAGCGTGCCCATTTGCATGAGTTCCGAAAGAACCTTCGTGAACCTCTTGAATGATTTTCTCAGCTTTCGCTTGATCCACGCATCTGAGGAGAACCATATCATAATTTCTCTTATAAAGCACCTCACCATATCATGATCCACGTTCTCTGAAATACCCAATGGATATTCCTTATTCTTGACATAGGATTTGATATCGTAAAACCATGGCTTGCCGTCAAACTCTTCTTCTATTGATAAACAATATGCAGGTTTATCCCTTTGTTGAATTTTTATGACCGGCACATCCTGACCGGTGCTTATTTTGAACATTGACGACAATGTGGCCAGGGCGTCAGCTAATTGGTTTCCTTCTCGAGGGATATGGTGAAAATTAATCTTCTCTAATTGTTCTGTCAGTTCTTTGATATGGGTATGATACGAAATCAATTTGGAATCTCGCGTTTCCCACTCTCCTTTCGTCTGATGGATGACCGACAATGAGTCTCCATATACCTCAAGAAGTTTTGCTTTCGATTCAATAACAACTTTAATGCCCGTAACACATGCCTCGTATTCTGCAATATTGTTTGTGCAATAAAAACACAACCTAGCAGTAAATGGAGTTAACTGGTTCTTTGGGGAAATCAAAATGGCTCCAATTCCATGTCCTAACGCGTTAGAAGCACCATCAAACACCAATGTTCATTTTTCTTTATCAGATGATTCAGTCTCTTCAAATAAAGTCATTATGCCTTCATTGGGGAATTCACACTACATTGATTGATAATCTTCTATAGGTTGTTGGGCCAAATACCCTGCTAGGGCGTTTCCTTTGATAGCTTTTTGTGTAACGTATACCAAATTGTATTCTGATAACAACATCTGTCAACGGGCAATACTTCTGGTAAGAGCAAGTTTCTCAAAGATGTATTTAATTGGGTCCATTTTAGACACCAACCAAGTTGTATGACATAACATGTATTGCCTCAACCGACGAGCAGCCCATGCTAATGCGCAACATGTTCATTCAAGTAGTAAATACATTGTTTCACAATTGGTGAACTTTTTGCTCAAATAATAAATAGCATGTTCTTTCTAACCAGATTCGTCATGCTACCGTAATACACAACCCATTGACTCGTCAAGTACTGTTAAGTACATAATAAGTGGTTTCCTAGGAACATGAGGCACTAAGATTGGAGATTTTGACAAGTACTGTTTAATCTTTTCGAAAGGTTTTTGACAATTCTCGTTCCATTCAACCTTTTTGTCTTTGCGCAACAACTTGAAAATTGGCTCGCATGTAGCGGTTAGATGTTATATGAACCTGGCAATGTAATTCAATCTACCCAACAAGCCACAAACTTCTTTTTCCGTGCGCGGAGCCGACATTTCTTTTATTGCTCTTACTTTATCTGGGTCCACTTCTATCCCTTTTTGACTAACGATAAACCCAAGTAACTTGCCGGATCTCACACCAAAAGTGCATTTAGCAGGGTTTAAACAGAGTATGAACTTTCTTAATCGCACAAATAATTTTTGAAGGTTAACAACATGGTTTTCTTCGGTTCGAGATTTTGCAATCATATCGTCCACGCAAACCTTTATCTCCTTGTGCATAATGTCATGGAACAAAGTTACCATTACTCTTTGATAGGTTGCCCCAACATTCTTTAATCCAAATGGCATCACTTTATAACAGAAAGTTCCCCATTGTGTGATGAATGTGGTTTTTTTCCATATCCTCGGGAGCCATCTTAATTTGATTGTAACCTGAGAAACCAACCATGAAGGAGAAAAGGGAATAGTGAGTAGTGCTATCTACCAGGACATCAATATGAGGCAAAGGAAAATCGTCTTTAGGATTAGCTTTATTTAAATCTCGATAATTAACGCACATTCGAACCTTTCTGTCCTTCTTTGGAACTGGGATAATATTAGCCGCCAATTGAGGATATTTGGCCACTGCTAGAAAACCAGCATCAAATTGCTTTTTGACCTCTTCTCTAATTTTAAGTGACATATCAGGCCTCATTCTCCTCAACTTTTGTTTAATTGGAACACATTCAGGCTTGAGCGGTAACTTGTGTTCAACTATGTTAGTATCTAGCCCAGGCATATCCTTATATGACCATGCAAAGACGTCAAACAAAAGTTCACTTTCTTTCATAGACATACCAATTTTAATTTATTTCTTATCAAATATTGTCCCCAAATTGATCACCTCGACAAGTGCTTGATAAGTTTGGATTATCTTAGCTTCCTTTTCCATTAGCCTTTCTAATTCTAGGGGAGGCTCACAATATTCTTCATAATCCTCATCAGCGTGATTAAATTGGGAGTTCAAAATTACAGAAGAGGTTATAGCGTTGCTATTTTCAACATATTCATTTTCTAATCTGCATTGTTTAAATTAAGAAGAGAAAAAGAAAAAAAATGAAAATATGAATAAAGATTGCCATTTTAAGAAAAAGAAAAGAAAAATAGAAAGAAAAAACGGTTGGAGAATTCAAAAATGCATTTATTGATGAAGAAAGTAAAAGACAAAATACTTTCATGTTTTATTACTACAGCCCTAAGCTGTTTATATAGGAAAAGAAATTACACTAGTAATACTGAGTAATAATGACAGAATCATAAAATAAAAATAAACATAATAATATAAAATAAAAGAGAATCAAATCTGATTTCTCTTGATTCTTCAACACCCCCCCTCAAGTTGGTGCATAGATATCTGTCATGCCCAACTTGGCTATAAGTCGCTCAAAATTGGGTCTTGCCAAACTTTTTGTCAAGATATCAGCAATTTGCTGATTGGAAGTCACAAATGGCAGGCATATAATTCCAGCATCAATTTTTTCTTTTATAAAATGGCGGTCAATCTCAATGTGCTTGGTTCTATCATGTTGTACAGGGTTGTGAGCTATACTTATTGCTGCTTTGCTATCACAGAACAATTTTAAGGGCGAGTCAACTTTCATTTTCAGTTCGTCCAAGAGTTTACGAATCCATAAAAGTTCACAGATTCCTTGAGCCATTGCCCTGAATTCAGCTTCTGCACTGCTTCGAGCAACAACCCCTTGTTTCTTACTTCTCCAAGTAACTAAATTTCCCCAAACATAGGCACAATATCCAGTGGTGGATTTTCTATCAGTAACTGATCCTGCCCAATCAGCATCTGTAAATATAGAGACTTCTCTGTCATTAGTTTTCTTGAAGTACAAACCCTTTCCAGGATTGGATTTCAAGTACCTTAAGATCCAATAAACTGCCTCCAAGTGTTCTTCATAGGGAGAATGCATGAATTGACTTACAACACTCACAGAGAAAGCGATGTCAGGTCTAGTGTGGGCTAGATAAATAAGTTTGCCAACTAACCTCTGGTATCTTCCAATCTCAACAGGAACACTGCCTTTCTCCCAAAGTTTAGCATTTAATTCCATAGGAGTATCTGCTGGTCTACACCCACTCATCCCAGTTTCTTCCAAGAGATCTAGGATGTATTTTCTTTGAGAAACAACAATTCCCTTCTTTGAGCGAGCAACTTCCATACCAAGAAAATATTTAAGCGCGCCTAAATCTTTGATCTCAAATTCTTTTGTCAAATTTTTCTTCAATCTTTCCATCTCAACAATGTCATCTCCTGTGAGAATAATATCATCTACATATACAATTAGAATTGCAATTTTACCAACATTAGAGAACTTCATGAACAGAGTGTGGTCTGATTGTCCCTGCATATATCCTTGCCTTTTGACCGACCGAGTGAATTTTTCAAACCAAGCCCTTGGGGATTGCTTGAGACCATAAAGGGATTTTTGTAGCTTGCACACATTTGAACCAAATTTATCTTCAAAGCCAGGTGGACTATCCATGTATACTTCCTCCACCAAATCACCATTCAGAAAAGCATTCTTTACATCAAGTTGGTTAAGAGACCAATCTAAATTCACTGCCAAGGACAAGAGAACTCTAATAGTGTTTAATTTGGCAACGGGAGCAAAAGTCTCTGAGTAATCAATGCCATATGTCTGAGTAAACCCTTTAGCAACCAAGCGTGCCTTGTATCTTTCAACTGTGTTATCAGAATTATATTTTACAGTAAATCCCCATTTACAACCAACAGTATTCTTTCCTGTAGGATACTTTGGAATTTTTAGAGCCTCCTGTATATTTTTTGGAATTTCTACAGCAGACAACTTAGAGGTAAATGCAGCAAATGAAGAAGACAATTTTGAGTATGACACATAATTAGACAAAGGATATTTAGTGCATGATCTAACAGGTTTTCTAATTGCAATAGGAAGGTCTATATCAGGATACTCGACATGACTCTTAAGAACAGAAGAAGACTTACCTGTATCAAGATGATGTGTTGGATTATCTATTGGTTCAGAATCTTGGAAGGGTCGGAGAATGGGTCCTTCATTTCTCTGTTTATGGTTTCTTCTTTCAAAGACATTTCCCTTCCAAGTAGGGTCAATTGTAGTAAACCTGCTTTGTGTCTCTTTATCTGAGTCATTATGTGGTCCTTCATTATTGTGATTTTGATCATTGTGATTTTGATTTGAAATTGTCGCCCTTGAATCTGTCGAAACCTCATTCATAAGTGGATTGAGTTTCAATATTGATTCTTGGGCATTTTCTTTTGGTGCATCAATATAAGTCTCAGAATTTTGTGACAACACTATATCACTTAAAGTAATGATGTTTTCAAAAGTAAAAGATGAATCTTCCTTAAAATTTCCCCCCTGAAGATGAATGTCAGTAAAAAATGGTTGATTTTCAACAAAAGTAACATCCATGGTTACAAATATTCTTTTTGATTTTGGTTCAAAACACCGATACCCCTTTTGAGTTGGAGAGTAACCGGTAAACACACATTTTATTGCTCGTGGCTCGAGTTTGTCAAGGTGTTTATGTTCATGAACAAAAGCAGTGCAACCAAAAACTTTTAATGGCAAATCAGCAGAGACACTAGTCAAAGGAAAATAATTTCGAAAAACATCAAGAGGGGTACGAAAATCTAAAACTTTAGATGGCATTCGATTAATTAAATATGATGCAGTTAAAACAGCTTCACCCCACAAATATTTTGGAACCTTATTTGCAAATAGTAAAGCTCTAGCAACCTCAAGAAGATGCCTATTTTTTCTTTCTGCAATTCCATTTTGTTGGGGTGTATTAACACAAGAACTTTGATGAACAACCCCATTTGCAAGAAAAAAATCGGAAAAAAGTATATTAAAATATTCTTTACCATTGTCACTTCTGAATACTTGAATATTTGTTTGGTATTGAGTGTGCACCATTCTAAAAAAATTTTTGACGACCTGTCCAACTTCAGATTTTTCTTTCAATAGATAAACCCAACAAATTCTAATATGATCATCAATAAAAGTTATAAACCATTTTTTATTAGAAAAGGTGTTTATTCTATTAGGACCCCAAACATCACTATGAATAACTGCAAACGGTTTTGATTGTTTATATGGTTGTGTCGAAAAAGAAGAACGATGATGTTTAGCAAATTCACAAGTTTCACAATGAAATAAAGACGGATCCTTCTTAGAAAATAATTTAGGAAACAAATGTTTCAAATACGGAAAACTAGGATGTCCTAACTGTAAATGCCATAACATAATATCATCATTATTAGAAGAGACAAAAATAGATTCAAAGCAGGTACTTGTTTTTTGTTGGTCTTTGAAGTCGAGTCCATTGTCAAGATAATAGAGTCCTCCACTCTCCTTAGCATTGCCAATCATCTTCCCCGTGCTCAAATCCTTAAAAGTGCAATGAGAATGAAAGAAGTTAGCTTGACAATTTATATCCTTTGTTAATTTAGTAATGGATAACAGATTACATGATAAATTAGGAACATGTAAGACATCTTTTAAAGTTAACACAGGTGACAGAATAACAGAACCTTTCCCTGCAATGGCTGAAAGAGAGCCATCTGCAATTTTAATTTTGTGGTTACCTGCACAAGGACTATAAGAAGAAAACAGACTCGACTCCCCAGTCATATGATCAGTAGCACCAGAATCGATAATCCAAGTATGGCTGGGAGTGACACTAAGTAGAGCAGTATTTGGAAAATTACCTCTCTGAGCTATAGAGCAAGAAGGAGTTTGAGACTCAAGGAGTTTGTACAATTGATCTAATTGTTCCTTGGTGAAGGGAGATGGGCTTGAAGGAGACTGCTTCTCGTGATTAGAGGTACCAGCTTGGAGGGCATAACCTTCGTTTCCTTCTTTTTTCTTCCAATGTAGAGGTTTTCCATGGAGCTTCCAACATGTATCACGTGTGTGACCTGGACGTTTGCAATGTTCGCACCATGGTTTCTTGCCATCTCTCTTCCCGTCTTCATTCTTAGTGACTAGGGCAGAGCTTTCAACTTCACCAACAGAAGGTGTCTTACCCATCATAACACCTTGTCTCGCCTCTTCTCTTCTAACTTCTGAGAACGCTTCTCAAAGTGATGGCAATGGAATCTTTCCCAATAGTCTGCCTCAGACTTCATCAAGCCGCTTATTAAGCCCAACCAAGAACATAAATACTCGGTCGTTCTCTTGTCTCTTAAGAAACAAAACACTGTCCTCACAACACTTCCAATGATCATCATAGTAGAGATCCAATTCTTACCATAGTGTCATCAACTCATTATAATAGGTAGTGACATCTCTATCTCCTTGTTTGGCATGCCACAATCGTGATTTGAGATCGAAAATTTGAGAAGAATTCTGAATGTCAGAATATGTTTCTTTGACTGCCTCCCAAACTTCCTTTGCAGTAGGTAAAAACATAAAAGGTTTTCTAATCATTGATTCCATATTACTAAGCAGCCAAGCAATAATAACAGAGTTCTCAGATTTCCAAAACCTGTAATTCGGATCAGTTGTGGCAGGCATTTGCACCTCTCCTGTTAGGAAACCATATTTTCCCTTACCGTCTAGTATCAATCTTGTGGTTTGGGACCATTCGACATAATTTTTTCCATTGAGTTTTTGGATTTCAAACTTGAGGACATTAGAAGTTCCCTCATGGCCAAAAAAGTTGGAAAAACCATTGTTGGATAAACCATTCCTGCCGCCTGGGCCGCCGCCACTGCCGCCTGGGCCGCTGCCCAAACCAATACTATCGTTGTTGACTACTGATTTTTTACCCAAACCATCGTCGATGTCGTCGCTACCCATCAGAGTTTGGGACTCATCGTTGTTGTCCTCGCTACCCATCAGGGTTTGAAGCTCTAACCAACTGAGCTATGCGGAAAGCTTTACAGAACCCTAACCAGAGCTCTTGATACCATGAAGAAAGTAAAAGACAAAATACTTTCATGTTTTATTACTACAGCCCTAAGCTGTTTATATAGGAAAAGAAATTACACTAGTAATACTGAGTAATAATGACAGAATCATAAAATAAAAATAA
The DNA here is from genome assembly GCA_037974735.1 of Cicer chorassanicum. Lineage (NCBI taxonomy): Eukaryota > Viridiplantae > Streptophyta > Magnoliopsida > Fabales > Fabaceae > Cicer > Cicer chorassanicum. The sequence goes on from JBBPBP010009779.1 coordinate 32,388,918, forward strand.
ACATAATAATATAAAATAAATGAGAATCAAATCTGATTTCTCTTGATTCTTCAACAATTGATAATGAGTACACAATTGAAATACATGTGCCCTAATTAATTATCCTTATAGCCTTGGGCAGAGCAAAAGGAGTTGAAATACATAATTACTTTGAACATGAATTAACAAACGCGGGAAACTCAATGATCTTCCAATTGTTGAGAGTGGTGTTTGGAGAACAAGGGTACACTAATTTGAGGATATCATCATCAACATGATCTTCTTCCACAACAGCCACCTGATCAATATATATTTTTCCAGCGCTTTGAAATGTTTGGCGAATGTCACAAATAGGAATATTCTGTGAATTTGGTACCCATTTTTCCAGACGAATCTTCTTGCTTTTCCTTTGTTGTTTCACAACCTTTTCTTTATCAACTTCGGTAGGTACATATCTCAACCCATACCTATTGTTCTTCTCTGGTATTTCCAACAATTTCCCCAATTTAACAAAAACCCTTCCTTCCAACATGGCTTTGGTAGACTTCAATGATGTGATAGACAATTTTGGTTCTTTTAAGCGAGATCCTTCACCCATGAAGACAACATTGACGATTTCTAATGCTTGGAAGGAATTCTCTATGGCTTCCTCCGTGTCTTCGATGTAGCCCATGGAAGATAGATGACTCACTATCATATCTTCTTCCCCAGATATTATTACCAGCTTATCGTTCACTATTAACTTTAGTTTTTGATGGAGAGTGGATGTCACTGCTCCAACATCATGAATCCACGGTCTCCCTAAAAGGCAACTGTATGCTGGTTTAATATCCATCACTTGGAAAGTTATTCCAAAGTTATAGGGTCCGATTTGAATCGACAGGTCAATCTCACCAAGAACTTGTCTCCTAGATCCATCAAAAGCTTTCACCACCATAGCACTGGGCTTCATACATGCTTCATCAACAAATAGCTTTGAGAGTGTCGATTTTGGCATAACATTTAATGATGAACCGTTATCAAATAGCTTTGAGAGTGTCGATTTTGGTGTCACAGAGATGTGTAGTGCTTTATTTTGCTTTGTCCCTTTAACTGGTAATTCACCATCGCTAAAACTCAGATAGCTACTAGCAGTGATGTTACCGACAACTCCATCAAATTGGTCGATAGTGATATCATGAGTAACATGTGCCTCATTTAAAACTTTCATTAGTGCCCTTCTATGTGCTTCATAATTCAATAACAAGGAGAGAACAAATATCTTGGAAGAAGTTTGATTTAGTTGATCCACCACTTTATATTCACTTTGCTTGATAAATTTCAAAAATTCGTTAGCTTCTTCTTTAGGCACCGTCTTTTTGCTAGTCTCTTGTCCTTTTATAGCATGACCTTTTTTTTTCCTAAGTTGTTCAGGAACGTATACTCGACCACTCCGAGTCCCCTCACCAATCCCTGAAATATTGGTGACATTAGTTCCTTTAGGTTCACAGCTATCACTTGATTGATGATTGGCTAAGTGGGACGTGGCTTCATAATTCCATGGTACCGCCTTTGTATTTTTCGAAGGAAAAGGGGTTGGTGCATGGACAATTATTGCATTGGGCCCGTGAGGAGTTGGTTTAAGATTCTCTTTTCTATAGAGGATTTCCAATGGTCTTTGGAAAGATCTACTATTTTCCATGTACGGTTTTATGGTCAACACATGATCATCTTTTGCACATTGGTCTATCTCATCTTCAATGGCATTGACAGAGGTATCCCCGTGGCCCGACAAAGGATTACTCCCTACATTGGGACCGTCTTCCTTGAAAGTAAGCCATTTTGAATTGATTAGTTTTTGCACTTTAGATTTTAGGGCTTGACAACCTTCGATGGAATGCCCTACGACTCCTGCATGGTATTCACATTTGGCATTTGGGTTGTACCATTTTGGGAATGGTGGTTCCAGAGGTTTCTTTGGCCTTAGGACTATCGTTGAATTCTGGAGTAGGTGAGGCAACAATTGGCTGTATGTGATGGGAATCGGGTCTGTAGTGATTCGAGATTGGATTTTGGTTCCATTGGTTTTGTTGGGAAAACGTGGCAGGTGGTGGTTGGACCAAGGGTGGTTGATAATAAGGTGGCCTTGAAGGGTGATATTGGGCGTATGGAGTTTGTGAGGTCGCAGCCACATATGGATAAGGAATGTAGGGAATTTGGGGTATCGGAGGCTGAAAATTCGGAGGTCGATAAAAATTCATGGCTGGAGAATAAAAGACTCTTGGGTTTGCCATTACAGCGTTAACATCCCCTTCTTTCTTCTTTGTGAATCCGATCTAGGGTTTCTTCACATCGCTCGCTACACATACAATCTTACCACTTCTGATGCCATTTTCTACGCTTTCTCCTATCATGACCGTGTCAGAAAAGTTTGATGACATACTCCCAATCATCTTATCATAAAAGGGATACAGAAGAGTATCCATAAACATACCAACTGTTTCCCTTTCAGATAAAGGAGGATCTACTTGCGATGCCACTTCTCTCCACCGTTGTGCATATTCTTTGAATGTTTCATTGTCCTTTTTCGACTAATTTTGCAATTGCATCCTGTCAGGGGCTATGTCAATGTTATACCTGTATTGTTTCAGGAAGGCATCAGCCAAATCTTTCCACGAATGGATTCGATTTTGCTCGAGATGCAAATACCAATTTAATAATGCCCCATTTAAACTGTCTTGAAAAAAATGGATGAGAAGTTTGTCATTATGAGCATGAGAAGTCATTTTTCTACAATACATGGTCAGATGGTTTTTAGGACATGTGACACCTTTGTATTTTTCAAACGCATGTATCTTGAATTTTGAAGGGATCGCCACATCGGGAACCAAGCACATATCAAAAGCTTCGAGATCATAAACATTATTTGCTTCAATTGCTTTTATTCGTTCTTCTAAAACATGGAATTTTTCTTTCGACTGTGTATCGTCACCAACATGAGGTTGTTGCCAGTTTCCATTAGCATCAAAATGGAGTACATGGGGTGCACTAAATAGAATATTTTCTGAGGGTATAGTGTTTTGGGGTGGTACGTAGCCCATAGGAGATGGGATTTGTGGTTGGTTTAGGCTTTGGGTGTTGATAGTTGAATGGTTTGGGTTATTGTCCATGAGGTTGATGACTATGGGCGGAGTATAACCAGGTGGAAGACCATACATAGGAAATTGCATGGCTTGCGCGTGAAACTGTTGGGTAGTTGGGGTAAAGCGTGGTGGGTGAGACGGGGTAGCTTGGTGTTCTTCATTTGTAGTTGGAGGATTCCCATCTGTATTATCCTTCGTTGTCAAAGCTTGTATAGCCTCTAGGATTTTATCAACCTTGTCCTTCAGTTGGCTAACATCCTCTCTCACCACTTCTTGGTTTGGCTCTAGTTCATCCATGATCTTGGAGTTTGCGCGAGTTCGATAAGGGTATCGGGGAAACAGCTTTATTGATTTTTTCTGAAAGATCGTATGATGCTAGTTAAGAAAATGAAGATTTATATGCATGCATGTGGGTATTAGAGAACCATTCATTTCGCAACCTAGACACAAACGTCTTTTTAGAAAACTCAAAACAACCTCGTTAATTGATAATTAAAAAGGTTACAAGTGCAACATTTCTCTCTATATCTGAAAAACATTGTTTCTATCGCTCTCGGCAAATTAAACTCTTCATTGCTTCTATCAAACTATTACAATGTTGAATGAAAGTAATAATCTCAGCAGGTGTGACAGATGGAACTATGCTTGCTTTTACTTTCCTTAAGAGTACGGGGACCCTTTCGATGGCTTGGATGGCTATGAAAGTTTGTTTTTCACAACAATCCATCCACATTATCCTTTCTTGCCCAAGCATCTCTATTGCTTCCACTTGTTCTATCATTCAGTTTCTTAACATATTTGCTTCCTCTTCCGCCTCTAGAATTGATGCTTGCAATTTCTTCACTAACGATAATGGGTTGCATTGGTGTTTCATCGACCACCTCAGATGTACAACGAAATGGCAGCTTAATCTTTTGGACCCTATTCTTGACCCACTGTCGGTAGCAATCATCTGCACCACAACTTCTACTTCCTAGTTCCTTCCCTTTTCTAATTATCGTATTCCAAGATTGACGTACTCTTCTCAAATCCTCAATGTTTTCATAACCCAAGTCATAATGAATAAAAGGGGTTATTAGTTTTCGCATTGGTTCTCCTATGAGAGGATACCAAGTTGCCTCAAGGCCGATACTGGGTTATAATTCACACAACCTCTAGTTCCCATAAGTGGCACATTAGGGAATATTCCACATTGGTATATTACTTCTTTTACCTCTCGCCATCTCGCATACCATCAAACTGTTTTTTCATTAAAATCAACCAACCTCTAAGCCCAATCTCGATTATCCTTTATGTCAACACAACAATTCTTGAAATCATTGATAGGACAACGCTTTTGGCACCCACTATCAAACATATGATTCACCAACCAGATGTACAAAACAGTTAAACAACACAAAATTCGTTTGCCTTTTTTTTTTCATGACAGTAGTTAAGTGTATAGTACACGTTAGCGAGGACGGTTGTTGTAGGATTTTCTCCTCTATTCTTCAAATCTAGGAAGACATCGACTGCTGCTAAATCAATAATTTCTTCATCACTCAGGAATAGAACAACCCATTAGATGGTGAGAGCTAGCACCTCCATAAAAGCACTCCAATCTTGGGCTTCAGCTAAATGATGTGCTCTTTCCTCAAAAAAACTTCTTAGGAAACCAGAAGTCCCTTTCTTCTTTTGGCTAATCAACATTTCCTCTTCAACCTTTAATATCTCATCTACTTTGGTTGTGGATGGATAATTCCTCATGTAACGATAATGTTTCCCTTTTTCTAGGGAGTAGCCTAAAATTGGTCCAAACTCTTCCAAAGTAGGCGCAAGTTGGATGTCTTGAGATGTGAAGCATCTCAAAGGAGAGTCGTAGAATTGAGCCAAAGCAGTAATAACCCCTATTTGTACATCCACATCCAATAAATCAAGAATCTTTCCATATTTCTTAGTAAATGATGACCGGTGATTAAGTTCCAACAAGCTGCGAAGTCTTTTTAAACTATCAACCTAAGGCTTTTTGGCTTTCACATTCATAGTTTTCCTTAGCATTGGGAATGCAGTTTCATTGTTGGATCCCATTTTTAATAAAATATAACCATACCCTTTGAATTCAATTGTTCTCTAATGGACCTACATAAAAATGAATGATTATGAATAATGTATGGTACGGTGTTGAAAATAATTTTTAATGCATGAAAGGAATGCATGGTACTAAAAAAAATACTTAACTTTATCATTAACGATGAAAGATATTTGCATCGATGCAAAATAAAAAAAATTAAAAAAAAAATTGAAAGGTATAATGACGTCGGATGTTGGAAAAAAAAAGTAAAATAAATATAAAATAAAAAAAAAATCAGCCATTTAAAAGCAAAAAGGCTACGTTATGACTTAAATGCATCCTATTCAAGATTGAAGAAATTTTAAAGTCTATAAGCTTCTAAATTCGTGAGCTCTTTCCAGGGCGGGTTCTATAATCCTAAAATTCATTGGTTTCTAGAGCCAAGTACTCATATCGAAACATCACTACAAATAGGAAGTACATCCAAAATGTAGGTATTTCTAATGGAGTCACGCTCTAGACGAGATTTTCGCAATAACCAAATAGGATGTACATCCAACATGATTACCACTAAACCCCTAACTAAGCTTAAGTTTTACTCAGGCCCGAGTATAGGGTCTCACTCATAAGTGTGTGTCTTAGTAAAGGTGTACAGTGCGGAATAAACATCATTCAATAATTCATAATGCTAATAAAACATATATATATATATATATATATATACAAAAAGAAAAATAATAATAATAATAATAATAATCATAATAAAAATAATAATAAAATAAAATAAAATGCTCTGCTAGTTTACAAAAATATTATAATAACAACTAATATTTAAGAAAATAATAAACATATAAAGTGAAAGAAAATGAAAAACAAACAAATATATAAGAAAAAAAAGTAAACAATAAAATAAAAAATAAAATAAAAAATTGCAAAATTAATTATATTAGGCTTGACTCTCTAAGGGTCCCCAGTGGAGTCGCCAACTGTCGCGGCCTAAAATTTCGAGCGCTTATCGAATTCAATAGAGTCGCCATCAAAGTTTATTTTAAAATAGGGAAAATATTGGAAAACCCTTAAAAATAAAAATAAAATAAAAAATGGTCTTTGAAACCGAGTTCGGGAGTCGATTATGCGTAGGGAAGGTATTAGCACCCTACGACATCCGTTAAAAAAAACAGTTACCTATAATTAATTGTGCAAATTTAATGTTAATATAAATATACTTATTTCTCCTTATTATTAAATATGAATATCAATTGTTTTTTAAAATAAATGTGTACTTAAAAAGATAAAGAGATAAATTTTTTATTTATTAATGTGCTTGAAAAGAGTATGATGTTGCTCCTACGTATCTTCTTATTCGTAGATAAATTTGACTCCATTCTCACACATGAGAAGGAATCAACCCATAAGAAGTAGTAAAATTGTTGAAATTGTTGAGAACCCTAAACCCATACAAGAACAAACAAATAGAAACAAGTAAAAACCTCATCAAAAACACAAACACGCAGAAGAAGTAAGATATATATTTTTTTTTACTCCATTTAATCCTCTTGTTATTCTACAAAATGTAAATTTATCTACGAATCAGAAAACAAAATGGAGTTAAAACAAAATGTAAATTGTGGTTATGTAAATTTCAACTCATTTTAATTGTCTCAGAAAACAAAATGGAGTTAAAATTGTTGAAATTGTCTAAGAAAAACAATAAAATAAAATGGAGTTAAAATTAAAACGAAAATTCTTTTCTCACGTTAGTATCGTAGTAATTCACAACTCTTTCTGTATATACTCAAATTTGATTTTTTTTGAGATTTTTGATAATAATATATTATTAAACATATTATTATATGCATATTTTTAGAGTTATTTTTAGTTAATCGGACAAAATTGAGGTACTACAATTGTAAATGAAATTTTAAAAGCATATATTTCAAACCTTTATTGGAATCCATGTGATGTTATTTGACTTTTGCTTCGACACTGTAGAACCCATTTGATCTCGGAGAAAACTTGTAAAGCACTATCAAATAAATAAATGTAATTATTATAGCATTAACAAACACATTATTTATATATATATATATATATATATATATATATATATATATATATATATATATATGTAAGAAATAAATGAATATTACTTACGTGTCGAAGATAATCTTTATATCTGAGTGATTGTTGTAATGGTCGTGCAAGGGATCTAAATAGTATATAACTTCAAAGGTCGCATTGATTGCGAATAGCACCCAATGTGCCCTACAACAACAAAAATTTGGTTGACAATTTTGTTTATACAACTAATAATTTAAGATCTCATAAATTAAAAAAGATATAAATAAAGAATATATAATTACCCTGAATTATATGGCACAAGGAACAACTTATCCTTCTCTTTATTTTCCAATAGGATACCTACAACATATTTCTTTACATTAACTGAATCGAGTTTAAACATTGAAAGCTTATGCGGAGACAAGAATGAAAATTTATCTGACAATTTGCGCGTGCACACCAACTTCTCTTACAAAAACGTTCAATGAAAATTTCAAATTAGATTAATTACAAATAAACTAAATTAATTCCCAATAAATGCAATTAAAAGTAATTTTTACCTAATGTATAAACCGATGACAGTAGCACTCAGCTCCTTATGGTTAAGAAGTTCGTATATGTGCTCTTTTTCAAGTAGTTCTTCATACTCATCTCCGGAAATAGCTTTATCCATGCTTATGATGCGTGAATTGTTGTTGTCCATATTCGTTTTTGCTTGTATGTCAAGATACAACCTATATCGAGCAAGGCGTGGATGACTTATTTTAGGAGCAACAACTTATTTTCCCCGATCTAGTTTTTGAACTTTGGCAGCTTTATTACCCTCCAGTTTTTGAAGTTTGCCAGCTTTATTACCCTCCAACTTTTGAAGTTTGCTGGCTCTATTTTTACCACGAACATCCAGCTGTTGTGCGGCTTTATTCTGGCAGCTAGTTTGATGTGCGGGTGGTTTTGATTGAATCTGAAAAAATGAGGTTAATCAGTTTGTTAGCTAATTGAATCTGAAAAAAATGACAAACCGGCCAGAATAAATGTGACAAACCTTTTCCGGTGACGTGACTGACTCGTTGCAGGGAATCTTCTTGTCATTCCCTTTAGACTTTGTATGAATCTAAATACATATGAAATTAAAGTTAACAGCAGAAAAAAAAATCAACAATTAAATATAATCAATCATAATCATATATCGTGCAATTAAATATACATATTAATTAAACATACCTTATCAAGGGCAAAAGATGTTTGTGCCATGCCACGTTGCTTCTCCCAACTACTTCATATCTCCATCGTTGTTCGGTATAGGCAATAGTGTATTTGGTTCCAAAGCAATCACAGGTGATACTTTGACATGGCCAGCAGGGATCGAAATGTTGTCCAATACTTCTTCCAAAGTATTGTACAATGTTCCTTTTCCAACCTTGCGATGAGTAGGGGAGAATAAATACAGCACGCAAGGAGAGACACCCTAAATCAATGGTTAATACATAAGTATGTGAAACAATTAGGTTGAATGAATTTCTTATTTTATTAAGTAATTAATTACCTCGGGAAGACTTTTAAGACCAATGTTGCAACTAGCGTTTTCACTCTCCATTTGTATTTCACGTTGGAGCAAATCCGGAAGTTACTCCCCTCACGCGGCCGGAAAATTCAGGAACATTAAATACTTTATCAAGTATGTCCCTGCAACTAACTTTGTTGTCCTCTTGATTTTCCGAACTTTGTTCTAGATTCTCCTAAAATACAAGTAGGATTAAAAAGATAAGTTCAATATCATTTTTAAAATACAATATTAAAAAATATTAAAGTGATAATATACTTACACAAAGTTGTATCACTTTTTGAACATTTTCATTATCAACAACTCCATCTTTATTTACACGAGTCTCCTTCCACAAAATATGACGACCCAATGGTTGATCGGATTGGGTCTCTTGTAGCTATTCGTTAAGATCATAAACAAAATATTAGTTATAAACTATAGTTTATAATGTACCACATCATATAAAAGTGATGTTTAATTACTTACAAGTTTTTGCTCTAAACGTGCATATCCCATACGAGATTTTTTGTATGGATTCGTTGGATTTTCGGCCCTCTCGCGATTTGCCGTACTTATACTCTATATAAAAAAAATAACAATCGTGTAAAAATTTAAAATATGCTATGAATATGAATAATAAAACACAAATGCTAATAAACTAATCACTTACCACAAACATGGGGTCTGAATGTTTTGCTACAAATGCGCTCCATTCGTCATTTGATATATAGTGTTTATATATTTTTGGAGCTTCAACGTTCATATTTCCATCACAATCTCTTAGATAGCAGTTTGACAGATGAGATCTAAATCCCCGATGTATTTTTTCGGCAACTTTAAGCACGTAAGTCTTTCTCACCTCATCAACATCAAAAGCAGTCTGCAAACCAAATAAAGATATAGTTTGAGTAAAGTGGAGTAAAAAAGTTGCTTGTATATCAGTCCACAATATATCTTTTGCATCCTTCAACGCCTTATCTCTCCAATCATCAATTGTAATGGGGATATTCTGACGAACAACAGCACCAATATAACTTACAAACATGGAACTGTTGGGCTCAATTGGCTGGCCACTCTCATTCCACCCCACCTAATAAACTCATATAATAAGTACATGCTTTCAAAAAAGATAAAAAATAAACAACAAACAAAGTATAGTACACCTCAAATTTTATGCCATTACTTCTTGCTTTTATGACATTTTACATAATGGTTGCACCATGTTTAACTTCATTTTCATAAGTCTTAGTGTTGACAACTTCCTCATTTTAACGATCCAAATCCTTATTGGAATCCATATATCTGCAACAAGTTCAACATGCAGTTCAGTATAACTTCAACAAGTTCAACATGCAGTTCAGTATAACTTCAACAAGTTCAACATGCAGTAGTCTAAGTACGTAGCAGTATAAGTTCAACATGCATTTTAGTGACAACAAAAAATTTATAAATACAATACCTGAAGAGTGCGAAGAAATACGTAGGGTTCGTAGGGTTATGGCTTCTTTTAAGAAGGAACAGTGAGAGGAGTGCGCAGAAATACGAACGGTTTGTAGGATAGAGTAGGGTTCGCAGAAATACGTAATGAGAGTTATGTATTTCAATGAGAAGGTTCGTAGGGATAGTAACAAAGATGGAGATGGTTCGCAATGGAGATGGTTGGCAATATGGTTCGTAGGGACAGTAGGGTTCGCAATGAGAAGAAGAATAAAAAGGAGGAGGAAACTAAAGCGTACAAAGTTTACGTAATGAAGAGGAAACTGAAGCGGTTTACTATTATATATAAAACCCTATTACAACGCTTTTTTGAAAAATTGCTATAAAAGACCTACTTATTTTATTTTTTAAAAGCGTATTACAACGGTTTTTTAGAAGCCTTTTAAAGCGTTTGTCCAAAAGCGCTGTAAAAGACCTCCTTATTTTATTTTTTTTAAAAGCATTTTACAGCGCTTTTCCAAAAAGCGCTTTAAAAGACCTCTTTGTTTTATTATGTGCAAGCTATATGACCATTTTACAGCGCTTATAGAACAAACGCTTTAAAAGACCTCCTTATTTTGTTTTTATTAAACGCCTTTTACAGTGCTTTTTCAACAAGCGTTTTAATAGACCTCTTTGTTTTATTATGTGCAAGCTATGTGACCATTTTACAACGCTTATAGAACAAGCGCTTTAAAAAACCTCTTTGTTTTATTATGTGCAAGCTATGTGACCATTTTACAGCGCTTATAGAACAAGCGCTTATAAAGACCTTCTTATTTTTTTTAAAGCCTTTTACAGCACTTTTTCAACAAGCTCTTTAAAAGCCTCTTTGTTTTATTATGTGCAAGCGTTACGTGACCTCCTTCTTTTTTGTTTAAAGGCTTTTTATAGCGCTTATTGACAAAAATGCTGTAAAATTACAAGTTTATGTTCAGTTTAGATCAAGTTAAATTTGTTAAATTACAATATAAGTCCAGTTTCTGTAAAAGGCTAAATAATTAGTAAAATACCTATATTTGAATTTTTTTTTCTTCCAAATAATTAGTTAAATACCTATATATATCAATGCTAAATTACATGATCATCTCATCTTGGGATGATCAGTTCAAGAAAAATTCTCAGTACTCAAACAAAGGTTTTTCAAGTTCAATATAAGCAGAAAATCAGTTTTGGCAGGTCAAACACTTAAATTACATGAACTTAGTATAAAACACTAAGATTAAGCTAACTATAAGCAGAAAATCAAATACAGTTCAAGCTAAATACTAAAATGCTCAATTCAGGCAGATCAAACAATTAAATTACATGAACTCTATTCATATTACATGGCTTATATAAAACAATTAAACACATTAAGATGCCCTTCTTCTTTTCTTGGTGGAATTCACATTTGTTTGTCCATTAAAGATACGAAGCAATGGATTAATCCAAATTCCCTTATCATGATCATCTCTAAGATATAAACCATCATCAGTTGAATCAATTTCATGTGGTTGTGATGTTGCAAAGAAAAGATCATTACCAACATCTTCATCATTATTGTTATCATCACTTATTTTATTGGTCGATAGGACAACAGACCATTTATCATCAGCAGGATCAGTGACATAAAACACTTGTTGAGCTTGCGACTGTAAAATAAAAGGCTCATCTTTGTATCCCACCCTATTAAAATTGACAAGCGAAAACCCTGACTCATTAATCCAACCGCCATTATTATTATCGACGCACTTGCAACCAAATATGGGAACACGAAACATTGTGTAGTCTAACTCCCATATGCTCTCGATAACCCCAAAATATGATAGATTTGCATATATTGGGTTTTTGTCTTTTGCACTTGAGATATGAATCGCTTCAGCTATGAGAGTGACTCCGCTATTTTGCATAGTGGTTTAATCATCTTGTTCTTTGGTATAAAATGTGTAGCCGTTAATTACATAACCGGTGTAAGAAAAGACATGTAAACTCGGACCATTTGCTAGCCACCTCAATCTCTGTGAAATTGATTCGGGATCTATATCAAACTTTGACTTTATGTGATTTTTTAACCATGTTATAAAACTTTGATTGTGCTCTGATAAGACCGCAAGTGCATGGTATTATCGCGTAGTAAAAATTATCGTTCCCACAAGGACTTTTTTATGAGTACTAGTGTCTCTTTACTATGGTAATTAGCTAAAACAGTAAATATTGATAATGGTTTTTGGTTTAAAGTTCACAATAAAAATAAAGCATTGGGATTGTAGTTTTCACAATGGATACAATAAAATTAACATTCTATAAGTTATAGGTGTTAAACTCTTAAAAATAAGATAAATAATTGTAACTAATGCATTCTTTCAAAGAACAAAAGTGCATTTTAAACTAATAACCAACCTATTTTCATGATTGATGTATTAGAAAAATCTTTTAAGAGAAGATAACTTTCATGATTTCAAAAGAACCAAAATCTATTTTCATGATTTGATTCTCTTGTCCAATCTTTGGGGTCAAATATCAAATCTACCTTTCGGTATATTATTTGACATCTAAATATGAATATGATTCTTACTAAGATTGGATTAAAAGATCAACACCCGTGACAAAAAGAAATAGAAATTGTTAGAGACCCAACATTGAAAATCCTACAATCCCAAGACAAGGAATATCTACTCACATATGATCATAGTAGAATCAAAGCTTAAATATAAAAACATAAAATAACAGAATAAAATAACAAAACAAAAATAGAAAACTGAATATTATTGAAACTAGAAATTTTCTAAGAGAAATACAAGAGGAAAAGAAAGAGTAGTAAGAGATTGTGAGTAGGAGTGTGTGTCTAAAACTGAGTATTTTGGTCCTTTTTATAGTCCCGGGTGCCTTCATGAGCTTTAATTACAAGAAACCATCAGAATTTCATAGGAGGAAAACGGTTCAGCAGAAAATGAGCATTTTATGACAATAATGGCCATTTATGTCAAGCAATAATAGAGGCAGCAGCAGAAGGTGAACAGATTATGGCCATAATGGTCATTACTGTCAGGCAATAATGCTTGTTGGAACTTGAGTTTCTTTCATTTTCTTGATCATAATGCACCATGAATGCACCACTTGACTTCAAGGCTCTTTTGCACCAAATATCTTCACTTATTCCTTCACTTCTCCTTGCAATCAAAACAAAGCAAAAATTTAGTAAAATAGAACTAAAACCGAATTAAAAACATCAAATTAACCTATCAAATAAAGCTATAAAAATAGATAAATTCTAGCTTATCAAATTCCCCCATGCTTGAATCATTGCTTGTCCTCAAGCAATTGTTTCAGGTAAAAAGTTATGGACAAGCAGACACCATGAATAGGAATTCAACATTCAGTTCAAGTGTATGTAATAGGCAACTTCCAAAACCAATGGATAACCAACTTCGGTTCCAAATTAGGGACTTAGGCTCCTCTGAAAACATAATTCTTAATAATATGACACTCAGCTCTCAAATTCTTTCGGTGTTTCAGGGTAATGGGCATTCACTCAAAATTTCACCAATACAATGTTTCTGCCATAGGCTTGATTATTAACCGAATCTCCACTACATCTCTCATGAGAGCATATGTGAATCAAAAACACTTTTCAAGGTTGTAACGGGGCCAAGGGACAATAGGTAGGGAAAACCAATAAAGGGATATTCAAAAGGCTATTTCAAATTAAACATATGATCATAGATACCATTTTTGAATAATTGGAGCTCAACGTATTCAACTAATCTTTCATCAGCCCAGACTTCAATCATCAATCAAATGTGTTACTCCGAGTGGAGCAACTTATTGTGTTTTCAAATTGAGACTAAGAACTTTATTTTTTTAAAAAAAAAAAAAATTGCTCCATTTTATTCAAAAGGGCACCCAATAATGATTTTATCGATAAAGCAAGGGACCAAGAAAGATAATTTATGTAAGGCTCAAAGTGGACAATTAGCGGAAAATATGAAACAAAACAAAACAAGTCCTGAGGCCTGAAAAAATTAATCCTAAAGTGTTTTTTTTCTTCAAACATGATCACAAGAGAATTTAGCTTTGAGACGGTTGCAAGTCAAGTTCTAGAGAACAAAGTCAATGGTGAATAATCACTCATAACAAAGAAAAGAGGCATCGTATTTGATGATGTAACACAAGTCCCTATATAAGCTAATTTATTAAACTGATAGTGTGGAATCCTAAGGTGAGTTCATTGCCTATTTAATAACAACATGCACATAAATTATGGTTCCCTATCAAGGACATCAAAAGGTTTTCTTTCAAGCAAGGAGAAATTATTTATTTATATATTAACATGCTGAGCAAACAATCAAACAAGAAAACGTACCCCCTCATGCTTAGACCAGACATTGTCCTCAATGTAAAAAGTAAAATAGTGATGAAAGGGGTAGGAAAGCTCACAAGATTATTGTGGTGGTGGAAAGTGGCCCTGTGCACATATTACGACTATAACGGCCATTACTTCCAGACATTAATCCTTGATGGCTTCTCCTATTTTGAAAAATTAAAACCGTGGGTTGCCTCCCACGCAACGCTTGTTTATGGTCCTAAGCTTGACCTTCATTTTGTAAATCTTAAGTTGGAGATCGAAGAATAAGACTTACCCCTTTCTCTATTGGATTCTCAACTACATAATGCTTCAACCTTTGACCATTCATAGTGAAAACTCCACTGGTCTCACTCCAGATTTCTACAGCTCCAAACGGGAACACCTTACGGATTTGAAATGGCCCGGACCACCTTGAACGAAGTTTACCCGGAAACAACTTCAATCGTGAATTGAAAAGTAATACGAAGTCACCTTCTTTGAATTCTCTTCTTGCTATGTGCTTATCATGCCACTTCTTGGTTCTTTCCTTGTAGAGTTTAGCATTCTCATAAGCGTCTAACCTCAACTCATCAAGCTCATTGAGTTAGAGCTTCCTTTTTTTCACCAGCAGCCTTCAAATCAAAGTCAAGGATCTTTATTGCCCAGTATGCTTTATGTTCGAGCTCAACTGGGAGGTGACAAGACTTTCCATAGATCAACTTGTAAGGAGTCATACCAATGAGAGTCTTGTATGTTATACGATAGGCCTAAAGTGTATCATCTAGCTTTACAGACCAGTCCTTCCTTGATGCAGAGATAGTTTTCTCGAGAATGCTCTTAATCTCCCTATTGGAAACTTCTACTTGTCCGCAAGTTTGAGGGTGATATGCTGTGGCAATTTTGTACTTCACTACATACTTTTTTTAGCATGCCTTCAAATTGTTTAGCTATGAAATGAGAGCCTCCATCACTAATCACCACCCTTGGCACACCAAACCTCGGAAATATGACCTTTTTTAAGAGCTTAATCACTACCTTAGCATCATTTGTTGGGGCAGCGGCAGCGACATCGACAACTTCAATCCACTTGGACACGTAATCCACTGCTACAAGGATGTATTAATTTCCAAGAGATGAGGGAAATGGTCCCATAAAATCAACTCCCCAAACATCGAAGATTTCAACTTCGAGGATATTGTTCAAAGGAATTTCATTTTGTTTTGATATGTTTCCGGTACGCTAGCATTGATCACATTGAAGCAAAAAGCGATGCATGTCTTTGAAGAGTGTGGGCCAGTAGAAGCCTGCTTGAAGTATCTTTGCTGCAGTTTTTGAGGAACTAGCATGTGCGCCGTATGCGAAGGAATGACAGTGAAACATGATGTTTTCCATTGCTTCTTCCGGGACACATCTTCTGAAAACTCCATCAGCCCCTCTCTTAAAAAGCAGAGGTTCATCCTAATGATAGTGTTTAAGATCCGAGAAAAACTTCTTCTTTTATTGATAGTTCAAATCTGGGGGTAATACTCCAACTGCTAGGTAATTCACAAAATCAGCATACCATGGTGCTTCTATTTGTGCAAGAGCAAACAATTGATCATCTGGAAATGAATCATCTAGCGGCAACTCAATTTTTTTTTCATGTAGCCTTGAGAGATGATCGGCCACCACATTTTCAATCCCTTTCTTGTCTTGAATTTCTAGATCAAACTCTTGGAGAAGTAGTATCCATCGGATCAACCTCGGCTTAGAATCTTTCTTGCTCAAGAGATATTTAATGGTTGCATGGTCTGTGTAGACAATTATCTTCAATCCCATTAGGTACGAACAAAACTTGTCAATGGCAAACACTACTGCCAATAGCTCTTTCTCGGTTATGGCATAGTTAACTTGAGCTTCATCTAAAGTCCTACTGGCATAATAGATAGCATGAACTTTCTTTTCTTTTCTCTGCCCTAACACTGTACCTACAACAAAGTCGCTAGCATCGCACATGATTTCAAATGGAAGACTCCAATCAGGTGGTTGCATAATCGGGGCAGATATCAATGCTTCTTTTAACCTGCAAAATGACTCAAGACAAAATTCATCAAAGACAAAAGTTGCATCCTTTAGGAGCAGACTGGTTAGAGGCTTAGAAATCTTAGAAAAATCTTTAATGAATCGACGGTAAAATCCTGCATGCCCCAAAAAATTTCTGACTTCTTTTACGGAAGTGGGAGGTGACATTTTCTCTATTACCTCAATTTTTGCTTTGTCTACCTCAATACCTCGCTCGGACACCAAATGTCCAAGAACAATTCCTTCTCTAACCATAAAGTGGCATTTCTCCCAATTTAACACAAGATTAACTTGTTCACACCTTTTAAGTACCTTTTTGAGATTGGCCAAACAATTATTAAAGCTAGATCCATACACAGAAAAGTCATCCATGAATACTTCCATTATATCCTCAATAAAATCAGAAAAAAAAAAAATTAACATCATGCAACGTTGAAAGGTAGCAGAGGCATTGCACAAACTAAAAGGCATTCTCCTATAAGCATAAGTGCCACAAGGACAAGTAAAAGTGGTTTTCTCTTGGTCGCTAGGATGAATGGGAATTTGAAAAATACCATAATAGCCATCCAAATAGCAAAAATGTGAATGCTTTGCTAACCTTTCTAACATTTGGTCAATAAAGGGGAGAGGAAAGTGATCTTTACGAGTTGCTTTGTTCAGTTTTCTGTAATCTATACACATCCTCCACCCCGTAACTGTCCTAGTTGCAATGGATTCATTTTTTTTCATTTTTAACAACGGTGATACCTCCCTTTTTTGGAACTACTTGAACGGGACTAACCCATTTGCTATCAGAGATAGAGTAAATTACCCCGACATCTAGGAGTTTAAGTACCTCTTTTTTCACAACTTCTTTCATGTTAGGATTTAACCTTTTTTGATGCTCAATAGAGGGTTTATAGTCCTCTTCAAGTAGTATCCTATGCATGCAAATTGATGGATTAATTCCCTTTGAGTCCTCAATAGTATACCCAATAGCTTTTGGATACCTCTTGAGGACTCCAAGCAATTTTTCAGTTTCTTCACCATTTAATTCATCACTTACAATGACAGGAAATGTAGAACTTTTGCCAAGGAATTCATACTTGAGATTTGAGGGCAAAGGCTTAAGTTCTACCTGTGGAGCCTCTTTTGGGAGAGGTGCTGAATTTTCTGCTGCTAATGCCTCAAAATTTATGTTTGGAAGAAGAGGATTTTCATCCAACAAGTTAGCATATGCATCAGCTTCCTTTGCCAAGTCTTCATGACTTGTGCTTCCAATCAAGCATGCTTCTAGCCCATCTTGCGAGAATGGTCCTAAATGACACTCCTTAATACAATGATCAATTAAACCGACCCTGCAACAAGAATCTTCAAGAGAAAGACTTTTCATAAGGTTAGACAAATTAAATTCAATCTTTTCATCACCTACATTGAAGACAAGCTTCCCATGTTTCATATCAATAACAGCTCCTGCTGTAGCTAGAAAAGGTCTCCCAAGAAGAATTGGGACTTGGAAGTCTTCTTCCATTTCCAACACCACAAAATCAGCCGGTATAAACAATTGTCCTACTTTGATAGGAACATCCTCTTATATTCCCACCGGATACTTGATAGATTGATCAACTAGCTGTAAGGAAATGTTTGTGGGCTTCAACTCACCCACATCAAGCTTCTTACAAACTGACAAAGGCATGAGGCTTACACTAGCCCCAAGATCACACAAAGCACGTTTAAAACTCATATCACCAATAACACAAGGAATAGAAAAACTTCCAGGGTCTTTAAGTTTGGGAGGATATTTATTTTGAATTATGGTACTACATTCCTCAGTTAAAGCAACTGTCTCATTGTCGTCAAGTTTTCTTTTGTTTGACAAAATTTCTTTCAAAAATTTAGCATATGACGACATTTGAGACAGTGCTTCGGTGAACGGAATGTTTATATATAATTTTTTTAAAAGTTCCACGAACTTCCTAAATTGCTCCTCAATTTTAGCCTTGGAGAATTTTTGGGGAAATGGTGTGGGTGGTTTGTATGGTGCCAGAGGCACATCAGGTTTTTCTTTTTCTTCATCTACCTTATCACTTGATGGTTGGGTTCTTTCATTCTCATCCCTAACATTCACTTCCACATTATTACCCTTGGGTTCCTCTAATTGTTTTCCGTTTCTTAAGGTGACAGCATTTAATTGTCCCTTGGGGTTAGGTTTAGGCTGCCCCGGGAATACACCGGAAGATCTAGAGAATGAAGCAACTTGTTGAGCCACTTGGGGGATTTATGTTTCCAACATTTAATTGTGTGTGGCCATGGAATCTACCTTAGATGCTAACTGCTTAAGTGCTTCATTCATTGACTGGTTTTGATATTTAAACTCCTCATTTTTTTTGGCTTGAGTCAACACAAAATTTTCCAAGAAATTTTCTAAGCTAAACTTTTGGGGGCTGTTGAAAGACCTTGGTCCTTGGAAATCGAGAGATCTAACCATTGGTTGGGGGATGGGATTAAGGGGAGGATTTTTGTATGAAAAATTTGGATCATTCCTCCACCCTTCATTATAAGTGCTTGAAAAAGGGTCCCCTTTTTGTGGATTGTTAAGATAATTAAGTTGCTCATTACCCACCCCGCCAATAACAGACATTCTGACTTGGCATTCTATAGCCACAAGACCAACAATACCACAGATTTTACAAGGAGGAACATTTGGTGTGACATCATTTACATTCAAATTTTTGAAACAATGCATCCACCTTAGAAGCAATATGATCTAATGCATCAACTTCATACCTGCCTCCTTTCTTCTGAGGAGATCGATCACTTGATCATTGGTAGTGGTTCTGTGCCATGTCTTCAATTAGAGCATAGGCTTCTTCTTTGTTCTTGTTTATCAATGCTCCTCCTGCAGCAGCATCTACCGTCATTCTTGTAGTGTATGAGAGTCTGTTGTAGAATGTATGGACAATTAGCCATCTCTCTTGCCCATGATGAGGGCACAATCTCAACATCTCTTTGAAGCGCTCCCAAGCTTCATAGAGCGATTTCTCAATTGTGCAGTTTTGCTTGGTGGAAAATATCTAGCAAGGAATGCTTGCTTTAACTGATCCCATGTGGTAATGGATTCAGAAGGCAATGAATGTAGCCAAGCTCTAACTCTATCCCTTAATGAAAAAGGGAAAAGTCTTAGTCTAATGGCGTCACTAGTCACTACATTCATTTTCAAAGTATCACAATACTCTAAAAAAATAGACAAATAGAGGATTGGATCATCCGTTGGCGTACCGGAGAATTGGTTTTGTTGTACCATAGATAGCAACGAAGGTTTTAATTCAAAATTGTTAGCCTCTACCGTCGGACGCGCAATACTCGAATGCGGTACCATAGTATTGGGAGAGGCATATTCTTTCAAGGTTCTATTTTAAGTCATTTTTAAATCTTTTTCTTGTTCAAAAATGTTTTTCTCTCTTCTTCTCCTATGAAAAAATCTTTCTATCTCAGGTATTGGTTCGACAAGATTCCCAAGACTTCGGATTCTTTGAAATTTTTTGGTTTAATCAGTATAGAAAAAGAGAATTAATATCAAAAACGAAGTCCCCGGCAACGGCGCCAAAAACTTGATAAGACCGCAAGTGCACGGTATTATCGCGTAGTAAAAATTATCGTTTCCACAAGGATTTTGTTATGAGTAATATTCTCTCTTTACTATGATGATTAGCTAAAACAGCAAATATTGATAATGATTTTTGGTTTAAAATTCACAATAAAAGTAAAGCCTTAGGATTGTAGTTTTCACAATGATGGATACAATAAAATTAACCTTCTATAAGTTATAGGTGTTAAACTCTTAAAAATCAGATAAATAATTGTAACTAATGCATTCTTTCAAAGAACAAAAGTGTATTTTAAACTAATAACCAACCTTATTTCATGATTGATGTATTAGCAAAATCCTTTAAGAGAAGATATCTTTCATGATTTCAAATGAACCAAAATCTATTTTCATGATTTGATTCTCTTGTCCAATCTTAGGAGTCAAATATCAAATCTACCTTTCAGTATATTATTTGACATCTAGATATGAATATGATTCTTACTAAGATTGGATTTAAAGATCAACACCCATGACAAAAAGAAATAGAAATTGTTAGAGATCCAACATTGGAAATCCTACATTTCCAAGACAAGGAAGATCTACTCATATATGATCATAGTAGAATCAAAGCTTAAATTTAAAAACATAAAATAACATAATAAAATAACAAAACAAAAATAGAAAACTGAATATTATTGAAACTAGAAATTTTCTAAGAGAAATACAAGAAGAAAATAAAGAGTAGTAAGAGATTGTGAGTAGGAGTGTGGGTCTAAAACTGAGTATTTTGGTCCTTTTTATAGTCTTAGATGCCTTCATGAGCTTTAATTACAAGAAACCATCAGAATTTCATAGGAGGAAAACAGTTCAGCAGAAAATGAGCAATTTATGGCTGTAATGGCCATTACTGCCAAGCAATAATATGGGCAGCAGCAGAAGGTGAACAGATTATGGCCATAATGGTCATTATTGTCAAGCAATAATGCTTGTTGGAACTTGAGTTTCTTTCATTTTCTTGATCATAATGCACCATGACTGCACGACTTGACTTCAAGGCTCTTTTGCACAAAAAATCTTCACTTATTCCTTCACTTCTCCTTGCAATCAAAACAAACAAAAATGTAATAAAATATAACTAAAACCGAATTAAAAACATCAAATTAACCTATCAAATAAAGCTATAAAAATAGATAAATTCTAGCTTATCATGCTCTCGAGTTATCCAATTTTGATTCTATTCTTGTTCAAACTAGATAATTGATCCATGTGTATTGTAACATACGATTGAACCTCATCATCATTTTGCAGAACATACAATTGTGTCTGCTCCCATTCTGTCTTTAATATAGTCATTAGTCTCTTTCCAATTATCCTTTCTCCTTATATTCTTCCCGAATGACGAGACATGGGAAGCCCTATGGATTCAACGTTGGACAGATATTCAGTACAAAATTCAGCAACTTCTTCGACAATGTACTGTTCAACAATATAATCTTCTAGTCGACTTCTGATTTTTACGTACCCTTTTAATATTTTCATATATCGTTCTATCGGATACATCCATCTCATATAAGTTGGCCCACAAAGTTGTGTCTCCTTAACAAGATGAACAGTAAGGTGAACCATTATATCAAAAAAACGAGGGTGGGAAATACATTTCAAGCTCACACAAAGTAACAAAAATTTCCCTCTGCAATGTCGGTAATTTATGAGGATCGATCACTTTACTACAAATTTCCCTAAAGAAGAAACATAATTTAGTAGCAAATGGAACGTATACCTATTGGTAGCAAATGCTCCATTAGAATATGACAATCATGGGTCTTCAAACCTTTTAACTTGAGGTCTTTCATACAAACTAAATTTTTAATGTTTGAAGAGTATCCTTCTGGAACTTTAAGTTCGTGTAGAAATTTACACAAAACAATTTTTTCCTTTCTTTACGGGACCCAATTCATTTCTTATTCCCATATTGACCAAGTCCAATCTTGCATTGATGCCATCCTTAGACTTTCCTGGAACATTGAGTAACGTACCAATAACACTATCAAATACATTTTTTTTCAATATGCATCACATCGAGGAAATTTCATATATACAATGGCTTCCAATATGTCAATTCAAAGAAAATTGACTTTTTCTTCCACCCAATTTTGACCAGCTCTCCTACAAAAGATTTGCCAAATTTATTGGTCAAACCTTGTACTTTTTCAAGTATTTGATATCCAGTCGGTGCTAAAGGAGCTTTATCTTCCTCTGATTTTCCATTGAATGCATTTCTCCATCCACGATACTGATGACTATACGGTAAAAATATACGATGTCCAAGAAATACATTCTTTTTACAATATTTCAACCGCATCTAATTAGGACATGCACACTGACCTTTAATATTATATCTTGATAAATTACCATATGCTGGAAAATCATTAATTGTGCCAAACAACATAGCCCTCAAATTGAAACATTCTTTCTTATACCCATCATAAACTTCCGCACCTGTCTCCCATAGAATATTTAAATCTTCAATTAAAGGAGTCAAGTATACGTCGATATCATTCCCGGCTGTTTTGGTCCAAAAATTAACAGAGACAACATCATAAACTTACGCTTTATACATAACCATGAAGGTAGGTTATAAATCAACAAAATCACAGGCCACGTGTTGTGTGAGAAGCTTTGAAGACCATGTGGAATCATTCCATCAGTAGAAAGTGCAAGTCTTAGATTTCTTAACTCTATCCTGAATTCAAGATACTCGTGATCAATTTTTGCCCATTGTGGAGAATCTGCAAGGTGTCGAAACTTTCTATCTCTAATTCTTTCATTTGTATGCCAAAATCTTCTTCACTGCGATACATGCACCTAAATCTTGGTATTATAGGAAAATACCACACGACTTTTGCTGGAGTAGATTATTTATTCTTATATCGAGAGACATTGCATTTCAGACACGCCTTTAGTAATTGACATTCGTTTCGAAATAAAATGCATCGTTAGGACACACATGAATCCTTTCGTAACTCATGCCAATAGAGCACAAAATTCGTTTAGCCTCGTAGATTCGACTGGGAAATTATTTATCATCTGGCAACATATCTTTTAAGATTGTTAATAATTCTGTGAAGCTTTTATCAGACCATCCATTACTCGCTTTTAAGTTTTACAACTTTAATATCGCTGACAGTCTTGTGAATTTAGTACAACCATTATATAATGGTTTCTATGCATCACTCAACAAGCTCTCAAACATTTTAGGACAATCCCGAAGATCTTCTTCAACTACTTTTGCAATCTCCTCAACTCGGTCCAGCTCATATGTATCTGTGTCGAAATCAGTTGAAGCATATGTCGAACCATTCTCAAAATTAATGTTTCCTTTTTTTTCTCACCATGTCTTATCCAACATGTATAGCTTTGATCAATTCTATGCCATACTAAATGTCCTTCCAATTCGTCTGCTCTAACGCGTTTTCCAAAACAACATTTTAAACAAGGACAAACGACTCTATTTGGATCTTTTGCATTCTTCACTGCAAACTCAACAAACTCCTTCACTCCATTTTCATACTCTTTTGACAATCGATTGACAGACATCCATTTCTGGTCCATTTTATATGACCTATATAAATGCAGTTGCACAAATAATAAGCTACTGATATAATTATACCAATCTATAGTACACATATCTAATATTGGAAAATGGAAACCAAGGTCCAAGTCTGATTTCAAAACAGAACAGATCAACAAATTTCAAAAAAGAATAGATTTTATATGATTTATCATGTAACAATTTATCAGTTTTAGTGACAACAAAAAATTAATAAATACAGTACCTGAGACAACGTATCCAATTTGTTTTACAGGAGGAGCAGTAGATGGGCGCACAGTAGAGGAGAGAAATGTTCGTAGAGTAGAGGAGATGAGGGTTCGTAGGGTTAAGACAACATATTAAATTTGTTTTTATTTATTTAAAGTGAATGATTTTTATTTAAAGTGAATAATTTTACAGCGCTTGTATAAAAAGTGCTCTAATAGATCCTTTAATTATGTGAAAGCGCAAGCCTTTTACAGCGCTTGTATAAAAAGCATTCTAATAGGTCATTTAATTATATGAAAACGCATGTAATTTAAAGCATTTTTACAAAAAACGCTTTAAAAGCTATGTAATATAAGGTGGAAGCGCTACATTTTACAGTGTTTGTGTTTAAAGCGCTCAAAAAGCGCTGTAAACATTATATGAGGGTACTTCAATTTACAGCGCTTTTTTAAAAAGCGTTGTAAAAGAGTTGTAAACATTATGTGCAAGCGCTATGTAACCCTATATGACCCTACAACAGCGCTTGTCAAAAAAGCGTTGTTATATCCTCCGTTATTTTTAAAATATTATACAATCGCGCTTGTATTTAATAAGCGCTGCAAAAGACGCGCTATAAAATATCATTTTTAGCGTAGTGTTATGAATTAAGTTACTTAAAAGTCTATTTCATTTAAAATATATTAATAATAACTAATCCGACAAATCTATGGATAAACTACCAAACAAATATATTAATGTAATTAAGTTTTATTTTGATTATTAATGTGATATTTTTTAAAAAATATGATCAATTTATATGACATTTTATCCATTCTATTTTATAATAACTCATTTATGTCAAAAAATTAATATACTAAAATTAATAAAAAGTTAATAAATTTTTAATTTAACTCAAAGTTTAAAATACTATTTATATTTATTTAAATAACTTAATAGATATAAAATAAATTTGTTTATCTTATAACCTGATTTTTTTGTATCTTATAAAAAGTATTGATAGGTGATGAAAACAACATAACTATCACTGATGGGCTGCATTATACGGTCAATATCTATATATGTACTCTGTACAATTGCAATGAAAATTAATTTGATTATTCTATTAAAATTAATGACAAATGACTCTTTCCTTTTTTACTTAATTACAAATGACTCTTAACACTCTACACAATAGCATATGACACGTGTCATTTATATGTGTAAAGTCAATATATATACACAAAATTAATTAAAGTATTACAATTAATAGTTCTCTTTCTTCATTTAATATTTGATAAATTTTTATTTGACTTTTATCTGTATGTGATATTAATATTTACTAATATTATTCAACAATAGTTCAAATTTGTTCTATTTATAAGAAAATTAAACTCTATTAAAAAATACGAATAAAAACTAAAGTTAAAGAATAACTGATATAAAACTATTATTTAATAATTTATTACTTTAATTATTTCCATAGAATATCTTACTTTAAATTTTAGTTACATAAGTTTTACAAAT
>JBBPBP010009779.1:32414711-32439854 GCA_037974735.1 Cicer chorassanicum
TTTTTTAAAATTAATTACTCTGAAGAAAAAAAAACTAAAATATTCTTAACTCACTTTTATTTATTATAGAATATCGATGTCTTTGTTTACTATCGTGAATTGTGATTTGACATAAAAGTTATAGTTTTATTTATTTTTTTATTTACTTTTTTCTTTGTTTCTCTTTTTCTATTATTCTTTTCTTATTTTATTCGCATTAATTTATTTCATTATTATTCACTCAACTTTGTTAAAAAGAAATTTTTTTTAATAGTCATTTATTTTTTCGGTTTTTTTTACCAATTATTCATTCAATTTAATAAAATGATAATAATATTTTGTTAAGCTTGATGGGGAATAAATACAGAAACACAATAACAAGTAATACGCAGCGGATATAAAATTCCCCCAACTTGCAAGAACTCGTGAGGAGCAACAACAAATATATGGCAGCAAATTAATCAAAATAAAATATTTTAACGTGGAAAACCCCTCAATGCAAGGGTAAAAACCACGGGTCGTCCAGACCAAAGAAATAGCTCCACTATAATCAAATAAGGGTACAAGAGAGTCTCAAAAATATGCATCAAGTGTGCCTACAACCAGCCAAAATAGCAAAGCACTAAAGCTTACAAATGAAAAGCAAGAAGAAGTAAAACATCTAAAAAACCTGCTACTGTGCGAGCCTGATATCTCCTTCTCTAGATGTCGTTTCCCCGATCCGACCGTTGAAATCGAAGCCCTGGATGTTGCGAACCTACTGTCCAAATTTCAGCCCGATCCAACGGTTAACGAATGCGCAATCGATGTTTTTCTGAGACTGATTTAACAAAATCGGGAATATGGTTTACTTTTCTCTTTTCTCTTTTGGTGGCTGCTTTTTCTCTCAAAATAGTCTCTCTCTTCTAACCCTAATTAGACCACTCTCCACTTAAATAAGTGAGACGCATGGACTACAGTATTTGGGCTTTTCTCCACTTAGGAAGGGAGCCCAATACCCAACACATCTCCCCCTCACAACTATGTGGAGATAATCGCCAAACCGGCGATATCACAACAAGTTTCAAATTTCCCTCTTGGTAATGCTTTAGTCATCATATCAGAACCATTATAATCAGTATGAATTTTAGCCAACTCCAACAGCTTAGCTTCCAAAACATCACGTATCCAATGATACCTCACATCAATGTGTTTGGACCTACTATGAAACGTCGAATTCTTACCAAGATGAATAGCACTTTGACTATCGACAAATAATACATATTTATCCTGAATAAACCCAAGCTCCTGCAAGAATTTCTTCAACCAAATCAACTCTTTGCATGCTTCGGTAATGGCAATGAACTCTGCCTCAGTTGTAGACAATGCTACACATTTCTGTAATCTCGACTGCCAAGCCACAACTCCATCTGCAAATTTAATCATGTAGCCTGAAGTTGACTTTCTTGAGTCAATATCTCCAGCCATATCTGAGTCGGAGTACCCCACCAAAATAGGTTTGTCACCTCCAAAACAAAGCCTACATGTAGTACCACGAAGATACCTCAAAATCCATTTTACAGCATTCCAATGCTCTCTACCTGGATTTGACAAAAATCTACTGACTGTACCAACAGCATGCGCAATATCTGGTCTTGTACACACCATTGCATACATCAAACTACCCACAGCAGAAGAATAAGGAACTCGTTCCATGTATCTTTTGTCATCTTCACTAGAAGGACTTTGTTTAGAACTCAACTTAAAATGAGCAGCAAGAGGAGTACTTACAACCTTAGAGTTTTCCATTTGAAACTTTTGCAACACTCTCTCAATATAGTGTTCTTGCGACATCCAAAGTTTCTTCTCCTTTCTGTCACGCATGATTCTTATGCCAAGAATCTGTTTAGCTGCTCCCATGTCTTTCATGGCAAATGACTCGCCCAACTGCTTCTTTAACCTGTCAATCTTGGAAATATTTTTCCCAACAATAAGTATGTCATCAACATATAATAACAGGATAATGAAATCATCGTTAGAAAATTTTCTAACAAA
Source organism: Cicer chorassanicum (assembly GCA_037974735.1). Taxonomy (NCBI): domain Eukaryota; kingdom Viridiplantae; phylum Streptophyta; class Magnoliopsida; order Fabales; family Fabaceae; genus Cicer; species Cicer chorassanicum. The sequence continues at coordinate 32,416,725 of JBBPBP010009779.1, forward strand.
TACACAATGGTCAGAAGTAGTCTTCATGTATCCTTGGTCACACATAACAGACTCAAACTTTTTGTACCACTGCCTTGGAGCTTGCTTCAAACCGTATAGACTCTTTCTTAGTCTACACACGTAATCTTCCTTGCCTTCAACAAGAAAACCATCAGGTTGCTTCATGTAAATCTCTTCCTCCAAATCACCATGAAGGAAAGCCGTTTTTACATCCATTTGCTCTACCTCTAAGTCAAGAGTAGCTGTCAAACTCAACACGGTTCTAATTGATGACATTTTTACCACAGGTGAGAAAATCTCATTAAAATCAACACCCTTTCTTTGACGGAAACCTTTCACCACTAATCTGGCTTTATACCTCGGAGACTTTGAGGTATTCTCAAGTTTCACTCTATATATCCACCTGTTTTCCAGAGCCCTTTTGCCTTTTGGCAATTTCACCAAATCATAAGTGTGATTATCATGCAAGGATTTCATCTCATCATGCATTGCATCCAACCACTTTTGACTTTCTTCACTCTCCATGGCCTCTCGAAAACACTCAGGTTCCCCTTCATCAGTCAAATTCACATACTCATTAGAAACATACCTTGTAGATGGTTGTCTCTGCCTCTTAGACCTCCTGAGTTGGGTTAGAGATGATTCAGAAGCATCATTAAGATTCTCATCGTGTGACAACTCATGATCTTCACTAGTTGGAATATTTACCTCATCTCCAAGTCGATGATCATCAACACAATCATGTGGCTCATCATTCTGATCATTACCATCAGTAGTATCCAAATCAGGAGCAGGTGACCGAACTGGATCACCATCAGATAAGACGTTATCTCTCTCAGGTGTAGTCTTCTCCACCTTATCAATGTCTTCAATAGTTTGGTCTTCCGTGAACACTACATCACGACTTCTAATAACCTTTTTGTTTATAGGATCGTATAACTTGTAGCCAAATTCATCTTCACCATAACCAAGGAAGATACATTGCCTTGACTTTGCATCCAACTTGGATCTTTCATCCTTCGGAACATGCACAAAAGCCTTGCAACCAAAGACTCTCAAGTGATCATATTTGACATTCTTCCCAAACCATACCTTGTTTGGTACCTCACTATTCAAAGCAATAGTAGGAGTAAGATTAATAACATGCACCGCCGTGTACAGTGCCTCACCCCAATAACGTTTAGGCAACTTAGCTTCAGAGAGCATACACCTCACTCTCTCAACAAGTGTTCGATTCATCCTCTCTGCTAAACCATTCAGCTGAGGAGTTTTAGGAGGAGTCTTTTCATGTGCTATACCCTGTTGTTTGCAATAGACATCAAAGGGTCCGCAATACTCACCACCGTTGTCAGTACGAACACGTTTCAGCTTCTTGCTTGTCTGCCTCTCAACCAAAGCATGAAATTGTTTGAATTTCTCCAACACTTGGTCTTTTGTCTTCAGAACATAAACCCATATTTTCCTGGAACAATCATCAATAAAAGTAACAAAATAAAGTGCACCACTAAAAGATTTTACCTTTAAAGGGCCACAAACGTCAGAATGCACCAACTGAAGCAACTCTGACTTTCTAGAGGGAGGATGCCTTTTGAAGGATACTCTAGTTTGTTTACCAATTATGCAGTGAGAACATTTCTCCAAATCTACATTTTTCAATCCTGGAAGCACATCCTTTTTAGCTAAGCAATTTAACCCCTTTTCACTGATATGGCTAAGCCTTCGGTGCCACAAAGATGATTTCATATCCACGGCATTCACACTGTCTTTTGCAACTAAAGTTTTTGTCCAATACAGTTTACTAATTTTCTCCCCTCTAGCCACAACCAAGTTACCTTTACTGAGTTTCCACTTTCCAGAAGCAAAATGATTATCAAAACCACTTTCATCAAGCATATGCACAGAGATCAAATTGAAGCGAACATCTGGAGCATGTTTGACTCCTTTAAGCAACAATTGCATTCCCATGTTGGTTTGCAAGCATACATCACCAACACCGATTACGTTAGATACACCATCATTACCCATCTTCAAAACTCCAAAATCACCTGAAGTATAAGATGTGAAGAACTCCTTCCTCGGTGTAACATGTAGTGTAGCACCACTATCAATTATCCACATGCTCTCATCAGATACAAGATTAATTGACTCATAGTCACGGAGAATAACAAGATCATCACTAGTAGCAGTAGTAACACGGTCCTCATCACTATCATCATCACGACCCCTTTGTTTCTGCTTACCTTTCTTGCCTTTGTTCTCCTTTTTCCATAGAAAACAATTCTTCTGTATGTGCCCTGTTTTATGACAATAATGACACTCCACATTTTTGTATCTAGACTTGGACTTGCTTCTGCTGTTTTCTCTACCACCCTTCGGTTCTTTTTTCTGACTTCTCCCCCTATTTTCAGTGACAAAAACTTTAGATTGAGATGAAGAACCATGTGCCTTCCTTCTCATCTCCTCATTCAAAACACCACCCTTAGCTGTTTCCAAAGAAACAACACCATTAGGAGCTGAACTCGTTATAGAAACCCGAAATGTCTCCCAAGACTCTGGTAAAGATAACAGTAAAAATAATCCCAATAGTTCATCATCAAACTTGATACTCATTCCAGACATTTGATCAAGGAGCCCCTGAAATTCACTCAAGTGGTCCGAAATAGACGTTCCCTCCTTATATTTCAAACTTATGAAACTATTCAATAAGAATAATTTATTATTCCCTGATTTAGAGGCAAACAAAGTATGATTATAAACATTATCTTCTACATATTGCCTAACAAAACCACATACCTCTTGATATTCAAATTCCCAGTCTTCCTTAGATTTAGTATCTAGCTTTTTAGAACCAAAGATAGGAAGATGCATATTCTTCACAAATAACAAATCTTTCATCTTGCCCTTCCACAAATGGTAATTAGTACCATTCAAGCATACCATCTTTATATTCATATTTGCCTCCATCCTTCAAGCAAGTCAAATAACCCTTTAACCAAGAGCTCTGATGCCACTCTGATGGGGAATAAATACAGAAACACAATAACAAGTAATACGCAGCGGATATAAAATTCCCCCAACTTGCAAGAACTTGTGAGGAGCAACAACAAATATATGGCAGCAAATTAATCAAAATAAAAGATTGTAAAGAACACCGATATTTTAACGTGGAAAACCCCTCAATGCAAGGGTAAAAACCACGGGTCGTCCAGACCAAAGAAATAACTCCACTATAATCAAATAAGGGTACAAGAGAGTCTCAAAAAGATGCACCAAGTGTGCTTACAACCAGCCAAAATAGCAAAGCACTAAAGCTTACAAATGAAAAGCAAGAAGAAGTAAAACATCTAAAAAACCTGCTACTGTGCGAGCCTGATATCTCCTTCTCCAGATGTCGTTTCGCCGATCCGACCGTCGAAATCGAACCCCTGGATGTTGCAAACCTACTGTCCAAATTTCAGCCTGATCCAACGGTTAACGAATGCGCAATCGATGTTTTTCTGAGACTGATTTAACAAAATCGGGAATATGGTTTACTTTTCTCTTTTCTCTTTTGGTGGCTGTCTTTTCTCTCAAAATAGTCTCTCTCTTCTAACCCTAATTAGACCACTCTCCACTTAAATAAGTGAGACGCATGGACTACAGTATTTGGGCTTTTCTCCACATAGGAAGGGAGTCCAATACCCAACAAAGCTCAGATTTTTACTTTTTCTTTCTGTTCTTTAAAATAGATGAATAACAAAAAATATGTAAACAATTAGTGAGTAATAGGAAAATAATAGTAATTGCAACATCTAGTACATAACAATTATATTGATAAAATAGTTATTTTTTATGTGTTTTTTCATCACTTAATTAGATGATTTCGAAGATTACTTCTTTTACATAAATTACATTAAAAAATTTCTCCCATATTTTACAATTAAATATATTCTCTATACTATTTGTATATTATCTCCTTTCATAAAATAATCAATTACGTGCAATCCACTCATTAGATTTATATTATTTTTATGGTAATAAAATCACATGATCCATTGTGCCAAAAAAGAAATCACATTGGTCCAAACTAGACAAAAATTTGTGGTCCATTGTATATTGACTTTTAAAAATGATTGATGGAAGTTGCACATATATTTTTTTTTTTGGCAAAGAAAGTTGCAATTTTTATTTATTTAAATAATCTCATGTAATTTCGTTCATAATAATTGAGTAAATACAATTAGGAATAAAGTCAAAAGAAGTGCAAGAAGTGTTAGAGATAGAAACTCTGATAAACACTATCATTTGCTGATTGCATCGCAAAAACAACCTTAAAATTGTTGTTTTAACGTAACAAAGATAGACATTTCCACATAATATATCCATACTCTGTGCGATTCAAATTCCAAGTGAGATAGTCCACTGTTACACTCTAAGGAGTCCAAAAACTTCACCTCCATAATAAGAATTCCTCAGAGGAAAATCCCAAAGCAAGAAATAACCAAAGATCACTAGAAACAATCCTTGAAACGCGTCTAATATGAATTTGATCTGTCTTCTAAGCTACTGTAATTAAAGTTTTTTGAATATAAGGGATATATTTATAAAAAGATAACTAATGTATTTTTTTCACAAGAATAACTTGCTTGGTTTTATTTACTTGAATAATTAATATATTATTATTTATTGTGTCTCAGCTCATCTAACTATGATTAATATGTAAACTTTAATAAATGAAATTCATTTTATCAATAAAATCAACAAAATACACAATAATCATTTTCTTAAGAAATGTTCCCAACTTAAATGTGACACTTATAGTTATAAGATGAAGGAAATATTAACAAGTACTGCATTTATCTCTAATTATAAGATCTCTTTGAGAGAGAAAATCATCCCTAAAATTTTAAAATTTGTAATTAACAATCAAAGTTATTCCCTTAGTCTTATATATTTTAAATATTTTATTTGTTATTTTCTTTTATTTTAAATTATTTGTCATTTTACAATTTCAATATAACATTAATTATTTTTTTCACTTATACCATTATTTATTGTATCTCAACTCATTAATTTTCTCAACTAACTGCAATTAATAAGAGTATTTGAGTAAATGAAACTAATTTTATCATTGAAATCAACAAAGTTAATTATTTTCTTAATAATTGCACACAACTCAAATCAAACAGTTAAATTGAAGTGCATAGAATATAACTTATTTTGAGTAAATCCTACGACAGACTAGCAATCTACTTTGACCGGTACTTAAAAGTCATAAATTTTTAATGAAATCAACAATACTCACCAAAAAAATATCTTTTTGTACATTATAGATGAAACAATGATTCGATCGATAGAAAAATAAAGAAAAAATAAATATACCCTAAAATTTTAATTCGTCGAACGACACCAATAAATCACCATGTCAAATATAATGATATAAAAATTCATTATTTAAATAATCATATTTCTAAAAAAATACTATTAATCGTCGTTAAAATATCATATAACTTTTAAATATTGATCAATAATAGTAATCCTGTGTCACCTTAAAATTTCCATTAATAGTCCATACTAGAGAAAAAACTTGTGGTCCATCCTATAATGACTAGGGAATTAACCTTCTGCTCTTCATCTTGGTCCTTCATATTAGTCGTCATCAATCGCCATCATAGTAGTTACTCTGTGGAATTTTCTTTTTTTGGATTTTACTTTGTGGAATTTTTCTTCTTCACTTCCGTCCCCATGTGTAAATCATTTAGTTAATACAATTAATAAACTCAAATTTAATCAAAAAGAAATTCCCGCGAGTCCCCAGAAGCTTGGTGAAGAAGATTAAACGATGATACTAGTCAAAGCTCGACTAAAATAAAAATCACTTCTCTTGTAAAGAAGAATCACGAAGACCCCAAATGCAATTAGTACGCATAAAATGCAAAAAAATATATATTTTATTTTCTAAAAAGTAAATCTTTTAATTAATTTAAGTCTTCACAAAATACAAATGTTTTTCGTTTTTGTCACTAATGCTTAACATTATTAATTTTTATCGACTGAATAATTATTGATTTTAAACTTAAAATGCAAGAAATTTGGTTAGTTCCAACAAATTAAAATATTAGTTTTAACTCCTGTAAAAGGCAAGAAATTTATTTTAGTGTCTGTATAAGAAAAATCTTGATTTTAGTTTGTGTACGTTTTTATAACAAATTATTATTATTATTATTTTTATTTAGAAAATATAAACAATAATTAATTTTGATTAATTGTCTAATGACAAATATTAATTCCGTGTATGAATTATATATTTTAATAGCTTCTTTAGCAACTCATTTCCAAACTAACAAAGCGAAAAAATATAGTTAATATATTATAATTGTTCTCATTTTTATATTAAAAAAAAACTAATTTTAACTAATTCTTATTGACAAACATTTATCTCTGCATTGATTTTAGAAGATATACAAAAATACTAAATTTTATAATTGATTAGCAATAAACATTTGTTCTATGTATGAATTGTACGTTTCAACAACTTCTTTATTAACCCATTTTCAGAAAAAACGTGAAAAAAAAATTATAGTTGTTGTATTATAATTGTTCTCATTTTTATATTGATGACATTAATAAGATATTAATTTTAACTGATTCTTTAGTATAAAAAAATTGTCTCATATACAATTTTTATAATAAAAATGAGAACAAAAACGATGCATAATCAACATTTTCGTGAAATTTATGCTATGTAATGGCGCAACATTTTAGTGCCACTTTTCGGTTTGTTTAAATGCAATAATATAATCATCATGTTTATACTTTATAATGGTGCAATTTTTGGTTTGTAATGAAACCAATTTTTTTACATTTTGTAGGGACTAAAACAATTATTTTTTACTATTGAGAGTCCAAAATCAAATTTCTTGTATTTTACAAGAAATAAAACGAAATATTTTATTTTGAACAGACTAAAATCAAATTTGTTGCATTTTGTAGGAACTAATTGTATATTTAAGTTTAAAGTCATTAATTAGTCAACGGTTAAAAAAACTAATGGTTTTAAACATTAGAAACTAAAATAAAAATGTTTGCATTTTACGGAGATCTAAAAAAAAAATATTTTGTAGGGATTAAAATTAAATTTCTTGTATTTTACAGAGACTAACTACATATATAAGTCTTATCATTTTCATGTGTTTCATGAAGCATATAAACACGACATGATTGCAGGTACACAGCCAATAATCCTGCATAGAACAAACATATAGGATTCATCTATGGTTGCATGCTTGTAGTCTATTAATGTTAAGTTTTTTTCCGAAAGGATACTTATCGTATTTCATTTACAATAATGTGTTCAATATAATGTGGTACATCAATTAAGAGCTGAAAAGTAGCTGAAGATGTTGTATTTCTTACAAATATATGAACAACTTCATTAGCTTGTCTCTTAACAAACTCAACACGAGAGTTTATATGGAAGAAAGTAAAAAGATGTCTCCAATCACAAAGTATGTCGTCAAACTCAGTGACATCAGGCTTCCTAGAATGAAAGACATTAGAAACCAATTTAGAATCCATTTCAAAGTCAATCGGTCCAAGCTACAATTCATAAACCAATTCAACACCGATAATAATCGAAGTCCTTCACATGTAAGAATTTGAACATCACATATTGGTGCGAACCACTCTGTTTTTCCTAGAATGAAGTGTCTCAATTCAAACAAAAACATTATGCCCATTTGATAAACGATCCAATGCTAGGCTAATAACCCCAAATTGCTGGTCAACAAAACGATTCCATAATTTATTATTGTGTTGCTTCTAAATATTTTAGATGATAGTTGCGAACTGCAAAGCCTCATTAGCACCTCAAAAATCACATCTGACACAAGAATGGGATGGAAACTACAGATCTTCCATATAAGGAAGTTGTTCGAACAAGTAAAGAAAACATAAAGGTTTTGTTCCACTCCATCATTGCAAAGGACACAATCTCTTGGACAATTAACATCGCAATCTTAAAGCTTACACAATTGGGGATACACTTTCAATAAATGTGTCAAATTAAATTCTTAACTTTTGGGGGAACACTTAGGCACCAAATTAATTTTCATTGTCCCACCACTGGTAGATCAAAATTATCAATTAAATCATGAATACAAAGTTTGTATGCACTTCTAATCGAATAGACACCATTCTTGTCCGCTTTTCAAATTCTTTTGTCCATAATAACCATGGTATAGAGGGGTGTATTTAGAATCCTTTGCACAATGGTTCCATCAAACATATTGGCTATAATAGATACATTCCAAGTTTTGTGAGAAGGACTCAAGATATATGCAACATTAAGGTTAGAAAATTGCACACCCAGATGTGGTGATTGAAGGCGTACAATGCTAGATAAATCTATTTTTATAGGATTTTAATAGGTTACTTACTTTCTATTTTATCTTATTTTATAGTTTTGATTTCAACTTATTCTTATTTATTTATTTATTTATTTATTTATTTATCGTATTTGTAGAATTGATCATGAGATAATAAAATAATTCAAACTGGTCAAATCTATTAAATTTTGAGTGCAAAAATATCAAGTTTACTTATGAGTGCAAGAAGGAGGCCTGTTGCACAATTTTAGAATATTGAATTTTATGATAAGAAAATGTTGCCGAAGAAAGTCAAAATTTGTTGCATAAAATTAAGATGTTCTTGCTATCATAAAAAAGAGCCGCATCTATCATAAAAAAAGGATGAGAAACAGAATCGTAGAGAAAACAATTAGAGAAATAAAAACAGATAAACACTTTGGAAGTTTGGGAGTGCTTGGAGTGGAAGTAAAGTATCTCAAATTTTGAAGTAAAAATTCATACTCTTTTAAGGTTTTATTTATTTTTTTCTTAATTGATGAACACTTCTATTATTTGCTTTATTTTCTATATGTAAATGAGTAACTAAGCTCTCTTTTACGGTCTTTGGTGAATCTTGTGATTAATATTCCTTTTTACTATTTCTTAGTTTTAATTCTAGTTTTATTTTAGTTTTTTGTTGTTTATCTCAATTAAATTATTCTATTGTTTATTTACATATTTGGGATAGTCACTGTGCCTTAATCAATTAACTAGTGACCAACTGCAATGAATTGGTAGATCTATAGGATAATTGAGATTATGATTCTTGTATGATGAAACATAGATACTAGTCTTTCAATCATTCAACCTCTTGGTTCTTTATGCTTTCTCTTAATCATATTTTTTGTAGGATTAATCAAAGAATCAATTTAGGGAAAAAAAATATTGCATTGATTGATCAATATTTGTTAATAGTTTTAAAGAGGGATTGACAATTGGAAAAACAAATAAGGATTCATATAAAACTAAGAAATAAAAATAGATAAACATTTTGGAAATTTGGGAGTGCTTGGAGTGGAAGTAAAGTATCTCAAATTTTGAAGTAAAAATTCATACTCTTTTAAGGTTTTATTTTTTTTTTTTTAATTGATGAACACTTCTATTATATGCTTTATTTTTTATATGTAAAAGAGTAACTAAACTCTCTTTTACGGTCTTTGGTGAATCTTGTGATTAAGATTTCTTTTTACTATTTCTTAGTTTTAATTCTAGTTTTATTTTAGATTTTTGTTGTTTAACTCAATTAAATTATTCTATTGTTTTATTTAAATGTTTGGGATGGTCAACCTTAATGTGCCTTAATCAATTAACTAGTGACCAACTGCAATGAATTGGTAGATCTATAGGATAATTGAGATTATGATTCTTGTATGATGAAACATAGATACTAATCTTTCAATCATTCAACCTCTTGGTTCTTTATGCTTTTTCTTAATTATATTTTTTGTAGGATCAATCAAAGAATCAATTTAGGGAAAAAATATTACATTGATTGATCAATCTTTGTTAATAGTTTTAAAGAGGGATTGACAATTGGAAAAACAAATAAGGATTCATATAAAACTAAGACTTGAGGTATTGATATTACAAGTGAAATCATGACACCAAATTTATTTTCGATTAATTCAAGGTTATGTTGTTATATACTCTCGTTTTAATTCTCATGCTATTGTTAAAATATATAATAAAAAATATATTTTTTAAACAAAAATTAAAATATAATAATATTAGTAATAACGAAATATAAAATAGATTAATAATATATATATATATATATATAAATATATTAAAGCAAAAAAATTAATTAAATTGATTAATAAGTAAATGAAAAAATAATTAAAGCAAAAAATTAACGGAAAAGTCTTTTTTTTTGTTTAGTATTGTTAAAATAATTCTCATCAACGGTGTCAAAAACTTGTTGATGTGGATTACATTTCTAAATGGGTAGAAGGGATTGTCTCATCCACTAATGATGCTCGCGTTATGATAAAAAAAAAAAAATTACTAGATTTGGCACTCCTAGAGGTATCATAAGCGATGATGACATTTTTTTTTTGTAACAAACAGTTTGACAATGTTTTTAGAAAATATGGTGTTACCCATATTATAGCAACCCCTTACAACCCACAAACTAGTGGTCAAGTAGAAATTTCTATTGAGACAAAATCTCAATTTAATGTTTTGATGAAAACAAACAAAAAGTTAATTCAGAATGTTAATTATGATTCTAAATGTTATGTTAATTTAACTTGTGCTTTTGAGTGTATTAATTCAAAGATAGGAGCCAAGCAAAGCAACTAAATCAGATTCAAATTGAACAGACAAAGAAACAAAAAAATCTAGAAAACGGAGAATGTTCTCTAGTTTCAAGAATGATCGTCACAGCCTCTTGACCAATCAATCTCCACTATTTCAACGAAGTTTTTGCCTCTGAATTTTATACTAGTTCATCAGTACATGGCAAGGAACAAGTAGAAATCATTATAGTCAAAGAAGGCATTCGAATCACAAAGAGAGAAGATCACAAACTAGCAAGACCAAGATTTGAACTTGACTGTCAACATTCTTGACAACATTCTGATCATTCTCCAGCATGTTAACATTAATCTCCAGCATGCTAACATCATTCTCCAGCATGTTAAACATCAATCTCCAGAATGATAACATCAATCTGCAGAATGATCATCAGTCTCCAGAATGTTCAAATCAGTCTCCAGAATTTTCAACATCATTCTCCAGCAGACTGTCATCATTCTCCAAACTGTTTTGGCAGAATCAATCTCCGTTTCTGCAGAATTTCAGCATTGATCTCCTTACTCCTGCAGAGGTTTATAATCATTCACCAAACTGTTTTGGACAGAATCAAGACTCCAGATCGAAGCTGTAACATCAATAATTACATATGAAGCTTCAAAGATCAATCTCCGTTTCTGTAGAATCGATTCTCTGATTTCTGCAGAAGTTGTTCATTACTTTCCAAACTGTTTTGGATCAAATCAAATGTCCAGATCAAAGCCCAATTATCATCAAGTATTTTCGAAGCTTAATGGGTCATTAAAAGCGCAGAAAATCTGTTTGAAATTGAGCAAAACAGCCCAGTCAAGCAAGGCCCAAAACTGTCACATCAATGGATTATTTTTTCAACAGAAAGGTTGCTTGTGTCAGAGGAAAATAGAGCACTACCAACAGCTCTTTCTGACCAGATTTAATTGCTTAAATCACCTATAAAAGGAAGGCCAAGCTCAAGGAAAAATCAGAGCTTCAAGTACTAAGAAAATTCATCAATCACATACACTTACATACTTGAATTCTCTCACTCACATACATTGAATCAATTCTGATTTTTCCCATTCGATTCTTAGAATTATTTTCGTGTATTTCTCTTCCAAAGAATCAGATCTCAAACAAGAGTTGAGACATCTCACATTCTAACAAAACAATCTCATTATTATTGTAAAACTCAAACTATAAGAGTTTAGTATAGTTTGGGTAGATTGTAAGAAATCCTACCAAGGTTGATAGGTAACCTGATTGAACTCCTTTCTGGGTGGAAAGGTTTTAACGTTGTAACAGATCATGGTTGATCTGAGCTAGGTGCTGTAAAACCAAGAAGGTTCTTTGTTTTGAACACTTAGTGGAAAATCTCACAGTTGTGAGGACTGGACGTAGCCCGAGTTGGGTGAACTAGGATATATACTTGTGTGGTATCTTTTCCCTAATCTATTTACTTTTAGTCTGATTGATTATCAAGTTAAATACATAAACTGAATTACTGATTTTAACTAACCAAGAACGTTCTCCATTTTTCTGGTTAAAAACAAGAACGTTCTCCGTTTTCTGTTTTCACAACCAAGATTAATTTTGAGTTATTTTCTTAAGTTTTTTCAGGAATTTTTAAATAGGAACATTTACAATTCAAACCCCCCTTCCTTGTAAATCGACATTGCTACTTCAATTTCTAGGTTTAAATATGTCTTTGGTCCCTGCAAATATACCACTTTTTGATTTTAGTCCTTGTAAGTTTTTTGTTTGGATTTAGTTCGTGTAAAATTAGAGACAATCGATTTTGGTCCCTAACGTCAAATCAACGTTAAAAAAAAAAAAAAGAGCTGACAAATCGTCATGACACATGACCCTATAAATGCACATCAACACATCATCTTTTATGATATATTATAAATTAAAATGTTTTATATTATTAATTAATAAATTTATTTATTTATTTATCATTTAATATTAAATTAGTGTTATTTTATAAAGAAAATATGAATAGAAATTAAAAGATGGGTTTAAGGGTTATTGGAAAACTCATCTTTCTTTTAATGTTGATTTGACATTAGGGACCAAAGCCGATCTTTTGTGATTTTACAAGGACTAAATCCAGACAAAAAACTTATAGGGACTAAAATCAAAACATCATATATTTGCAGGGACCAAATACATATATTTAAATCAAATTTCTATTAGGAAATTGAAAAGAATTTTAGACAAATTTGTAGGAACATCTAGGAAAGATTGGTCCTTAAAATTAGATGATGTATTATATGTATATTGGATTGCCTTCAAAACCCACATTGATATGTTTTCGTATCGGGTTGTTTTTGGTAAAACTTGTCATTTGCCTGTTGAACTAGAGAATAAAGCACTTTAGGCTCTCAAATTTTTAAATTTTGATGCACAACTTACAAGTGAAAATAGATTGCTACAACTGGATGAATTGGATGAGCTTCATCTTGAAGCTTATGAAAATGCCAAAGTTTATAAAGAGCGCACCAAAGATTGGCATGATAAGCACATTCTAGTGTGAGTGTATATTTCTCCTAGTATAGGTTTAGATATTTTGATTGATGTTAAAATCTAAGTCTAGTTTAGATTTGTCTTCTTGCAATAACCATAATTGACTTGGATCATGAGAAATTATTTTCTAAAAAATAATGTATAACATTAGATGCATGTCAAAATCCATGAAAATGTAATAAAATAAATTTTTCTAAGTCATTTTGGTTTTTATGATTCATTTAACATGTTGTGTTATTTAAATCATAATTTCAATTACACAAGTTGGTGATTCGAATCACACAAACTTGTGATTCAAATCATATTAGTAAAATTTGCAAAATCCTCCAAACACGGTGATTTGAATCACACGAAACTGTGATTAGAATCATGTAAGAAAAGTTTACTTAATCCTAAGATTATGTAAAATGTGATTTGAATCACTCTACCATATGATTTGAATGACCCTCTTTAAAAATGATTTTTTTATGATCCTAGACATCAAATGATTCGAAATATGCCTTATGTGATTCAAATCACATGGACAATATTTCAATTTTTTTCATTCAAATGCAAATACTGGGGTGGTTTAGGACTCAAAAAAAAAATCCTAAGTTCTTCCTTCTTCTTCATCTATTAGAGGGGTGATTAATGACCATAAATTTTTTCCAGAATCATTCCTCCAAGTTATTTTATTTTCTCCTTTTATTTAAATAAATGATTTTATACACATATTTAGTTTTTTCTTGTGTTTTATCTATGACGTCGTTGTCTAAGTTCGACATTGGTTTATTTGTCATCGTAGTGTGACATTGTTTGTTTTTCGTCTAGGTGCGGTGTTCATAGAGACAAAATACTCGTTTTTTCGGTACAATATTTTGAGTAAGAGGCTTATGGATAGGGGTGGAAATAGGTTAGGCCGTCCGTCAGGGGCCTATGGCCTGACCTATTTTTGGTTATATATAAAGACCTAGTTTTGTTCTATAAAAAAAATATAAAATATACTATTTAAATGCTTTAATGTTAAATAGACTTTTAAATAGGCTTTCAGGCCAGCCATACTTTTTAAAAAGGTCAGGCTAGACCGGAAAAAAACACTATGATAGGCCGTAGGCCGAAAAAATTAATCTTAGGCCAGACTCAGGCCTTTCAAAGTTTGACCTGGCCTATTTCCACCTTTACTTAAGGAGGTTATCACTATATTCAACACTTTTTCAGTCTTACATACGATTTGTAAGTAGGTGGTTGAATTGGTCATGTCAGAGACCACCTAAAGTCGATATAAGCGAACACCACTAAATATTTTTTTTTCGAAGATGGATGAGATTAAAGACTATGTATCTTGCATTATTTCTCATTGATTTATGAAATATTTATGTGTGTCGTTAGCGTGTTTTTAGTTTTCTTTATCATTAAGTTTGATTTTAACTTATAGACGGAGGATGTCCCAGCTTATCATCATTATGATTGCACTATTCTTATTTGCATTTGAATGAATTTTATTTTTCTTTGAAAAAAAATTAGGAGTTATCTTGTGTTGGTATTTTTGAAACTTGACTTTAGTTTTGTAATTCAATCTTCCAATTGTGTAATAAACTCTAAAAAAAATCATTTTAATGTTTTGAAAATCATATTTATTCGATAAAAACATGAAACTCTATTTATCTCCTTTAGATTTCAATTGACACGTAGTATAACAATAAACAATAATGAAAATTCTTCAAATGATACATCTCTTGCCCCATAACCAATTACATAATCAATTTAACCAAGATTCAAATCACATGACATCAAAACTTTTATGGAATTAAGAACTAACATGTCATATTTATACCATATCCTTCTAAGGATCATAACAGTCAGATACAACAACAACGAGATAAAACATTGAGTGTGTGCCAATACACCTAATTGACATTGCAATCATCTACAACATTTACAAAATGAAAGACAATTAATATTGGTTAGTTTGTGTAAGAAATGAAAATGCAGGAATTGTAAATAAAGAAAGGAAAATTGTAGAAAAGTAAAGTGACATATTTTGAAATTTACAGAATATCGACAATCATTTATGTTAGATTTATGAAATTGATTATGCAGTTGTGAAAACAGAGTCTTCAAAGTCTATTTATAGAAAATGATCTTAAAAACTAATGGTGTCGACATGACTCACGTCACCAGTCTAGTAACTATTATTGTTTTGACATTGCTTCAAGTGTTGTCAAATTTAAAAGATTTTGACTCGTGTTTCTGATTTGCAGCTCTTGGCGCCGTCAACTTGATTTTTCTTGTCAATAAAATTATTTTCTAAAATTTCACTAAGTCTTGACCTTCTCTTCACATTTTGAATGTTGTTCTCTTGACATTAATTAAATTTGTCACTCAACAAATGCCCCACAAACTTTGATTTTAATAAATCATTTTAAAGTCATAATTTACTGTCAGAGTTGACAAATTTAAGTTGAGTTTTTTCTTTCCCACTAAATATCATATCTAAAGCGTACTCACTTGCACACAACACGATCTTTGAGCCTTCCATAAACGCTACTCATCGTGCCAATTAGCTTCTACTAAGCTTCGTGTTTCAACTTTCCTCAATTATTCTTTGTTACTTGTGCATTCTCACTTTAAAAGACTTTAGCTTCATCGACCATCAATGATATTACCTTCTTCATTGTCTTGTTCGACTCCATTGACCATCATCAATGACCATACATTGTCATAGAAGCAATTTTGGTAAAATAGTGAAGTACTCCATTCAAATAACTTGATTTACCAAGTTTCTCGTGCTTTTCTAAAACCATTTTTCACTCATTCCCTTACTCCAAAGGACTTTGAAGACTATTTTCCAAAGTTGCTTCCTAAAGTTTATTTTAATTAGAAAATAAAAGTATTTTAAGTTAAGAATCACATTAAAAACACCTAAAAAATTGCACATAAATTTAGCAATGAGATTAGTTTTAACATAAGAGACTAAACTTCCACAACATATTACACATATTGAATATTTTTAATAAAGAAAAAAAAAATCATATAAATTTTATCCAATTTTAATTTTGACATGAGAGTGCACATTACCAAAATAACCTTTTGGTCAAGTGCACATAGTAATACAGCTTACCCTTTTTTTGTTGTATGTATAAAAGTAAAATTGCATAGTTGCGAAAGTGAGGAATGCTGAGGGCTGTGGCATCTTCTGCGTCCAAATTCTTCACCGCAAAGCAGCCTCTTCTTCGGAACATTTCACCCTTTGCTTCTCGCCTCTCAATCCGTTCAATGGCTGACTCTGCTCCTTTCACCAAAATCCAGATTCAAAGGGATGACAACACTGTCAGTCTCTTTCTTCACTCAAACCCCTTTTCATCTGTTGATTTATTTTGCTATTTTTTTAATATAAATTTCTATTTTTTGTTTCAAGGTGAATTTTCTGAGTTTTTAGACTTTCTATAGTTCAATTTTGGAAATGGGGTTTTTGACTTGGACTTGGAAAAGTTTCGAACTTTTTTAACATCAATGCGCATTGGTGATGAATTATCATTAAAAAAAAAAAAACATCTTTGGCCCTTTTCACTATTGTTTACTAACTCGATTGTTGTGATTTAGAGTTAGAATTTAGGGCTGATTATTGCATTATGATTGCAGTGCTAGTGATCTAGGACCATTGCTCAATGAATTTTGCATGCATGTTTGAAATCATATGAAATCATTGTGTCGTCGGGATTTTGTTGAAGCTCTAAAGTGTAGCTTCTATCAAAATCACGGTGGCACATTATGATACTGCCAAACATACACTAAATGTTGTTTTCACTTTTGCATGCAGCTTAAATGTGGTTTTCACTTTGCAGCATAAAGTTTTGATTTGATCGGATTAATAAGATGCAATTCCAACTTCTAAGTGATGTGTAGGACATGAAGCTTTTTTAGGTTTTCGTGTTTTCTACCTGCACTGGAATTTTCTAACTAGTTTTCTATTATAACATTGTGGTTTTTTGATGATTAGACATTCGATGCATATGTAATTGGCAAACAAGATGCTCCGGGAATTGTTGTGCTCCAAGAGTGGTGGGGTGTGGATTTTGAAATTAAAAATCACGCTGCTATGATTTCTCAACTTGGTCGTGGTTTTAAAGCTCTTATCCCAGAGTAAGCTACCAAGAATTATTTAATTTTGTTCTGTATTTGGATGATGGCTGATTGGTTTTTCCTTTTTCCTCAGTCTATACAGAGGAAAAGTTGGTCTTGATGTTGCAGAAGCGCAACATTTGTTTGATGGTCTTGATTGGCAAGGTGCTGTGAAGGATATCCATGCTTCAGTTGACTGGCTTAAAGCAAATGGTTCAAAGAAGGTTTGTCTCTGTTGATTTGTTAAGAGGAAAAATGATTTATTTATTTTTTTCCGTTTAAAGGGTATGTCCATGATTATCAGTATCTTATGATACATGTGAGTCATATCTCGATTCAATACTAAATTGAACCCAAATTCCATGTTGTTTGGTTCAAAATTTTGGAGGGAAATGGAGGGGACCAAATCCCTCATCTCGCAATTTTGGGCCCATCCAATATTAAAGGGATATGGAGGGGAGAAAAAATAGGCTTAAAATATTTTTGTCCTTACTAAAACATATATCTCTTGTACTATCCATTTCTATCATACATACCAAATATTTGCACATTGTCTTTGCTTCTTTCGTTTCGGATCTCCTATTTCATCAAATACAGGTGCTGCATCTTTTTAAATTTGATAATTTCGCTTACAAATCAATCAGAGCACTACCCACAAACACACTAGAAGACTGGCCTGATTTTCTCACTTGGCATGTAGTTGTTTCCCAAAATAAATATCTTTTAACTTTTATTAAGGAATTAAAACGATACACAAGTTGTAAGTATCCAAGGGAATGTCATTCTTGTCATGGTTTTAAATTGTGGTCACATTTGTGGTTTCATTGCAAACCTTTACATTGCGAAAAAATGTGGCTGCGATGTCGTTGCAGACATTTCAAAATCTGCAATATTGTGGCGGCAATTGCGGTTGCAGGCCGCAATTTAAAACCATGCTTCTTTTTCACAAATTGAGGGTAGAGAGCATGTGTGAATTTTAATTTTGTTCTTAATCTGATTTTTAAGACTTCAAGTCCTCATAGATTAATGTGCACTGAATCTGGTTGTTCAATTCTGGTTTATGTTTTGTTAGTAGTCCAAATGTAAAAATCCCATTTTGGTTTAGTTAGGGGTGTGCCATTGGTTAAACAAAATGCTAACATATCTTTCATTGTGACAGGCTGGTGTAACTGGATTTTGTATGGGGGGTGCTCTAGCTATTGCAAGCTCTGTCTTGGTTCCGCATGTTGATGCTGCTGTGGCTTTCTATGGAGTTCCTTCTTCTGAACTTGCAGACCCTGCTCAAGCCAAGGTTCCTGTTCAAGCTCACTTTGGAGAGCTGGATAATTTTGTTGGCTTTTCAGATGTTACGGTATGAGAATATGTTTCAACACCTTAATGCTAGTCGTTTTTGTCTCTTGAAATCCCAATAGTCGGCTTATTTTTAAACATCTGTTTGCATTCTTTATCTTTAGAAATTCTATCTTAGTTGCATTTACACCAAGGTTCATGCATGTTCATCTTTTCTTTCAAATGAAATTATCTTTCTTTCTTTCATCTTCTTGTAATTCACCTTCCTTACCAAGCAAAACATACTACTTAGTAAAGTTGAGGAAGTCTTATGGTTTTGCGTTACAAAGTCCAATTTCCCGACATGAGCTGTCTCTTAATGGGAACAACTTTGAGGAAAGTGAAGAATTTCCCACATCGTGTTGTGTGCCTAGAATTTGACCACTCAAGTAAACAAAACCTCAATAAGCTTTAAACTTTCTATCATTCCTATAATCCTATTTATCAATGGTCATAAGATGTTAGATGCAATAAATTTTAACTCAGTTGCTTTGAACATAACAAATCTTTTATAACTCTGTCCGGTTTTCTTTTCTCTTGAAATATTACCTTTTTTCCTTCATTTTGTATTTTATCACACTATGTACAATTTATGGTTATCTCCATTATTTAATTGCTACACCAGTTCCACCATCTGACTGGAAAATATTGGTTTGAATTGGGAAAGGAAGAGACATGCTATGTAGCACAGACACCTTAAATTGAAAGACTGTCTAATTTCCAACACCGATATGACACAGAAATGTAGTTACACTCAATTACTTCTATTTTTTAAATTATTACCGATGTTTATTTGTCAGTGTCGTGTTTGGTGTCCTTGTTTGTGTTCGTAGAACTCATGTTGATGTTCTAAGCCCAAAATTATATGATTCAAGAAAAATCATGTTTTGATGTTGGTTGATGACTTGATGTCTCAGGCTGCCAAGGCTTTGGAGGAGAAGTTGAAGGCATCTGGAGTTCCACATGAAGTACACATATACCCTGGAAACAGTCATGCATTCATGAACAGGTCTCCAGAAGGAATCAATAGGAGGAAGAACATGGGTTTGCCTGATGAAGATGAAACTTCAGTTCAGCTCGCATGGTCTCGCTTCCAATCGTGGATGACACAGTACTTGTCCGACTAGGTAATTTATTACTAGCTAAGTTTATCAGAGATATTACATAATGCTATGTTCTATCTTTTAGGTAGTAAAGTAGTATGACTGTAATGGTTTCAGCTGTGATGCATATGTACTAATAAATACATCTCAATGGACTGCAAGCAATGATTAAATAAATATTGGGTTGAGACTAATGTGAACCGGCAATATAAGTGCTTTAGCTTGTGTTTGGTTGAGTGGTGGGCAACCACCACTGTGAGTTTAGAGCTCTCTCGGCATGACTTTTAGAAGCTCCAATGTGTAACTTCTGGTCCATCATGATTTTCCACTGTGATTTTGGTGTTTTTCAAACACTGGGAACCATTAACATTCATTGTTGGATAAATTTATATTCAATTTGATGGTTGAGATGAATTCGGTCTTTATATGTTACCCAAATTGCAAGTTGGTTCCTCCAAATTTATAAGGCACCATCATTAGTATCACCTTTTTATTAACTAATTAGCCTTTGAAGGTTTTTATTGTTGTTGCATTTCATGAGGGAAAATGGGTGGATCTCTAATTAGTGATGAGAGAAATGCTAGGAACACTATCTTTCCAACATTCACTCTAACACTCACTCTCATATTGGATGATATTTATGTGGATCCCATCATTTTATGTGGAATCCATTTCCAAAGTTTGGGATCCATATTGATTTCACCTAATAAGAGAGTGAGTATTGAAAAGAGTGTTCTTAGCACTCCTCTTAGTCATGGTGCTTCACAAGGAGTGTTGTCAGTTAGTGGCTTCAGCGTAACAATTTTTTTTTTACGAACAACTATTGTTTTGTGATGCACGAGTTAATACCAAATGTTGTCAAATAGATGTTATAGCACTGTAGTGTGGCAAAAATATGTAGTTTTTTGCTATCTCTGATTGACATAATTGCTCGCAAGATCAGCAGGAAGCTTGCGGTGGTGTGCTTTCGGATCATTGAGGACTGGTAGAATTTTCATGTAAATATGAGGATGTGTCCATTCTACATACTGAGTTTTGAGCAATTCATTTCTTCATGGCCTAAGAGTAGTTTAATGTCATACATATTAACATATATATTCAACGAATTTGGCTCTAAAATTGCTTTGAAGTTTTTTGATGAAGGATGCTCGTAAATTGTTGGTCTTCAAATAGGATAGGCTAATATGCCAATGAGAATAAACTCTATGCATAATAAAATTTAAATTATACAAATAATAAAATTGCTACTACATTAGGGATGGGTGAAAATAAGTTATTTTGGGCTCAGCTTTATAAGTTGTGTCTGACTTATATATTTGACTTTTTTTTAAATCATCTTGACTTTGTTGACACCTAATTTTGTCCGCTTGTTATTTATTTATCTATTTATTTATTTTTTACTTTTTATTAAAAAAAAGGGAAATAATAATAATAAATGTATAGAAATATAAAAATAAAAATAAATAATTAGGGCTTTAAACTTTAAACAATCACATATGTTCCTAGTTTTTTGCTTCTAATTCTTGTTTAGACTCTTTTCTAAAAAATAGAAAAATAAAAAAAAACATATATATAAAAATATATAAAAAAAAATAATTAAAAAAATAAATAAATATACATAATTGTATGAAAGAAACTGAAAAGAAATGGATTGATGGTCATAAAAATCGGTATAATGAGGATCAATTGAATGGATTGATGGTCATAAAAATTGGTATAATGATAATCAATTGAAAGAAAAGAAACCACAAAGAAAGAGATTAATAGTAATAAAATGGTGATCAATTGGCAATTATTCCCTTGTCTTTTGTAACCTACACCCGAAAGGCCTATAAATAATCGATAGTAAGAGTGGAATGGGAGGACATTTTGAGAGCACAAAAAAGAAAGAAGAGAGAATAACAGGCGAGAGAGGAGCAGAGAATCTGGTCTTGGGAAAATCAGTCCAGCAAGAAACTACTTCAGTAGTAAGGTATCTCTTCTCTAAATTTCTTCTTATTAGTCTTTATATTGATCCCTTTAAAAAATGTTCTTTTTATTTTCTTTCTCTTTTTTCTATTTATACAAAAAATAAATGTTAAGCTTTCATTTTTCTAAGGTTGTCTGTTCTTAAAATTGCTTTCTTTGCAACACAAAATGCTAGAAAAATATAACTAATTGATGCTTATAGACCAATCACCAAGAAAACGAATTTTACCGCATCGTAATATTGAATATATAGCTCATATCACGTATCTATCAAAATAACAAAAAGATCGTAACAACAAATAAATAGTTTTTTCCATTAGGATTAGAATTAATAGTCGCTGCCGCCGGATGAAATTCATCCTCGCTCGCCGCGCCACATCTCACCTCTTTTTTTGTTATTATTATATTATCGTTACGTTGTTTATTTAACAAAAATTAATTTTTCTTTAAAACAAAAATAAAAAGATCCAATCCGCGAACAAACATCTCACCTTTTTTTTTTTTGTTATTATTATTATTATTATCACTATTACCATTATTACTATTATTATTATTATTATCACTATTATGCTGTTAATTTATTTTGATATTTATATATATAAAGTAAAATTAATAATAAAATCAGTCAACACATAAATATTTTCTACCCAAGAACTACGTGTGTTTTGATTTCCCTATTGCACCTGGGGATACGTAGGAGCAAGGTTTTTTTTCCTTGTCAAACCAAATTAATAAAAAAAATATTTTTCCTTCTTTTATTAATGTAAATAATTTATTTATTTTTTTTATTATTCTTTTTTTGGGGTAAAAATAAATGAATAAATAAATAAATAGTTTGTATACAATTAATTATAGGGTAACCGTTTAACGGACGTTGTAGGGTGCTAATACCTTCCCTACTCGTAATCGACTCCCGAATCCGAATTTTTGGTTCAAAAATCATTATTTTAGGTTTTATCCAATTTTTTCCTTTGAATAAAATAAAATTGGTGGCGACTCCTTTTTCGCGGACAAACCGGACGCGACAGCTGGCGACTCCACTGGGGACTTTCGAGAGTCAAACCCGATTTAATTAATTGTATATGATTATTTATTATTTTATTTATATTACCCCAATTGTTTTATTTGTTTTGATATATTGTTAATATAATTATATATGTCTTGTTAATTTATTTTCATTGTGGCTATTTTTATTTATTTATTTTACTATACACTACCCTAACACGACACACACTTATGAGTGGGCTCTATACCCGGGCTGAGTGCAACCTAAGATAAGTTAGAGACTGTGTAATGATAATCTTCTGGATGTACATCCTGTTTGGTTGTCATGAAAGTCTCACCTAGAGTTGACCTTTTCTAGAATATTTCCATTTTAATAGTTTACCTATTAATTGGTTTAATATTTTAGAATTGAGTTGTGTGCTCTAGGAGCCAATTTAGAA
>JBBPBP010009779.1:32454083-32474260 GCA_037974735.1 Cicer chorassanicum
AAAAAAAAAAAAAGACCAAAAATAAAATAAATTCTTAGCTATCCGTGAAAAAGTGAATACTATTGGCAGAATCCCATAAATATAAAAAAATATTATCGAGTGATTGTATATTAGATTGCAATGTACCATACCCAACAAAACTATAGCAAAACAACCGCATAAATTTTAGATTCTGAAAATAATATTATAACTACTTTTGAACCTATATTTAAGAAAATTCTTTTTTATTTTTACATAATTTATGATAATTCTATTATAAAAGGAAAAAATTCAAAAGTATAAGTATATTACTTTTTAAGTTTTTTTATTATATATTTTATCCTAGAACATTTTAACATGTGTTTTTAAGTGTGAAATTGATCTAGATGTCATAAATAAAACTATATAAATAAATAATATATTTAAATTAAATAAATAAATTTTAGATGAAATAACACGAGACTCTATTAGTTTAACTAATAGCACATACTCGAATTTTATAGTAAAATGCAACAATATTAAATTTCTTAAAAAAAAGTTTTATTGTCTATATCCGACTCAACACAAGCGATTAGTCTTCGCAATAAGGTGCAACATATTCACTTTATAAAGAAATTAGACAAATAGAAAAATATATACAAAGTATTATTTATTTAATAAAAGAATGTTTGGTTAGAATGGATCCATGACACATTTATTATAGACATAGACTATATGACTTTTATGAATTATTTTTCCATCTATTCTCTTGTATTATGTCAATGAAGAAAAAAAAAAACTCAAATGTAATACTACAACAATATTAAAGCAAAAGAAAGAAATAAAAAACACATTTTTATTTTTACAACTAAAAACACTTTTGATGATTTTCTCATCAAGTCACAAACTTCCCCCATTTTATTTGCCGATTCAATTGCATCATTTCATACACTTCAAATACTTCTCTCTAGTCTTAATCTCTCTCATTGAGTTTTCATGGTTGGAGAGAGTGGACTCTCCATGGATTCAGATCCAATAGATAATAACAACTCTTTCCACCACATACCAATTGTTCTTAACTCTTTCCCTGAAGACATAAAAAACCTCAAGCGGAAACATAACAACAACAACAACAATATGGATTCTATAGTCAGCACCAATGGTTCTTCTTCACCTTCACATGGCACTATCCCTTTTCAAGTCAACCTTAGCTGCTCCAATGAAACAAGAACAGAGTTGGACTTTTTTAAGGACAACAACAATGATCATCACAAGGTTGTCTCTCACAATGATCTTAACAACACCCCATCTTTGATGGAATACCAAGTAAACGTGAGTGATCCATAATTCAATAGCCCATTTTGTTTTTTCTACTTATTATATTATATCGTTTAGAAATTTCAAAACTTTTGATTTTATTTTTGGTCTTGACACTGAGAGCTTCAATAAATAATTAAATTAATTAAAAATTGTTTCTGTGCCAATATTTGAATTCGAGCCCTCTCGGTTGAATTTTAATTTATAAGCTCAATCATTTATTTTGTATGATCATCTTATTATTAATGAATTTTTAATTTTTTTTAATAGACTGGACTCAATCTTCTTACTACCAACACTAGTAGTGATCAATCTATGGTGGATGATGACATGTCACCTAATTCATATGACAGAAAAACTAAGGATGAGGTAAAGTTAGAGAAATCTAGCTAAATTTTATGAAATTGATGTGTATATTTGGATTGACAATGGATTTAGCGAAATCACGATGATATTGTAATATTATTGAAGCTTCAAAGTATAATTTTTGTCAAAATAGTGGTGGTTTGTCGTGATGCTGTTAAATTTATTGTCAATCCTAAAATGTACTGCGATGATTGATGTTTTTTTCTTTCATTTTGTGGGATTAAAAACGGATGTTTTTATATGATGATGTTTGAATTCCATGAACTTTTTTCAGTGCGTTATTCTTCGAGGTGACCTCGATCGAATCAAAATGGAGAATCGTCGATTGACGCTGATGCTCGATCAGCTTAAAGCAGATTACACAGCCCTGCAGATGCATATGGCAAATTTGATGCAAGAAAAAAAAGCTGAAGAACAAGAAGTGTTTGATGGAAAATTTGAAGAGAAAAAGAAAGTTGAGAATAGTGGAGTATTGATGCCAAGACAATTTATGGATCTTGGATTAGCTGCTGATGCTGAGGTCGACGATCCGGCATCTCCATCCATCGGAAGAAGCTGTGATCAATTAGGATCGCCGACGAATGTAGAAGTGGCTTCCAAGGAATTAGGCATAATTAAGAATGAGAATGTTGGTGTTGAAGAGAAGAAAGAAATTGAAAGACACAATGTTAGTCCTCCAAAGAATGTTAATGTTGATCAAGTTGAGGCTACAATGAGGAAAGCAAGAGTTTCTGTTAGAGCTAGATCAGAGGCGCCCATTGTAAGTATATTATATATATGTCAAAGTTTACACTTCAATTTTGCAATTTTTTGATGATAAATTGTTGGTCTTAATAGCTGAATGAAATTTTTGTTTTTTAATAATTGTCTTAGATTAGTGATGGGTGTCAATGGAGAAAGTATGGACAAAAAATGGCGAAAGGAAATCCGTGTCCTCGAGCTTATTATCGGTGTACTATGTCTTCTGCTTGCCCGGTCCGAAAACAGGTATATATGTGTATGTATGATCGTTACATTAATGCTTTACTTCCTACTCTAAAGTTATCAAACTACATGTATTTACTAAAGTTTAAAATCGCTATCGCATTAATGATTGCGATTGCATCTCCATCGTTGATATTGTGGAGAATTATAATCAAATACGACTGGTGCAATTTCAATTGCATTGTAGTCACATTGACATTAAAATCTTTAATTGTAGTCTAGATTGTAGATTCAGAAGTTTTTTTTTAAAACCTCAGTCTTTAGTCATTACATTTGTGATATGTTGAATTATTTATAAAATACTTTGGCCGAAATGAAATATAAACATAAATGATAGTTGAAAAATTGATATATCTGATTAAAAATTTAAATAAGTTACATTAACTTTTCAAATATATTTTTAGTTATAATTCATTATAGAGTAATAAATCTAGCCATACATACAATAACAATATTGATTAATTTGATATGCATTCCGCGAGGTTGGAAGAATAATATTAAATTGATAAGTGTTTCAACTTTCAAAGGCTCATGTTTCCATGATTGAAGATGTTAGCTAGCTTGGTTATTTAAAGAGAAATTTGGAAGTAAATAGAGAATTTAGTACTCAAAATTATAATCCCCTGTTAATATAGGTTTTGAATGTTACAAATTATTAAATACATCTATGAAATTATAAGATATCTTTTAAAATAGTTCCTTTCAAAAAATTAACTATTAAAAATTATGTTCTACATACTAATTGAATATGTGTTTTCTTTACATTGATTTCACATTAATGTCATCTCATCGGAAAATAATTTGCTTATAAAATTTGGTTATTTCATAGACAATTTTGTCAATAATTATAATTACGTGAACTACTTACTAACAAATTTGTCCATGAAAAACCTAATTTTCATTAAAAAAATTAGTATAACATGAATATAAGATAAATGTAGAGGAACCACGTATATATTCAATTAACATTTCTCATCATAGTCTCCAACAATAAAAATCTACATAAGAACTATTTTGAATGACGATTTACAATTTCAAAGATGTATTTGCTAACTTACAAACTTTAGGAACTAATTTAATCGACAAGTACAGCTTCAAGAAACAATTTGCTCATTCCCTCTGAAACTTGAACATACCATATCGGTGTTATCTTATTTTACACTAATGTCTAATAAAACCAAATATTTTGCATCAATTTTTCAAAATCGCCATTAAAAAATAGATTTACATAGCAATATAATGAGTTTTATTTTACACCAACCCACAATGCATCTCCATTATAATAGAATAATTAACATTCACTTGAAAATGAACAGGTACAAAGATGTGCTGAAGACAGAACAGTCCTAATAACAACATATGAAGGAAATCACAACCATGCATTACCACCAGCAGCAAAGGGAATGGTAGAAACAACATCATCAGCAGCAACAATGCTACTTTCAGGATCAACATCAAGCACTGATCATGGATTAATGAATCCAAATTTCTTAACAAGAACATTCCTTCCTTGTTCTTCAACTATGGCAACTATTTCAGCATCAGCTCCATTCCCAACTATTACACTTGACCTTACACAATCTCCAAATCCTCTACAGTTACAAAATTTTGCCAATTCCTCTGCTCCTTCATTAATTCCTCAGATTTTTGGTCAGGTACCTAATAATTTTCAACAATCAAAATTCTCTGGCCTACAATTGTCACAAAATTCAATTGATTCTTCACATTTATCTTCAATACCAAACCTTGCTGATTTTAGTGCTGCCATTGCTAAGGATCCAAATTTCACTGCTGCTTTGGCTGCTGCTATTACTTCAATTATTGGTGGTGCTCAACAAAACAACAACACTACTACTACTACTACTACTAATAATAGTAATATTAATGGTAACAATGTGACATCATGCAACAACAATGGTAATGTCTCAAGTGGCAACAATAATAATAATGGGAAGCAATAAAATCAGAATTTTTAGTCTCTTGGAGTATTATTGCAATTACAAGAGCTACCCTTCAAATTATTTTGAGATTTATTTTATTTATTTAGGCTCAATGATTTAGTTGATTTTATAATACCCTTTTTTTTTGTTCATTATTTTTTTCTTATTTGGGATTCAGGAAAGTACACATATTTTTACTTGAATCATGTAGTTTTTCTTTGGATGGAGACTTAATATTAGATTTTATATGATCCATCGGTAGTGTGCTGAAAATTGTGTACTCAAAACAATAGAAAATTTATTTATATATACAAAAGTAGTCAGATAATTTCCCCAATTTTTTTGTATGGATATTGGAAGGTTGTTTGTCTTGTGACTTTCGGGTTAATAATATAAGAATTTAAGTTATATCAATTCTTAGTTTAAAGATATTTTACGCATTTAACTAGTCAATCATATGATTATTGAAAATATTTGATTTTTATTATAATTAATTTTAAAGTCATACACATGAGTAGTGGTAATTTTTGATAGTATAAATATTTTTACGCGATAGTATATGAAAATTAATTTCTATAATATAAAAGCAAATGTTTATAATTGATTGTATTAGTTATTGATATATATAAATTTAAACTCGACATCCGTTGGAGACGGGGACTCAAATTTCAATCCTGATAAGAAATAGGGGTGGATGCAAATTTTCTCCTATTAGTCGCAAGAGGTGATTAGAGGTGCAAAATCCGCCCTATTGCCACACCAACTAGTATTGCATAACTTGACATCTTCTTATCATTTGAAGAGAATATAATGTCCTAAAGCTTTGTTTGAGAGTTCGGGAAACGAATGACACGGCTTCAATAGGAGTTCCATGAAGAAAAAACAAAATCTCATGCAAAATGGAGACACTATTCACCATTCCCTTTGAAGTGAAAATAATTGTCACAAAGAAAGAGAGTTTGAATTCTGATCCATTTTTAAATTTACACTTTTAAAAATCTTTCTGAAGATAACACTTGGAAATTTCATATTAGTAAAACGAGTCTACTATGCTTGAGAAGGTTCAAGCACAAAGTTAATCTTAAAGTGGCACTAGTATGATGTAGTAAAATGACAAAAATATTAAAGAAATAAAAATAGAAAATCACATACACAAAATATCATAGTTCACCTAATGTGGGTTAATTTGGTTCTCACTATCTTTGAGATTTTCACTAGTATGTTGAGAACTCTCTCAACTCAATCTTCTTCTCTTACTTCGACTTTGCGACTGAATGGGCTAAGGCCCAATAAGAAGCGCTTGGTGGACTGTAGTCCGGTCCAAAATAAATATATTTCTCAAAAATAATTTTTATAAGAATTTTTTAAAATAACTCTTCATTTTAATCATTTATTAAAATTTCATTATAAAAAAAATTGTAGCTGCCTCGTATGTTTTCGTGCTGTAGTATACTTTTTAATTACAAAATAAAGCTTTCATGCCCTAGCTCGTGAGACTGTTGGCTTTGAATCCAAGAACCCTTGGGAACCAAGTAATAAAACTTTCATATTGCAACATATGGTTGATTTTTGATAATTGAATGTATATTTTATATGATATTTAATTTAGCAATGATTTTGTTTTGATATCATATTATGTATTTAATCATCAAGTTAATTAATTCATTTAGTCGATAACATGTATATATCCTTTACAACATTCCCATGGTCAGTGAAGACAAATAATTAGGAAACAAAATATGAAGAGAGTTAGTATTAATTAACTATATTGCGTGTACCAAATGGCAATTTAGTGTATGAAAAAGAAAATCAAGATAATCGTCAAGGAGTTGTTGAAGAGGATGTCATCCAGCTTGTTTGAACGCGTAATTAATTGAAAGTACTTTTATTTATTGCTACAAAATACAAACACCGACTCATACAAAAAAGAGTCATATTTTTTGAATTCCTCGACCATTGCTAGCTAAGGTATACTTTTGGATTCTATCTCAATATCTTTTTTTGGTCTAACTACTTCGTTTTTCTCTTGATTAATTGTCACTTTTATTAGAGAACAATATTATAATAAATAAAATTAACGAGACAAAAATTAGTGATAAAAAATAAGTTAATCTCTAATTCTTTCAATAGTAAGTTTAATGATAAATTAAGAGAATTTCTTTTACTTTTTTTCTCTTTAAACTAATATTGCTAATTTAATATTTTTAGTAATGGAAAGATATTTTGTTACCAAGAAAAATAAAATTCACAAAAGAAGATATAAACGGTAAAATCATAATCATATATATCTAATGATCAAGCTCTATTAACTATATATAAAATATTAGCAATGTCAATTTATTACACTCTTATTCAAACCATCTGTTGGAGGCTAATGCATGTGAAGGAGCCACATTTTTCATGCCCAAATCTTGTGATTATGAATTAATTCATTTTATATTATAAAATAAAGTTAATAAGTGCAAGCGAACACAATTTCATTTGTAAGTTTTTTTTAAAGCAATTTGGTTTGTATGTTGATGATAATGACATATTTTCATTTTTACTTAAAGAATCTGAATAAAGTCCTTATATATCTGCGTCGTAAATACTACATAAATGATATATGTTCCGGTGCAAATTTGAATTTAAAACACTTTTTTTTTAAATATATTTAGTGTGTAAGTTTTGAGTTAGATTATTTAAAGCAAAATAAAATCATTATATTTTCATATACGAAATTGCAAGAAATTAGGAGAGTTTTTTTCTTTGCAACTTGCAAGAAAGGAGAGAATGATGCATACAATCCCTAACATGGATAGCACTAGAGCTAACGAATAATGATATACACGCTATTTTATCAAGCTATTGTATACTAAAAGTCAATAATTAGGTCACTGTTGATATTGAAGCTTTTTGTGATTGTGTTCAACAAGCCAAAGCCTAACATTACCAAATAATAAAATATGCACTGTATAGTGTTGGGAAATAGTAAGCCACATTCGTGCAATCGAGTCACTTTAGAACCTTTGAATTGGTATGTGGAAACTTGGAAGAAATATATATAGCACTCAACATTAAAGTCTTTATGGTTCGGTGGTGACTTTGTGTTCATCATTTATTTGTTGCATGCCTTCATTGTCAATTTGAACGCTCTAGTAAGCAATGGCATGGGCTATGATTCTCGAATGGTCATGCTAATTGACCATTCTCATGCTTGTGACTCGTACATTATACTCTACATAAAAAGCAAGTCTGCATGATCTCAAAATTTTGTGCAATCATAAGTAAAGATTATAATATTCCGCCTCACGTACCATCCATGATCGTGTAGTAAAAGTAATATGATTTATCACATGCATTCACAATTTGAAAAATTGCATTCATTGGGTTGGTGGTTTAATTTGGATTATGTGGATAATTATTTTTTGACGGTAAATGAAATGGTAAAGAAAATCACACACAACAGTGAGGTATATATGGGTTCAAGCCTAGGACATGATTTTCAGTATAATAATATCAGCATTTGTCAGTTCAGCTAGGCATTACATATTATTTAACTCTGGCTTCCTTTGATTTTGTGTAATAAACTTTCTAATTTTATTTTTGTCTAAACCATTCGATTCTCGAGGAAAATGAGCCTCGATAAATCAAAGTTTAGTCAAAGTTAAATAAAGTTTGACCAATAATTATTACAGTTAGGTTTCGAACTCGGGTTCCCCATATTCATCTTTAACTGAAGCTCATTAATCAATGAAGTCCAACCATTTTGTTATAAGTGATATACATTTATTAAGACAACTTTAAATTTTCTAACATTATGCTAATCTTTCATCAAGTTATTAGTGTCAGCTTTCAACATTTCATACTCATTTTTGAGAGCGGCCAAATTTCAATAATATATGCAAAGTCTTACCTAGTCATTCTTCCTTATGATAGATACTATATTTGATAGCCACTCCACATACCTGATTCTTCTGATGAAGGCTGCCTTCAATAGTCTCTAAATTTCAATTTTGATTTGTGATATCAATTATAGATTGAACCACTTTTGTAATTGTTTGTGGCTCATATCATTCTTTATTTGGTAACATGTGTTCGACTAACTTGCAAGCCAAACCAAGCATCTCATGGTAGTTTCATGCAAAATAATCTTTGTATACCTTGACCAATTTCTATGACCCTTTCTGATTATGCCAACGACGCACTAACTTTGGCCATCCTAGGTTCTCCATGGGTTCCTAAATTCACCTCCACAAGAGGATCTTGTGTTTCAAAGACTGACATATTCCATTGAATGAGTGATTTTGTCTTGGCTCGACTGCGTGACCATTCAAATCCTCATTTGAACTGCTTATAAATTCTTTATCTTCACTTTCGCTACCAATCTCATTCCAAGAGAAAATAAAATCTAACACCTTAGACTCGCTTCTCAATGTTTCTAGGCGATCTAGAATGTACATCAACTATTGAGGCTGGCTAATCATTAAACAAACTATAAAAAAAAAAGTCGTATGTCGGCCTAGGCTTTTAATTGGAAACCTTCTTTGGTCAAGTTAAAGACCACAAGGCCTCATTCTTTTATAATATGTAGCTAGGGACATTGATAAGACTTAAATGATGTGAGTAGGATAAAGCCTTGAACATCTTAACTTTAGTTGAGAAAATATTTTTATCAGCTTCCACAATCTCAACCTTATCTTTTACCAATATGATGGAGCATAGAAGGAACACATTCACTACTTTGAATCCAATCTCTCCCCAAAATCACAAAATAATAATTTTTTTGATCAATTATAAAGAATGATGAATTCATTTCTTTAGGTCTAACCACCACATCGACATCTAGGACACTTAATTAATGTGTGAGAGGAAAATCATGTGAAGCTAGCCATATTAATGTTGGTGGGGATCAAATACTCCATGTTTTTTCCCATCTTATTGAGAGTAACTCAGTCAAGGCGATCATATTTAGAAATGTGTCTTGCTTTGCTGTTAGCTCACCTTAGTCAAAGGCTCTTTTTGTGGTATCTCTTCTATATCAATCATAATAAAGGCCTTTTCTAAATCCTCCAACACCTTTGGTGAAGATATCTCCTAAAGCTTCAAAGATCTCACCTTAAGGATCATCTCAAGTGTTTTTTCTCACTTTTTAAAAAGCCTTGTTTTTCTATTGCCTTAATTTTTGAGTTCTAGTTAAAAGGATTACATAAACAAATTTCTCTTTTGACCTTTATTTAGAACCCATTGCCTTTCTAATACGACAACTGGGGGTTTTACCCATTGCCCTTCTTGATTGTGATATTCAAAGAAGCCATTCCATTTTCTACTATGATTTTGGCTACTCTCTTTTGTCTTTGGTATAGGGTCACCATCTATTTGAGGTGTAGTCGGCTGCTCAAATCTCTTTCTAGCTACCTTACTATGTCCCCCATCTTTTGAGGTCTCAAGGGTGAATTCCCATCAGATTGACATGTTTTGAAAAAGGATTATGTCTTTCCAACTCATAAGTGAGTCGACCAACCTTTGTTGGTATCCCTTTATTATATCCTTTGTTCTCAAGAAGAATCCCCTATGGACCAAATATTGATACCTTTTCAACAATTTTGGGTCTCCATATGATATGATCCTATTTGTAATGATTCAACTTAAGGATCGTTCTAGGTTGAAAACTTACATATTGGATCCAAAAATCGCGTATTGCTCGAGAACGCAGTAAACATAGCTACGACACTCAGAATCGGCCAATTCCAAAACGAGATGAAAGATGACGTTCCGAAACGCAAGTTAGGATGTTGAATCACCGAAAACAAGTTTGTAGAACTCAAGATATGATCGGAGGTTGCTGAACACGAAAGTCGGTAGAAATTGTGTATTAGGGTTTGATGTAAAGGAAACTGAAAATTATAAAGAAACAAAAGATGGATTAGGTTGAGAAGATGAAGAAGGCGCCACAATCAAGGATGATTGATAAGCCAATGAAGAATCGCCACAATGGTAAGGAAGCTATTGATACGACTCAAGCAAGTTCTAATCCAATAACTCAAAGAGGAGACCTAACTCACTCACAAATCTGATTAGAGAAATTTTAATTCATTCAAGAAAATCCCCGTCAATGAGGTTACAAATTCATAGTTATAGTAAAATTATTTCTAAACCTAAATGGGTCATAAGTGACACCATTCTCTAGGGCCAAATTGGGCTTACATCATTTTTTTTATAAAAATAAACTAAATGTAAGGAAGCAAAGTATCTTCACTATAACATCAACTAAATCTATATTAAAACTATTACAATTCAAAATTAAAGCAAACTAAGAATTATGCTTAAGAATTTTTAGTTGTAAAATATTTATGCTTAAGAATTAAAGCAAACTAAGAATTATGCTTAAGAATTTTTTATGCTTAAGAATTTATAATAATTGTAAAATATTTATTAAACATATTATTATTATTATTATTTTTAGAGTTATTTTTAGTTGGTCAGACAAAATTGAGGTACTACAAGGATAATAAAACCTTTCATGCAAGTATATCTCGATACATGCTTAAGTTAGATTGACTTAGGTGGTAGAAGGAAATTCCAAGTGAATGTTGCTCATGTTATTGAAAATGGGAACAATTGAAGCTTGTGAAGATCTTTATTATTTCCCTCTCCATATTGTGTAGGGAATCTACCAATATGTTCCATTAATGACTTGTCATCTTCCCTATTAAAAGTGGCAACATCATAAATTTTATATCTCTTGGGCAAAACCTAATATGTCTATCCACTATGTCTAGGAGGTTTCACCTCTCAAATGCAACTAGTTTCATCCACATATGATCTAAGGGTTCTAGAAATCATATTGATTTTGAATTTGAGGCGGGTCATTTCCCCATGGATCCTCTTGATCCAATTCCATAATATTTCTCATAGGAATTCCTAGTATCATTGGGGTATTATACTAGAAAGGTAGATTGTGTACCTATGTCTGCTCACAAGCCTAACAAACAAGTGGTCATGTTTGATTTGAATCCGCTTGGGCTTGGACTGGTATATCATGTCCTGAGATGTTTATTATTGGGTTAACCGACACAAGTAGGTAATTTCCCCATGGTTATTGAGCCGAATATCCAACATGTCTCTAAATTACTGCTACTATGCCAAAATTGTTTTCCAGCATAAGAAATGTTCACATACATAGTATTTCCATAAAGAGATACTTGCGAGATTCCATGTCCTCCTACTGTCGCATGTGGTCTTCTAGCCATATGTTCCTATAAAAATTGATGATAAGCCTAATTTAAAGTATCAATCACCATTTGTTTCACTGCGAGGCTAATTGTGGCAAAAGTCCTAAACTAGAGATTTGTAGGGATAATAAGTACATGTTCCACTGAATCTGTGATGTTCCTGCCACTATGCTAGTAAGATGAATTTTTACTATAATGTCTGCTTGACCTTGGTGACCTTGAAATCCTTGAATATTGGAAGTGATTGAATTGTCACCAGAATTGGCTCGTTTAGCTTTTAACTCTCTAGCTTGTTGAACTGCAAGAAGAACCATTGGCTTAAATATGGAAACTAACTACTGAGAGACTTGATACATGATATCATGTATCTGTTGGGTATTGGGCTCCCTTCCTATGTGGAGAAAAGCCCAAATATTGTAGTCCATGTGTCTCACTTATTTAAGTGGAGAGTGGTCTAATTAGGGTTGGAAGAGAGAGACTATTTTGAGAGAAAAGGCAGCCACCAAAAGAGAAAAGGGAAGAGTAAACCCTATTCCCGATTTTGTTAAATCAGTCTCAGAAAAACATTGATTGCGCATTCGTTAACCGTTGGATCGGGCTGAAATTTG
Source organism: Cicer chorassanicum (assembly GCA_037974735.1). Taxonomy (NCBI): domain Eukaryota; kingdom Viridiplantae; phylum Streptophyta; class Magnoliopsida; order Fabales; family Fabaceae; genus Cicer; species Cicer chorassanicum. The sequence goes on from JBBPBP010009779.1 coordinate 32,466,471, forward strand.
GACAGTAGGTTCGCAACATTCAGGGCTTCGTTTTCAACGGTCGGATCGGCGAAACGGCTTCTGGAGTGGGAGGAATCGAGCTCGCATAGCAGCAGGTTTTTTTGGTTGTTTCATTTCTTCTTGCTTTTCATTTGTAAGCTTTAGTGCTTTGTTATTTTGGCTGGTTGTAGGCACACTTGGTGCATCTTTTTGAAACTCTCTTGTACCCTTATTTGATTATAGTGGAGCTATTTCTTTGGTCTGGACGACCCGTGGTTTTTACCCTTTCATTGAGGGATTTTCCACGTTAAAATATCGGTGTTCTTTACGCTCTTTTATTTTGATTAATTTGCTGCCATATATTTGTTGTTGCTCCTCACGGGTTCTTGCAAGTTGGGGGAATTTTATATCCGTTGCGTATTACTTGTTATTGTGTTTCTGTGTTTATTCCCCATCAGAGTGGCATCAGAGCTCTTGGTTAAAGGGTTATTTGACTTGCTTGAAGGATGGAGGCAAATATGAATATAAAGATGGTATGCTTGAATGGTACTAATTACCATTTGTGGAAGGGCAAGATGAAAGATTTATTATTTGTGAAGAATATGCATCTTCCTATTTTTGGTTCTAAAAAGCCGGATACTAAATCTAAGGAAGACTGGGAATTTGAACATCAACAGGTATGTGGTTTTGTTAGGCAATATGTAGAAGATAATGTTTATAATCATATTGCTAATGAGACAAATGCAAAAACTATGTGGGATAAGATACAGACTTTGTTCGCCTCTAAATCAGGGAATAATAAATTATTCTTGCTGAATAGTTTCATAAGTTTGAAATATAAGGAGGGAACGTCTATTTCGGACCACTTGAGTGAATTTTAGGGGCTCCTTGATCAAATGTCTGGAATGGGTATCAAGTTTGATGATGAGCTATTGGGATTATTTTTACTGTTATCTTTACCAGAGTCTTGGGAGACATTTCGGGTTTCTATAACGAGTTCAGCTCCTAATAGTGTTGTTTCTTTGGAAATGGCTAAGGGTGGTGTTTTGAATGAGGAGATGAGAAGGAAGGCACAGGGTTCTTCATCTCAATCTGAAGTTCTTGTCACTGAAAATAAGGGGAGAAGTCAGAAAAAAGAACCGAATGGTGGTAGAGAAAATAGCAGAAGCAAGTCCAAGTCTAGATACAAAAATGTGGAGTGTCATTATTGTCATAAAACAGGGCACATACAGAAGAATTGTTTTCTGTGGAAAAAGGAGAACAAAGACAAGAAGGGTAAGTAGAAACAAAGGGGTCGTGATGATGATAGTGATGACGACCGTGTTACTACTGCTACTAGTGATGATCTTGTTATTCTCCGTGACTATGAGTCAATTAATCTTGTATCTGATGAGAGCATGTGGATAATTGATAGTGGTGCTACACTACATGTTACACCGAGGAAGGAGTTCTTCACATCTTATACTTCAGGTGATTTTGGAGTTTTAAAGATGGGTAATGATTGTGTATCTAAGGTAATTGGTGTTGGTGATGTATGCTTGGAAACCAACATGGGAATGCAATTGTTGCTTAAAGGAGTCAAACATGCTCCAGATGTTCGCTTCAATTTGATCTCCGTGCATATGCTTGATGAAAGTGGTTTTGATAATCATTTTGCTTCTGGAAAGTGGAAACTCAGTAAAGGTAACTTGGTTGTGGCTAGAGGGGAGAAAATTAGTAAACTGTATTGGACAAAAGCTTTAGTTGCAAAAGACAGTGTGAATGACGTGGATACGGAATCATCTTTGTGGCACCGAAGGCTTAGCCATATCAGTGAAAAGGGGTGAAATTGCTTAGCTAGAAAGGATGTGCTTCCAGGATTGAAGAATGTAGATTTGGAGAAATGTTCTCACTGCATAATTGGTAAACAAACTAGAGTATCCTTCAAAAGGCATCCTCCCTCTAGAAAGTCAGAGTTGCTTCAGTTGGTGCATTCTGACGTCTGTGGCCCTTTAAAGGTAAAATCTTTTAGCGGTGCACTTTATTTTGTTACTTTTATTGATGACTGTTCCAGGAAACTCTGGGTTTATGTTATGAAGACAAAAGACCAAGTGTTGGAGAAATTCAAACAATTTCATGCTTTGGTTGAGAGGCAGACAGGCAAGAAGCTGAAACGTGTTCGTACTGACAACGGTGGTGAGTACTGTGGACCCTTTGATGTCTATTGCAAACAGCAGGGTATAACACATGAAAAGACTCCTCCTAAAACTCCTAAGCTGAATGGTTTAGCAGAGAGGATGAATCGAACACTTGTTGAGAGAGTGAGGTGTATGCTCTCTGAAGCTAAGTTGCCTAAACATTATTGGGGTGATGCACTGTACACGGCGGTGCATGTTATTAATCTTACTCCTACTGTCGCTTTGAATAGTGAGGTACCAAACAAGGTATGGTTTGGGAAGAATGTCAAGTATGATCACTTGAGAGTCTTTGGTTGCAAGGCTTTTGTGCATGTTCCGAAGGATGAAAGATCCAAGTTGGATGCAAAGTCAAGGCAATGTATCTTCCTTGGTTATGGTGAAGATGAATTTGCCTACAAGTTATACGATCCTATAAACAAAAAGGTTATTAGAAGTCGTGATGTAGTGTTCATGGAAGACCAAACTATTGAAGACATTGATAAGGTGGAGAAGACTACACCTGAGAGAGATAACGTCTTATCTGATGGTGATCCAGTTCAGTCACCTGTTCCTGATTTGGATACTACTGATGGTAATGATCAAAATGATGAGCCACATGATTGTGTTGATGATCATCGACTTGGAGATGAGGTAAATATTCCAACTAGTGAAGATCATGAGTTGTCACACGATGAGAATCTTAATGATGCTTCTGAATCATCTCTAACCCAACTCAGGAGGTCTAAGAGGCAGAGACAACCATCTACAAGGTATGTTTCTGATGAGTATGTGAATTTGACTAATGAAGGGGAACCTGAGTGTTTTCGAGAGGCCATGGAAAGTGAAGAAAATCAAAAGTGGTTGGATGCAATGCATGATGAGATGAAATCCTTGCATGATAATCACACTTATGATTTGGTGAAGTTGCCAAAAGGCAAAAGGGCTTTGGAAAACAGGTGATCTATAGAGTGAAACTTGAGAGTACCTCAAAGTCTCCGAGGTATAAAGCCAGATTAGTGGTGAAAGGTTTCCGTCAAAGAAAGGGTGTTGATTTTAATGAGATTTTCTCACCTGTGGTAAAGATGTCATCAATTAGAACCGTGTTGAGTTTGGCAACTACTCTTGACTTAGAGGTAGAGCAAATGGATGTAAAAACGGCTTTCCTTCATGGTGATTTGGAGGAAGAGATTTACATGAAGCAACCTGATGGTTTTCTTGTTGAAGGCAAGGAAGACTACGTGTGTAGACTAAGAAAGAGTCTATACGGTTTGAAGCAAGCTCCAAGGCAGTGGTACAAAAAGTTTGAGTCTGTTATGTGTGACCAAGGATACATGAAGACTACTTCTGACCATTGTGTATTTGTTAGAAAATTTTCTAACGATGATTTCATTATCATGTTATTATATGTTGATGACATACTTATTGTTGGAAAAAATATTTCCAAGATTGACAGGTTAAAGAAGCAGTTGGGCGAGTCATTTGCCATGAAAGACATGGGAGCAGCTAAACAGATTCTTGGCATAAGAATCATGCGTGACAGAAAGGAGAAGAAACTTTGGATGTCACAAGAACACTGTATTGAGATAGCGTTGCAAAGGTTTCAAATGGAAAACTCTAAGGCTGAGCTTGGGTTTATTCAGGGCAAATATGTCTTATTTGTCGATAGTCAAAGTGCTATTCATCTTGGTAAGATTTCGATGTTTCATAGCAGGTCCAAACACATTGTTGTGAGGTATCATTGGATACGTGATGTTTTGGAAGCTAAGTTGTTGGAGTTGGCTAAAGTTCATACTGACTATAATGGTTCTGATATGATGACTAAAGCATTACCAAGAGGGAAGTTTGAAACTTCTTGTGATATCGCCGGTTTGGCGATTATCTCCACATAGTTGTGAGGGGGAGATGTGTTGGGTATTGGGCTCCCTTCCTATGTGGAGAAAAGCCCAAATATTGTAGTCCATGTGTCTCACTTATTTAAGTGGAGAGTGGTCTAATTAGGGTTGGAAGAGAGAGACTATTTTGAGAGAAAAGGCAACCACCAAAAGAGAAAAGGGAAGAGTAAACCCTATTCCCGATTTTGTTAAATCAGTCTCAGAAAAACATTGATTGCGCATTCGTTAACCGTTGGATCGGGCTGAAATTTGGACAGTAGGTTCGCAACATTCAGGGCTTCGTTTTCAACGGTCGGATCGGCGAAACGGCTTCTGGAGTGGGAGGAATCGAGCTCGCATAGCAGCATGTTTTTTTGGTTGTTTCACTTCTTCTTGCTTTTCATTTGTAAGCTTTAGTGCTTTGTTATTTTGGCTGGTTGTAGGCACACTTGGTGCATCTTTTTGAGACTCTCTTGTACCCTTATTTGATTATAGTGGAGCTATTTCTTTGATCTGGACGACCCGTGGTTTTTACCCTTTCATTGAGGGATTTTCCACGTTAAAATATCGGTGTTCTTTACGCTCTTTTATTTTGATTAATTTGCTGCCATATATTTGTTGTTGCTCCTCACGGGTTCTTGCAAGTTGGGGGAATTTTATATCCGCTGCGTATTACTTGTTATTGTGTTTCTGTGTTTATTCCCCATCAGTATCCTCATGTCAATTTGTTTTCTGATGAAAGATGTGGTCATGACTACTAGTTGTTGAAGTGGATCAACTGAAATGTTGGATGCATCACTAGGGGATGCCACACTCATTGGCATTCCTAAGATTTGAGGTGGATCATTTGGTCATGGAGGACTTGACTTCTTTGATGTTGGAGGAGGTTCCATATTGCTTAAAATCTTTCCAAAGTGTAAGTGCATATGTCAATTGTAATTGTGATCAGGCGCGCTAAACCTTTCTATTATGTTTGTCGTAATGTCTCAATGATAATTCTCTTTTCTTTAAGATTTTACACCAAAGAAGGAACTATGTCCATCGACTATGAGTTTCTTAACTCCTCCCATGAGAGTTAAGTACGCTATTATGAATTTTTTTAGGACTACTAAACTAGGAAGTTATAAGTAAACAAAAGCTGAAAAATAAAGATAAAAATACTAGTAAAATAATTTGTTTGATATATTATGCATCTCTGAAATGAATTGTACAAGTAGTATTTAAAGACAAAATGACAACACGTAATCTATAAGCTATGAACATGGCCTTCAAAAATTTATCCCTAATTGTCGTTAATTTGCCACAATTGTGGTTATTACGTGTGCATGACACCCCGTGTTTGGCATTATCTTCCTTCCATTTTGCGACATTTTTGGCACATAATCCACACACTCCCCTCTTTCTGATGGTGTCCTACTTTGTAGCTTGTATTGTTATTTTGAGCTATAGAAAAATGAGTTTAAGAGGTTGAATTTTTTGTTCCCCCCTATGCCCAATGCTAATATTCATAGACACTGGTGAAACTCTTAGGAACTATGAAAAAGTAGACCAACTTATTTTCGGTTGTTTTCAGTTCAATTGATCCCTTACTCGACTAGTTAGACATTGACTCACCCTTAATTTGGCTTTTGACCGGTCTCAACTAACAAGTTAGACTATATTTATGTTTAAATAAGCTCAGAAGTATTTTTTTTTTTTTTGCTGAATAGCTTAGATGTAAACTTTCGTAATGTAAAGTAGGTACAAAAGGAGGTGTACTAGTAAAACTTAGGGTGATAATCGCAACTCCCTAGTAGTTGCCATAGAAAAAACTATACTAGAAAAATATAGCCCAATCCCAGTTAGAAATAAAAAAGACTGGCATTTTTAATGGCGTTGGTTCCATGATCATCCCAGAATCAAATCAATTATAATACATAAAAATTACCATTTTTTTTACATAAAAATTACTATTTGATAATTGATAGTATGATATCTAATTCTTTTATAGTCATAAATTTTGAATCCTAAAGATTGACATAAGTGATTGGGCTTATTACCAATTGCAGGCCCAATTCTTAAGGCTTGCTCGGTCCAAGATATCCTGTGAGGGAAAAGATGCAATCTTCTTGGAATTGGTCCAAAGAAGGTCAGACTTTTTGTAAATAAATAAGCATTAGTATATAAAAAAAAAGTATAATATCATTTTATGTATCTGATCATGAGTCATTCAACAATTCTCCTCTAATAAATTTGAATATTTTGATTCTTCACAAAATTTATTGTAGATAATTATTTTCAATGGCTAAAGTAAAGTATACCATTGTAGACAATATGATTTATAGTTTCCACTAGTATTTTTAAAGAGTACAATAAACATGAGTAAAATAATTTTAACCGGTCATATAATAAAAAACTATAATTTTATTATGCCATATCACGAATTTCAAAATAATTATATAAAAATAGAATAATATAAAAAAAAATAAGATATTTTTATTAGATGTCAGTATAAAATAGTTTAAAATTCCCTATATTTCCTTTAAATTTATTTTTGAAATATCATTAATTTAGTGGGGGAAGCATGATTTCTTTATCTCGTAAAGATAAAAATATAACTATTGTATAAATACTAATATAAAAAATAATTAGTGAGGTAGCTATCCTCAATTTTGATATAATAGTAGCGGTCCAAATCGAGTTTGTCCACGTACGAATAATTATGTGTCGTGATACATTTGTCTATATCTGCGCTTGCAAGTTCAGGGTTATGAATCATATAAAAAAAAATCACTTTTAATTTTGTCAAATAAGCTAACAAACTGGTACTATAAAAATCTAGTATTAAAAAAACTAAAAACTTATTAACGTTGATAATTCTATATGTGTTTAAGTTGCAGTTCAATTAACAAACATCGATATTGTTAGATTAAATATCATATTTCAAGTTTGAACTCACTATGTAAATAATTCGACACATTCAAACTAAATCGTGCATAGGTCCAAAAAAATCAATTTTTAGTTCACGTAAAAGCCAATTAAACATGATAGTCCATGAACTCAATCTGTATACTCAACTCGAGCGGTCATTCAATGGTCTTTGCAAAATTCCAACTTTTGTTATTCTTTCGAGCAACTTTCTAGTTTATAGCGTACTCTGAACTCAAAATTAATATTTGTTCGCTGATCTCTCAAAACTAATATTTTAAACACTCACTTTTTAAATATTATTGATCTAAATAATGACGATGTGTAACACTATGTTTGAGCTCAATTTATGAACTTTTTAATTCATCTTGAATACATTGAGAGTAATCTATCTAATTCAATCTCTAATTATTGGAAAAAATTTATTCAACTTTTTTGTCTCTATAAAACAAATTTTGACAGTCTTAAGTATAAGCTCAATTTAACTAATTTTATCTTAATTAATATATACTATTATACTTAAAATATTCTAGAATGAAATAAGTACCATACAAATAAAATGAAAAAGAATTGTAATTTGGAAAATGAACTTACTTTTTTTAATTATACCAAGAAATAAAATTATGTTTTTTATGGACAGTTACTATATTTTTTTTCTTTGAATAATCACTAATTTTAAAATACGTGCAATTAATTTATAGCGTACTCTGAACTCAAAATTAATATTTGTTCGCTGATCTCTCAAAACTAATATTTTAAACACTCACTTTTTAAATATTATTTATCTAAATAATGACGATGTGTAACACTATGTTTGAGCTCAATTTATGAACTTTTTAATTCATCTTGAATACATTGAGAGTAATCTATCTAATTC